>OX411761.1:12370200-12734864 GCA_948252205.1 Orthosia incerta
AGGAGATATGGATTCTATCTACACAAGTGTATGTGCAAGCACAAGTGCACTGTCTGTTTACTCTTCTTGTCCGATGAAACTGCTCGCGCTTTACCACTATCTCATCTGATGGTAAGCGATGATGTGGTTACATCTGTTGCGAAAATAATGCTAGTTAAGTACTTTCATTGGGATTATATTCATTATAATACTAGCATTTATTTATTACGAGAGTGAAACTAATTCATGGTTACCCATAAAGAAAATTCTGCCATGAATTACGATCCTTCGATTCCTTACAAGAAAGATCGTATAGTATAAATAGGTACCATGTCAGTAGTGTGTGAACATTGCTTGGCATTGAAATTCAAGGACGAATCGAAAGGCATGTGTCAAGTCGTGATGATAATTTGCAAAAAAAAACAGAGTTACACAGATCTTATAACAGCTCACAATATCCTTTGATGCTATGTCGTGGAGAAGATGGTTATGCCATTAATGTTTCTCAAGTTGACCCAATCAGTGGTGCACCTCTGCTTAAAACAGTGTCATGTATGAACTACTATTGCTACCGTATAATTTATCGTATTTACAAGACGTAACAATTTCAACAAAACATGTTTGTATTGTCTAATGACAAAAAGCTGTGAACGTTGTATATAAAGACATTCTGTAGTATATTCAGTTTCAATCAGTATTGCACCCGTGCGAAGCCGGGGCGGGTCACTAGTTTATTATAATCTTCTTTATTGTACACCACTTTAATAAATAAAGGAAAAAACATTTATAAAGATAAGTTTAAATTAGGCGGTCTTATCGCACAGAGCAATCTCTTACAGACAACCTTTGGATGAACTAGTAATGTTGCCTGAAAAGTCCATAAAAATGCCACTGGAGCAAAAAAGAAAAGGCTAGACTAACTAGGATATTTTTCGCAGATTGACCTCTAATTGCAGTTTCTTGCCTGGACTATGCTGAGTTTGTCAATTTGTGCAATAAAAAAAGTCAATACGAAAACTGGAAGGGCTTAGTAATAAAGCCGCACAAAAAGATAAGGTAAACAGGAAGATTCGCTGTATCCTTATGCACTTTTTCTTGTGATAAAATGTTATTAACAATTTTGCAACACTGTGGTACTTCTAGTAATATCCTTAGTGAATGGCACAGTAAATAATTATTGTTATCAGTAACTCCGTTTGTATAACCGCCCATTCATTGGCTTATCATTGTTCTAACAAAATCTTATTCCGACCATTAACATTGAACATTCATGAATGCTTGAAGTAAAACCGTTACAACTGCGATATTGTAAATATATGGAGACTTTAAATTAGTTTTAGAATAACTGAAATATCTTATTTAGTGATTTTGAAAAAAAAGAGGTTCTTTGTTTCATCTGTATCTTTGTGGTTAGTTCTTTGTAACTATAGGTGCGAGTTTTTGCACAATGTCACTCAAGGTGCCAAAGGAAATATATTCTATACGACTTAGTTACACGATCAGGTATATTGAACGTTTAGCAAGATAAACCGTTTTCTAACCTCTCCTAAGTTCTAAGTTACATGGAGTTACTAACTTGTCTAATATTGGGTAGGTAAGTAAAGCGTTATATCTAGATCGTTTTGAATTAGTTATTAATTAAAAGGGTGAAAAAAATGTTAATTACCATTACGGCAATCCTATGAAAAACATCTAGAATGGTCTTTTGTTCCATCACAGTATGCATCAGCGGCGAGGAAGTGGCACCGTATACCACAGCGTTGTGCGTCAATCAAAGGACCAAAGCTTAACAGCAATAGAATACAGAAGAAATTGTGACTAAAAGCCCCTAGATAAATAAAATTAAAAAAGGACATAAATGAAACCACAACTGAAAATTAAGTTAGTAGAGGAAACCAGGCAGATAAAGAATATTATATAAAATTAACAGGTTCTCAGTCCCATGAGCCCCATATGGTCTGCTGTATTGTTATTATTTTCGCTAGTGGGACTGTGAACCTGTTACCATTATAATATAGTCAGTTTAATATGACAGACTCAAATAGGTTTTCGATAATTAAAATTATATGGCCTACCTATTTGAGTCAAAAATTATTGATTAGTCAAGGATGTATCTAGCTTAGAAGTTTTGTTTTTTGTTTACGACTAGCCGCCATAGTAACTATTTCCAACCACTACGACTGCTGAAAGCCAAAAAATACTTCTAAATGACCAACAAAGGCGACCACAAGAAAATACCAAAGAAAAAGCAAGAAAGTTCGATAAGTCCCGAAAAAACGATTCAACTGTCTTCACCCAGCAGAATTCATCAAAAGAGAACAGTGGAGGAGAATAAGAAAATAATTCAGAAGTACTTGAACCGTCATGCCGCAGCTGAAAAATTATCCTCAACTTTCAAAAGAAAGGCGTAAATAAACTTACATACGAACAAACTTCTATATATTCGCTTGTCAATTAAGTCATCCGCTCCGCTGCATTGATAAAGCTACCTTCCGAAGTCATTAATAGCCCCCAAGCGAATTTACACTCTGCGATCAAAGTTATAAGAGTTTGTTTTAGTTTGCTTTCTTCTGTCTCTTGTGTATCATTGCGTCTTTTATTTTTTCTTTCAGTGTCTTATCGATGGGTCACAGGCCTTGAACGTATGTAATGAAAGTTTGTCAAGCATGATTGAAGTAGAGACTTGGGTTTTTTTGTGTTTAATTATGTTTTTTATTGGTTTATTGGTTTGGCTAGTTTCAGAAATGTCTGCTTTTAAATAATAATAATAAGGGTTAGGGTACAGATGGCAGTACTCCTCGATACGGCTCACATTGTGAGGAGGTTCCTTTCTCTGGAGCCCTAACCACCGGTAGCTTGGCCCCTGTTCCCGATACCGGTTGGCCTCTATTTGTTATATTTTTAAATGTTTTTTTTTATCTAGTTTTATAAGCTAATATTTAAAAATGTAAAAAATATGTACATAAATTGAATAAAGGAAATAATTATAAATCTTTAACCAGAAATTAGAAAAGGTTTCAATCTTAGATAACTAAAGTAGGTATAATAATGTATGATGCCTGTACTAGGTAATCCTGTATCACAGGTTGTAGGAGCTCTAAAAATATGATTATCGTAGGACAACAGAATTTAAACAATATTTAACATAAGAAGTCTAAAAATAGTGGCAAGATTGTATAATTTTGAAAATTAATTTTAATTTACTTAAAACTAAAAAAACATAGAACTAAATTACTAGGTCATAATTACTTAATGTCTTATTTACCAATATTGCAAAAAAGTGCACTTTGATTACACATAATAAGATTGGAGAACAATTGGTAAGCAGAATTGCAAAATTAAACAGAGATACCTAATTTTTGCAGCTAACGATTAATGTGCTTAGCCAGCAACAAATTAACGGTTAGTAGGCCATTGCAGTGTCAGCAGCAGACGTTCAACGCGTGTGACCTTGAGTATGACGTACTAGACACCCTCATAGTCGATAGAGTTGATGTGCCTGTATTCCGCTATTTTCCTAGCAGGGCACTCATAGTCTCACGTTTTATGGTTGTTGGGCTTTTAAAAGCGCGACCAAGTTACGCATTTTGATGTGTCCGCTTTCTTCGTGCAATCGGACACCGAGTGTACAGCTTCACCGCAGTGAGCACACACAGAGTTGACCTCTCTGCATGTTTTGGCTGCATGACCATATAATTGGCACTTGTAGCATCTGGTAACCAGAGTGAAGTCCCTAACAGGGCAGGACGTCCAATTTATAAACAGCCTTGATGTCAAAATTAGGGCTTTGCGAATATTGGCTGGTATTTCAATAATGTAATTACAGTTCGACGCATCTTTCTTCCCAGATTTGTGGCTTAATTTAACAGAGGCCAAAAAGGAATCCATTGACATCTCTGGCAACTTGTCGGGTATGTTCTGTTCGTAAATGCATCTGAAGACTTCAGTTTCAGACAGAGAAGACGGCACTCCTACAATCACGATCTGTGGTTTGCGCTTGTTGGGCTCATCGGGGGTTAGTACAGATGTAGAAAGCTTCACTGCGTTCTTGTTTTTTTCAGCGTCATGCTTGGTCTCTGTGCTAATAATAACACCTCCATTTTTGGTCTTGCGGACACCTCGTACATGCAGCTACATTTGATCAGGTCGTATGATTTTTGTTACCATGTCTTTAGTTTCGTCACTGGACTTGAGTTTGTCACAAGGATAAATGACCACAGAGCTTAAACTGTTCGGTCGAACGAAGTCTTTTGATTCCCTTTTTCACCATGTCAGCAAACGAAACATTGCCCGCAGTGCCAGAATCCTTAACCGTCTGCTTCAGGTCCGAGATGTGTTCAGACAAATTGCGCTTTTCTTTTAAGGCATCAATCATATCGTGTGCTAGAGTTGCTTTCTGCTTCAGAGCTTTCTATAGGACTGCCATCCGTGAAGTGCTAGATCCTATTTTACGACACAAGTTAGAAATTTTCAGTTTCTGTTCTGAGTTTAGTTTGCCATCCGAGGCAATAGAGCAAACCTCATTTAAGTGCTGCTCAATGGTTAACATCCATCTTTGTATGTCGGGCGTGGATGCGACTTCAATCGAGAAATCTGATAGGGCTGGGATTTGTGTCGTCGTCTTCGCTGGCGAGGTGGAGGCTTGCACTCGGCCGCTTGACTGTTATCCATTTTATTTGATAGTCACTTCACTGTTTCTAAGTTTTCATTGTGTTTACAAAACTACACAGTAGGCAAAAAAATTAAGAAGGTCACCATTATAATTGTTTTAATTAAATATTGCTAACGAGCACGTCTGTATTCTACGAATGACGAAATGGGTATCTTTAATTTAAATTGGCTTTCAATTTAGGTGCTCAAAAATTACTTTATATTGCATTAAATTGATTGCAAGTAAAAGAAAGAAGAACCTGGATAAGGATGGCACAGGAACGTGGTGATTGGTACGAGAAGAGAGAGAGGCCTATGCTCAGCAGTGGGTGAAGTCGAGCTGTGGATGATGATGATGATGAAATAAAACGATCATTTATGTATTTACGAGTTAAACATTAATTAAAACGGTTAAAAGTTTACAGCTGTTTTTGACTACAAGATTAAACAATTGCAAAGTGACAAAATCTAGAGGTCGCATTATTATAGGTCAGTCAACGTCTTATAGGTTTTTATCGAGACATTCTTAGTAGCCTAGAAATTTAATTTGTCTGTCTGACCTCCTCAACCTAATTACGGTCATGAAAAAGGCTACGTCTAGATTATATATTTAAGAGTACTTTTGCCGTATATACTCCAAGCAAGTGTGTGTCACTGAATCTTAACAAAGTTTTCTTTGTAAGAAAAACCGATACAACTTGTATGTTTAAGTTTCACAGAGTTTCACTCCACATTCTAGCTGTAGTTTTTTCGCGCTGGCAACATTGACGCTTGACGCTCTTTGGGATACTGATACTGTTGGCGTTCATTTTCACTTATTTTAACTCGATATAAGAGATTTCTTGTGGTTAGATAAATCATCGTAGCGTAACATCACGTATTCAGGCAAAGGGGTTAAACAGTGGTAGCTATTACAGCTACATTTTGTCAGTATTGTTTTAGTCACATGTAAAAGAGGATAGGTATTACCATTAACTAGTCATAAACTCAGAGTCCAGAGAGCTGAGACAAAATTATATTCTAAATGGTGATAACGCGACTTTAGACAATATTCATCGCTGATAGAATATCATACTGTTAAGGTCCTCTCCCTATTTTTGAAAATTGCCTTATGGAAAACCACTTTGAATAAATTCACACAATCTCGTCATAAATAACCTTGCCTTGCCGGATGCCACTTAAAATTAAATACCGAATAAATGACTTTGAAGATCAACAAAGAAATCACAAAGAGAGGCAAAGAGATCACAAATCGAAGACTGCATCTGTCAATTACTGTGCCCGCTTATAAAGTAAAAAAAAGTAGAAAACAAAGATGGCGGTGCGGCCCGTCTGGCCAAAACAAAATGGACGAGTGTGGTAGCGTTCGAACGTCAATAAAGGTTGCTTTTTCGTTTGTGCGTTCCTATTCATGTTTGGCTGTGCGCATAAACTGTGATAAAATTCTGTGTAGATGAACTGATAAATGTGTAGTGGGGTGAAAGTAGGTACTTATAAAGTTAAAGGTACGGAAAGTCAATACTCGATTATGTTTTTTGCTTAGCAAATATGTACTTCTTAAATGACCCACAGATGCTCATAGTATAGCGAAGACCTGAAGGATTGATTCCAAATTGTGGCGATTCATTATAACTCATAAACCCTGAGTTTTATGTTCTGGAAATCCTTTAGAGGGAGGCGTTAAAAAACATTTGGACGTCTTTTCATTAGGTAATTTTAAGTATGCCCAACATTCTGCTATATATAGATAACGAAACATGGCGACGAGGAGTTGCGCAAACGAAATACGTGAAAGCTATAAGTGGCTACTTCTAGTAACGTGGAATGTGACAGTAGCAAAACGGCCAAGCCACATATTTTGACTAAGGAGTATGTTAGGGCTTGTAGAGTTAGGGCGTGTAGTGTAGGAAGCTTGGCATGTATGACAGTGTGAGTCATATGGTCTCGTCTTGGCAACATTTTACATGAAAATGATTTTGGTGGAATTAATTGTTATTACTCAATAATTATTGACTAATAACAATTAATTTGAACGCTGTCGATTTAGTATTAAAATTCACCAGTTACTTAAGTAAGCTTAAAATATTCATTGCCATTATTTGCAATTTAGAATGCAAACAGTCACAATCTGTAACCAGTAAAAAGTATAAACTTTTTTGTTAGCTTTCATGCAAATTGAACTCGATGCGCAGATTTTTTGGTCGTATTTGTAAAATACGGCGGCGGTGAATGTGGGTAAAGTTAATTCGACAGGCGATCGGTTTCTTAATAGCATTGGATGGGTTTATGTGAGGAAAAAGCAAGGTTTCTTTAATTTACTCAGAAATTATATGATGTGGTTCAATGGCTTACTGTGTTTGTCTATTCGTATTTATTTTTCACTTCGTTTTATCGGTACATGTTTGGGCCCAGTAGGCCTCGTTTATTGCGGCGTCAGAAGTGTTGTACAGGTCATCTTACGTGCAGACTGCAAGAGAATGGACATGGTGGGGAATGGTTGGGATACGCCGGTAATATTATGAAAATTACGGTCTGGGCAATAGCAAAGCTTCTGATAAAGATGTAAAACTGATCCCGTCTTTGTTCATTTATGTACCTATGTTTAAAAAATGTAATGGTAATCTCTGGAATAATTGCTATGGTTTTGAAATTCTTTCGATGTAAGAAAACTACATGATCACTTATTCAGTGATTCCTATTATATTGGTGCTAGGCTACTTTTTATCTCATAAAACTGCACTGTTCTAGTGGAATAGACCACGGGAGCGAGCCACGGTCATAAAAGCTATTAAACCATATAACCCTTACTTCTCCAGAACTGTAAACATTCTATCTTACATTCATCATTTAAAACTGTATATAAATAGCACCAACATAAATACAAAACAATATTCCACTCCGACCCAACTTTTAATCTACCCAGTTGAGCATACAAACATGTGAAATTCTGAGTTCATGTAAAGCTAGCAACTTTGCCCAATTTACCGAGAAATTTGATAAATAATTGTAAAATGGAAAAGTTATGATACATCCCGTAATAGGGTTGTAACTGAACTCTGCCTGTACTTCTGCGAATGCGAAATTTCCGCATTTGCAGAAGTCGTAGCATCGGCCGCAAGAAATCGCACCTCCGCATCGGCCTCCTCAAGTTTATTGCGGAGTTGTAATGGAGGTGTAATATAGTTCCGGGATCGCTTCCAAATAAGAGGAACGCTTTCAATGTGATGAAGAAAGGTATAACGAAAAGTTTAAAATTTTTGTTAACAAAGTACATTCTGTCAGCGATAATGATTGTCGAAACCACAAAAAGTGTGTGATTGATCACGTGACATTTCTACAGCGTTTCTCAATCCCATACATTTTCGACTTCACGACAATCTCTACCATCATGCTATATAGCCGAATAGAATGTCATTTATCTAGACCCTCAGCCGGTATATTCTATAAACACCTCACCGTGAAAACTTAGGTGGAGTGAGCTTGAAATGAGTTGTCATTCCGGCTGGATTGACAGCTTTTTTATAGAAAAGCACTTCATGCTCACTGCTAATTTCCCGTACAATTGTTTTTTAACTTGGTAGAATATTTATTTTGTTTTTTTTATTCCTCATCCACCTCCAGCAAGATGGCTTTTGTTACAGAATTATTCGTATTTCTATGACACTCGGTAAAGTTATGAACTTTTGTTTTGTTAGAATCTAGAAGTTAAATTACCTACACAAATATTAAATTGTACTTTTGTTTTACAATTTCCATACATTTATTATTACACATTCATCAGCGGAGTTGTTACACATTTGTATTTACTATTCAATATAAAACTGTAAATATCGCACATATTGCCCGGGTTTTTTATTAATAACAAATTGCATTTTACGGTAATACATCAAGCCGTTCAACCGTATACCGGTATGCAAAACCCACAAAACCTCAGTCAATAAATCTCTTATTATTACTAAAATACATGTTTTAAATCTTTTTTTTGCAACTGGCAACTTTATAACTCAATTTCCATGTTACGCGCAAAAGTATTTAGAAACCGAAACGGCCATATTTTGGACGCATTAAAAAATAAATGTGGTGGCATTTTCTTCAATTTTTTTTTTGTATTTGTTTATTTCATTTCAACTTGTTTAAATATAGAATTAAGAAATAAAACGTGGCGTTTATGTTTACTGGTTACGGTGAAGTAATTGAAGATTGGATTGTTTTATTTTATTTTTACGATTTTTAATTATGGTGCTGATGATTTCATTTGCGATAAACTGTTATACAGCTGCTATTCAGTGGTAGAAAATATAAATTTGGTATATCTAATCCAGCATAAGGTATGTGGTAGGTAAATAGTCAACTGTGTCCATCAAGTTCAGAATGTCAACTTTGACTAGTTACAGCTTTAATTGCCACCTACTTTAATAACAGAAATATACATAAATCGCTGATCGCTATTCATCATCAGCAACTTCAAATAAACCCGGAATACCTCACTGTTAGGTCTATGACTCCTTTCCTTGCCTTCGTTCTGGGCGTTCCTCAGCTAAGTCTTTACCACGACATGGGTAATATCTTCTGTTAGGTATGCGGGTATGGACAAGTGAAACGCTGAGCTGCTATTTATACCTTGGTTTATTTTCATATGACACTTGAGAGTTGCCGCCACACAGGCAGGGCGCGGGGGGGGGACCCTCGCCTTGCTAACATATACAACAGATTCTGATCACATTCATAAACAGGCCTTGGATTGGAATCCTCAAGGAAAAAGGAAGCGAGGCCGTCCCCATCAAACCTGGCAACGCACCATATTGGCTGAAGCGACGAGTATCGGAATGACATGGAGCGAGGTGAAGCGCGTAGCTCAAGACCGGTCTCGATGGCAGACTACTGTGGAAGCCCTCTGACCCAGCTAGGAGCCATAGGATCTTATGTCAAGTAAGTCAACACGATAAAAAAAAACAGTGAAGAAACCCGTAAACAATGAAACTTACAAACGGACGTAAAAATTACAAAAAACTATAAACATAAATATAATTATTTTTAAATCTATCTTTCATCCATCAACTACTAGCCACTTTATCATTCTTAGCAAACTAAAACTATCCTAACAATGATAAAGTTAGTTTATGTTTATTGTAAGATTTTTAGTAAACTTTATAAAATCAAACACTCAATCATAATTCGAAAACTGAAAAGGTACATATTAGATGAAAAACAAAGTATGAAAATAGATACAACTCAAATAAATTCGTTATGATTCATCAGCTAAAACGAGAATTTTGGTTTTCGCCAATTTGACAGTAAATAAGTTAGGGTTGTGTCTGCCGAGAATGTAGGTGTGTTGGTGAATGTGGCAGTTTAAACTACTTCACATCTTGAGCCATCGTGATTACCAACACATTCACAGCAAGGCTCGTCTTCTTCGTTTAGGGAACAGACACCTTCATTCAGGCAGTAACCATAACACGCGTTGACTTCACATCTGTCGCCGGAATAACCGGCATTACAACTGAAATAACAATAATAAGACAAAATGTAATTTATGTAACTAAACAAGGAACAAAAACGTAGGAGTAGGTATAATATATGTTTTACCTGCATTCAGGCAGTCCCTTATCAGTGACGCTACAGTTGCCTTGGATACAATAGTTCTCACAAACAGAAACATCACATCTCTCACCGATGTACCCAGCCGTGCATTTGCAAAGATACTGTCCAATAACTTTCACACCGTGAACACAAATCGGCATATCACAATTATTTTGTTCGACACTCGTTAGTGCTTCGCAATCATTAACGTCTTGAATTCGTTCTTTAATTTTGTAGTTGGCGACTATACCGACGGTGACATGTTTCATATGCAACTCAATTCTTTTTTCGTTTCCTATCCATTCAATCTTTCCTAATCTCTCAACCCTGATCTCATCAAAAGTCCACAAAACAAGAAAGAGAGATGTTTTTGAAACCGTCATTGTATTCGACAAAGGACTATAGTTTTCTTGTTTGACCATATCTATTCTAAACAAATATTTTTTGTTTTTTCCGTTTAAATCTGTATAATAAGTTTTGTATGTAGTGGCATTCTCAGCCTCAATCCAGTACATTCTCTGTGTTTTTTGGTCAATAGTAAGACTATGTGGCTCCAGTTTGGAAGTTTTGTTGACAGAAAATGATTTTATATTAATAACAACTTCTCTGTCGGATCCATTGAAACGAGATCTCTCTATAGTCGGCGTCGTCAAGTTCGTGTTAATCCAGTAAACAAACCTGTTAAAAGAAAACCTCTTTTTAATACCTCGAAGAAAGTAATAGATTGTGTTTAGTTAAAAACTAGCTTCTGTCAGCGGCTTCGCCTGCGTGAAAAGTGTGTTTTAATCACAAGGGAACATTACACTGGCATGAAAATTAACTATGTGCTATGCCAGACTATAATCTATCTCTGTAATAAATTTCATCCAGATCCGTTTAGCCGTTCTGGCATGATTAAGTAACAAACGTTACATCCACACTTCCACACACACATTCATCCAAACTTTCATATTTATAATATTAGTAAGATTTAATTACATACCTTCTACAGCTATCAATAGCTAAATCAGTAGGAAGCCCGTGATTCATCTTTATTAAAATATTTTCATATTTATTAGATCCAGATTTTAATGAAATCATATTAATGCTTCTTTCGTTTGTGTCACTGAAGAATAGTAATTCTGTAGCGGGGTCGAAGGCAACCCCATGAATGTTTCTGCTTTTTCTCTCGATGAAACATTTGTTTTCTAGAGAAGATATGTCATAACCACATATAGTGTCGTTGTCGTCCTGTTTGTCGACGTACAGTATCATGTTGTTGATTTCATCGTAAGTTAACGCTGCTAAATTATGGGAATCAAAACGAACGGTATTTATTTTGGTTTCATTCGTATAAAATTCTAGCAGATCTCCATGACTTACGGCGATATCTGAAACAGTAGAAATATAGTTTACCTTACAAGTTGATGACTGAATATAAACCACTATGTTTATTCGGGGATTTCACTTTTTTTTCATTTCGCTCTATTTTCAACTAACTAGTCTAAGAGCGAGCGTAGCGAGAACGGAACGTGGACAGGTATTGACCAAAGGGAATAACGGGCGCTGGTGAGAGCGAGCAAAGTGAACGAACAAGGCGCCCATCATTCCCTTCATGATAGGTTTCTTTAAACCCTGCGGACAGAAACAGGAGCCCCACGCAATAGGGCTTCGCCAACTGACTTACTTCTATATACACATAAATAATCATTATATTGTTATATTAGCTGTGTTACTGGTGAAAAGATTTTTGACCTATCTACCCAAGTCACAGGCTATAAACCTAGTTTTGGAGCCAGGTGATAATACCTTATGCACATTATGTTGTATCATATTAATGTACCAGTAACCTTTTTTAAGTAATTATTGGAAATAAACATTGTTATTATTATTATTTACGACCGTAGTTCTATAAAATTTCATAAAATTCAAATCACTAATACTGCTGCAGATATATTGAATTTCCTATGTCGTTTAATTTTAACGGTACCCAAATCACATAACTTGCTGATCTACTTTGTTTATTTTGCAGCTGTTTGCAGATAAAATACATTTTGGAGCTGAACTTTTAGTTTCTAGATAACGCGATACCACTTGGTAGGACCGGTTGTCAGACTTTCGGGACTCTGACTTCTCTTAATAACTGCCATAAATCTACAGATGACAGCTTAATAAGAGATGTACAGGGGTATACAGTGTAACTAGTTAAGACAAGTTACACTGTATATGTAATAATAATAACAAGAGAGAGAGAAAAACCTTACCCCAGGAATGCGCCAACCCCACGAACAGGGCTAGCAATCCCAATACACTCTGCGTTCTGCACATTTTATACTTTAAAATAAAATTACAAAGTTCTCTTAACACAGGTCGATGGTGCTTCCGATTCTCTTGATCGCTCTTAATATACTGGCTTCTGTCCATATCAATATTACTTCATATTACACAAGAAAACAACAAAAACGAAGATTAAAAAGACTCACTGATAAGAGCTCTTAATAGCAATAGCGGTACAAATTTTGTTAACCTTAAAGTCACATGGTCAATGATAAAATGGACCACTTGTGGTTCAACTTCGTCGGTCTATCTGTCTATCTGACATATTTGGTTATATCGGGAATTATTTAATTGTTATTGTTAGTATGGTTTCATAGGAACTGAAATGATAGAATTTATGTGGGAGGGGTAGTGCATATTTTTACCCGTGCTCGATCGCGTTCACGTAAACGTCAATTGGTACAATGGATAAGTGCCGTCTAGTTACAGTAAATTTTGTTGCACACATACCAACTCAAGCCGTTCGGTATTATATATTGTACGAAAATCTCGGTGCACCGCTTGAAACCCATCTGCGTGGACAGGCGCGCTCACCGCATTTCCGCGCGGCACTTCGATAAAAAATCTACTTTGCCACCTCCGCCCTCCGTGGCAGTGAGCAGCGTCGTGTAAAAATTCAACCCTTTAGTTGCGGCCGCATAAATACGCAAATAGAATATTTGTCGTACCAAGGTACAGAAACCTCGGTATTTTTAATATCGAAGATAATATTTTTATTAATTACCTACTTGATTGTTTAGACGAATAGAATAATATAAGAAATTGGGTTTATTTTTTGTTGGGGGAAATTTGATTGGGTGGATAAATATGATACGTTGTCAAAGGTTAGCGCGTCACGTTTAGGGAAAACCGATTCCGAAGAAATTTTGATTGTGAAATGCTGTTTTACTTATGAAGTATTTACTCCGTACTGATAAAGACCAATTAGAGTACGTAACCTGGCTGTGTTTCGGTGACCTCTTAGGAGAAACCGAAGGTTTTCAAATCAAATCAAATATTTATTTTTATTTTACATAGGCCTACATGGGCACTTATAAAACGTCAACAAAAGGTTTTGTCTGTGATATCGGCAGTACGTACGTACTACAGATATGTGCCCCACCCAGTTCTCAAAAAGGGCAACATAACATTGTACTGAAATCGGTCCATCATTACTGAGAGGACAAATAAGGATAATATAGTGGTGGTGGACCGAATAGAGAGTCGTGCAATGGTTGTTAATATATACGTCCCGCATGACGGAAACCTTGTGAAAGTCAAGAAAGATAAGCAAATCAAGTCTCTTGACTTGGCTCGCGAAGTTGTCGACTGTGGGATGTAAACTCAGCAACCATTGTAATATAGTCAAATAATGTGTGTTAAGATAAATAAATGCAATACCTAATGACGGTGATAGAAAAAGTTCGTAGATAGCTTCATTACGAAAATAAATTTGGTCGATACGCTCAAATTTTCGAACAAAGTAGGGACCTACCATGAAAACTGAAAACTTAGGCATTTCAATTGACAATACAGGGGCGCACCGTGTTCTGCGTGTACCTTTTTAGAGAAATTGCGGCCTCAGAGGGTGACGGGGTTTATATGCGGGCCGATACCTGGCTGGGGAAGCGGTAGCTGCAGAACAAGGTGTGGTTTTAGTTGCAGAACAAGGTATAGTCTGACAGAGCACTTCGCTCGCTACAGGGTCCGCGCGGACATCCATGAGGATATCTTACACGTTTAAAAAAGGCATTTCAATTCATTAGGGTTGGTTAGCTTGTTTTTTAATCCCTCTGAGGGATAAATACTAATTAATGTATAAATAAAATAAACATTAATTGGTAAAATATGAATTAATGTATAAATCCCTCTGAGGGATAAATACATTAATTAATATTAAATTTATTAATCCGACTTAGAAGTTTTGAAAATTGAATATTTTAGTTTAATTACAACCATTCCTGTGTACCTAATCGTCCTAATTTTGAACTTCTCGAGAATAAATTACCAGTTTATAAAAAAACATTAAGTTAAATTACGAACAATTCAGCACCTGCGTTTAGTAAAGTCTAAATTAACTGAAGCTTTTCACTACCGGCAAACAGTAAGAAGCGATGAGTGGATTGGTTCCATTATGTGTAACGATGAGAGAAAAGAAAAGGCCTGGGGGTGACCATAAGCTCTTAGAGTAAGGTTATTTTCAGTGTGTGTAAGGGACAGATGTATATGACTTGTATACATCTGTCACTTACGCGATCTCAAAATAACCTTACTCTAAGAGCTTATGGTCACCCCCCAGATGTGTTTTTATTTTTTTTAGCTCTACTAGACAAATGGTTTTGGGCAGAAGCCATTAACACTGCTGTTTATCTACAGAACCGCATTGTGAAAACTTGATTAAATAATCGCACCCCATACGAGTTATGGACAAACTCTAAACCAAATCTTAGTCATATAAGAATATTTGGTACTATCTTCATTAATCACACTCATAAAGAAAAATACTTAAGTGGGACAAGAAATTTGATAAAGGTTTTCTAATGGTTTATCCTGAAGATATTAAAGGATGCAGGGCGTATAACCCAACAACTCAGGCAATTACAAACAGTTGACATTTTGTTATCAACGAAGAAAACAATTTACATCAGGATAGTGTGATTGAAGTTGAAAGTCTACATGACAAGCCAGAAATCATTCCAATAAATCAGGATCCATTGGGGAAGCCTGCGGAGGATGAATATCAGTCAGGTGATACTTTTGTTTCTACGGGAAGTGTTGATAATGAAGAAACTTATACACACAGCCGTAGATGTCGTTGACAGAGCCGTAGATGTCTTTTATCAAAAAATACATGATTGCGTGCGTTGTCATGTTCCTGTGAAAAAGCAAAGGAAGTTTAGCTCGAGGTACCAATATCCAATATGGTACGCTCCTGACATAATTCAAAGTATACAGATGAAGTATGCCTACCTTAAAAAGTCTAGGGAAGTGTTAAACAATGAATACTACCTATCTATGTTCAAATATTATAGGCAACATGTCAAAACTTTAATAAAGCTTGATAGCTACATCAAACGAGCAGAGATGAATATAAGGAGGGACCCGAAAAAAATCTGGTCCTTTGTTAGGGAACAGCGCTCAACAATGCAAAGCTGTCCAGAGTACGAATATGAGGACAAAATGGTGACTGGTTTAGACGCTGTAAATGCTTTCGCGAAGTATTTCGAATCAGTTTTTTTACCAGATAAGCCTTTGCTATCTCACGATATCTCTGAGCGGGGAGAGTCCGTTGTATCATCATCCCGCATTGCGCTGGACAGCATAAGCAGTAAAGATCTGTTGCAAGCTGTCAAGCGCTTGAAGCCCCATTAATCCACCGGGCCAGATGCTATTCCCCCGTTTTTTGTGAAAGTCTGCATAACGGCTTTTAAAGTACCCTTATTATTTATTTTTAATCTCGCTGTTGAAAGCGCAATCTATCCGTCGCTTTGGAAACTTTCTCGTGTGACTCCCATACACAAGGATGGCTCACGGTCTTATATCTCAAACTACAGGCCTATTGCTGTCCTATCGGCCTTTGGCAAGTTGTTCGAGTCTATATTGAACCGACACATAACCAGACAGATCGGACCGCTACTGAGCGATTGTCAACATGGGTTCAGAGCCGGTAGGTCAACTGCAACCAACTTTAGATAAAATATAATAGTACTGCGTTGAAATACATTTGCAGGATGTAAAACCAGGGCTATCTTGGCGTAAGAACATTATGACAATGGAACATCAGCCGAACACAAAACAAGTGATGAGGTTTTTTAGAAAAGTCTTACTAGGTATGTTATATTTTGTTTATATTTCGTATTACAGTTTCAGGCTAGATGTGCCTCATAGCAGAGATGCCTCAATTGCCTCTTCATGCAAGTTTAACTTGATTTTTGGTTCAGTGTAAGAAGCTCTAGATAATTAAAAAGTGTTCTCACTTTTCATTCCCAGGTTGGACCAAATTGTTGGGGTTTTTAACAGTAGCCAAAAAATCAATTAACCTGCAATACTATAATGTGCCTGCCTATGATATCTGTTCCTTCAGAAAGAGAGAGTGATGCTGTTATACATAGTATCCTGCATATCTTTTTACCTCTAATAGTAATTTGTTGCATTTTTATATTCACAGCCAACGCTCATTTTACAACCACCTTCAGAAAGGCATTCACAAATAGAGCTTAACTAAATGTTTTATCGCTATTGAAGAGAGGTGCTTGGATAACCAGCAACTCCTTATTGGCAACTAGTAGACGATGTTGGATATATATAAGGAAATAAGCGAGTCATGGTCAAGAGAGAACTGAGCACAGCAAGATTTATGTGCATCCATCAGAAGAGGAAGTTGAATGCCTGAAACACGATTTTAATATAAATATAGATATTGTGCCTTATTACAAAAAACGGTTGTACCAAAAACCCAGGTTTAAACCTCATAATGTACGGCGAAAACCAGGTTAAAAACCTGGGTTTTGGTTAAACCGCTTTTTGTAATAAAAGACATTAAGTTTAGTTTATGAGAGATGTTAAGAAATTTTTATAGAAATGTAAGTGCAAATACTGGAATATTATTGCTTCTGTGGCATAAGTTACTTAAATTATACTAAGTTAAAGTTAAGTTAAGACGGGCTGGTGTCCGCAACTCCACGACTAAGCGCGTATTTTGCGTACGGTAAATTATACTAACTTAAATAGTGATAAAAGATTCTAAAAATTCATGAGATTAGAAAAAAAAGAGTGCATCACTACATAGTATAAAACAAAGTCGCTCCCCGCTGTCTGTCTGTCCCTTTGCATGCTTAGATCTTTAAAACTACGCAATGGACTTTGATGTGGTTTTTTTAATAGATAGAGTGATTCAAGGTTCAGAAAGATTTATATGTATAATACATGCATAATATAGTAGAGAAACACTGATAATTTCGACTTTCACGAGGGCGACGCTGCTCACAGAAGCTATTTATAGAATAAAATTCTATTACTGGAAAATAGTTCAATAAATAAATCTGAGTTTTATCATTTTGAGTTTTTTTAATTAGTCAATATGTATATTATTTCTAATTATTTTCCATAATAAACATATTAATCCGTTTTGCACATGTTTTCTTCTAAAAAAAAGAATTTGGCCAATTAAGATTGAGTATGTAGCTCGAAGGCAGGTTGTGAAGGTTGCGGGGTTCCGCTGGATTCGCATCCCGCATCTCGCGATGCACGCGACTGGTCAATGTGGCGACGCTTGGAGGAGACCAATGTCCAGCGGTGGACGTTATTCGGCGTATATGATGATAATGAAGCCGGACCACTAAACATGATTAACGGCGGCCCACACACCTACAATATTATTTCCTGATATAAAAAATTGGCTATTCGACATACTAATGCTACGCAGACGTATTTGCAGGCAACAGCTAGTTACATAATAAATATAAAATAAAATTCACATTTAACATATAAAACGCCTGTACACCAAGTGCTAAGTCGTTTTCCAATAGGTATGTTATTTAATCTTGAGAAAGCCTGTAGGTAACTATGGATAAAGTGTCTCTATCCCGGGATATTGTTTTCAAAATTACTAATTCTCTCGCCTGTCGTTAATTTTCTTAGCTTCTTCTAATAAATGTAGCTTTAGTTAACCAAACTGGTAAGA
Organism: Orthosia incerta; assembly: GCA_948252205.1. NCBI lineage: Eukaryota > Metazoa > Arthropoda > Insecta > Lepidoptera > Noctuidae > Orthosia > Orthosia incerta. Next base: position 12,388,391 of record OX411761.1, read on the forward strand.
TGGTAAAAACTTATTTTAATACCTACAATGTTTTATTAGCTTCTGCCAGCAGCGGCTTCAACCACGTGAAAAGTGTTTTCTTATCCCAAGGGTACATTATTTTGGGTAAAAAGTAGCCTATGAGCTATTCCTATACCTAGCTATAATCTAGCTCTATGCAAAATTTCATCCAGTGCCGTTCTGGCGTGATTGAGTAACAAACATACATCCACACACACATTCAAACCAACAAAACTTCCCATCCTAACTTTCACATTTATAATATTTGGTAGATTAAAATCCAAGAATAATTACGTTACGCGTTTAGGTACGGAGGTGTGAAGTTGGTGGAGTAACACAATAAAAGTCAAAATGTGGGTACTCACTATTTCTATTGTTCAACACACAAAACACGTAAGGAAATAATAGTCAGAAGGAGAATCACAGAGAGTTTAGAGTCACAATAGCAGAAATGTTCACGGCACAATACACACAAACAGAAACACAGATACAGTTCAAGTTCAGATCGCGTAAACAATATTTAGCGGGAGCGCAGTAGCGGTAGCGGGAGTTGCAGACCGACTAGCGGTGCGTCGCTGCGGGTGGCCGAATAACTTAGTAGGCTCGCGGTGCAGTACCACCGGAGCCGTTGGTGGTAACGTTCAACCAGACATCAGCCGACATTATATCGTATGCGATATACGATGCCGTGAATGTCTGTCGACGGTGTATTACTGTTATTATAATTATATATAAATAAATAAAACGATATTGTATGTGTGTCTTGTATGTTTGTGTATTATATAAATAAATAAACTATGTGGGTGGATAGTGTACCCTACATCACTCCCCTCCAGAGACCGTCAAGGGCGATAAAAATTTGTGAACTTGACTTGACGACCAGAACGAGTGGTGTACTCCTTGCTGCTGCTAGTTGGAGTGACTTCTTTTGAGTCAGCTTTGTCAGCCAATATGTAGGCTGGCTTAAGGCGGTCAATTGTAACTGTGACCTCTTTGCCCTTGAAAAGAATTTTAAAAACTTTGTCACCTCTTTGCAGAACTTTGTGAGGACCTGTGTAGGCTGGTTGTAGCGAGCCACGTATTGCGTCATCACGAAGGAACACGTGATCAGTGGTCTGCAGATCCTTGTAAACGAATATGCTCGTTTTGTTGTGACGGGAAGCTGGGGTTGGTTGCAGGTTTTGGGCAAACTTGCGGATGCGAGCGACGAATTCCGTGATGTCGGTTGTTCCTTCATCACGGGGAGAGAAAAATTCTCCCGGGAGTCTTAGCGGTTCGCCGTAAACCAGTTCGGCGGAAGACGCTTGGACATCCTTTTTGAATGCGCTCCTTATTCCAAGCAATACCCACGGCAAGGACTCTGTCCACCTGTCGTTAGCATGGCACGTGATGGACGCCTTGAGTTGCCTGTGAAATCGCTCCACCATGCCATTACACGCCGGATGGTATGCCGTTGTCCGCTTGTGCTGAAAACCAGCCAACTTGGACAATTGCTCGAAGAGGGCTGACTCGAACTGACGACCCCTGTCCGTAACAATGTCTGCGGGACAACCAAACCGGGCAATCCATCCGGACAGCAGTGCTTTAGCTACTGTCTCGGCAGTAATGTCGACGATAGGTACCACTTCGGGCCACCTGGTAAATCGGTCGACTGCCGTCAGACAATACCTGAAGCCTTGCGAGATTGGGAGCGGGCCCACAAGGTCGATGTGGACAGTGGTGAACCTTGCACGTGGGAGATGAAACGACCCTAATGGCGCTGTGACGTGGCGGCTCACCTTGGCTCGCTGGCATTGAAGACAAGCTCGTGCCCATTCCCTGCAGTCCTTCCTAACGCCTGGCCAAACAAAGCGCTCTGCGATTAATTTGGCAGTCGCTGAAACACCAGGATGACTGAGGGAATGTAAGCTGTCAAAGACTTGTTTTCGCAGCATTTTGGGTACAAATGGTCTGGGAGGCGCTGTACTGACGTCACAGTACACAGCTGTACGCTCCCCGGAAACCTGCACCTTCTCTAACACCAAAGAAGATCCTTCCTGAAGGAGTTTTGTTAGTTCGGGATCCGAAGCTTGCGATTCTGCGAGGTTGGTGAGGCTGGCCGGTACCTGTAGCTCCTCCACGCGAGATAAGGGGTCGGCTACGACGTTGTCTTTGCCGGAAATGTGCCTTATGTCGGTGGTGAATTGAGCGATGAAGTCGAGGTACCGGAATTGCCTAGGTGAGCTGGTCTTCTTCCTCTCGTGAAATGCGAAACTGATTGGCTTGTGGTCCGTGTAAACGACGAAGTGTCGTGCCTCCAGCATATGGCGGAAGTATTTGATGGCCTCGTAAATGGCCAGCAGTTCCCTGTCATAGGGAGAATACTTTGTTTGCGGAGGGCTGAGCTTCCTGGAGAAGAAAGCTAACGGCTGCCAACCATCATTGCTAAGCTGCTGTAACACCGCGCCGATTGCATTATCCGACGCATCGGTAACCAATGCGAGTTTGGCGTTGCAGTCGGGGTGAGCCAATAGAGCAGCGTTAGCTAGGCTTGCCTTGCAGTCCTCAAATGCTTGCAAAGTACTCTCCGCCAGACATATGGGATTCGAGCCCTTTACGTTGCCAATCAAGAGGTTGTGAAGCGGCGCCTGGATCTGAGCTGCATGTGGGATGAATCGCCTGTAAAAATTGATCATGCCCAAGAATCGTCGCAGCTGACGGACATCTTTGGGCTGAGGGAACGACTTGATGGCTTCGACCTTGGAGTCAAGCGGTTTGGTGCCCTTCTCGGAAATGTGGTAACCTAGGAAGGTTACCTCCGAGACACCGAAAACACACTTGGACGTGTTGACCAGCATGCCGAAGTCCTTCAGCCTGCCGAAGATGGTGCGGAGGTGCTCCTCATGCTCTGGTTCTGTTCTAGAAAAAATTAAGAAGTCATCCAAATAACAGTAGCAGAAGTCCAAACCTCTGGTCATCTCGTCGACGAATCGTTGAAATGTTTGGCCTGCGTTACGCAAACCAAACGTCATGTACGGAAATTCGTACAAGCCGAACGGTGTGGTGATCGCCGTCTTGGGAATGTCGTCCTGACTGACAGGTATCTGATTGTAGGCTTTCACGAGGTCAATTGTACTGAAAACCTTGCAGCCTGAGATACTGTGTGCGAAATCATGTATGTGCCTAATCGGATACCTGTCAGGAACGGTTCGGGCGTTGAGCATGCGGTAGTCGCCGCAAGGTCGCCAACTGTTGTCCTTTTTAGGGGCGAGATGTAGGGGTGATGACCAGGGACTCTCAGAGGGTCTTGCAGTTCCATTTGACAGCATCAACTGGAACTCCTGCTGAGCAATTTTCAGTTTGTCTGGCGCTAGTCGCCGGAATGATGATGATACTGGAGGCCCTGGGGTCGTTCGTATGTGGTGTACTGTGTTGTGCAGTGTAGTGCGTATTGTACCGGCGGGTCGGGTGATGTCTGGGAAACCTTCCAGGAGATTGTGATACCTCGAGTCGCCAGATAAAACCTTTACTGAAAATAAAGATGAATCTGCACGACTCGAAGCTAACGAGAACACATTTGTCGTACTATCGACTAGTCGTTGGTTACGACAGTCAACAACTAGCGAGTAATGACATAAGAAATCCACGCCGATTATCGGTTTTGTAACCTCGGCCACAACAAAACGCCACTTATAGTCTCTACGTAAACCTAAATTTAAACTAAGTTCCACGAATCCAAACGTCTTAATGGGTGTCCCGTTGGCGGCCACCAGCTGGTAGTTGCTGGGCGCGCGACGCTCGCTGAGCAGACGACGAGGGTAGACGCAGAGGTCGCTACCTGTGTCGACCAGGAACTGCGTATTCGTGCTTCGGTCTGCGACGAAGAGGCGACCAGTTGTAGGGCGGCAGTCGTCTGTCGCCATCAATAGCGACTGCCCGCGGCGTTTCCCTTTTTGAAGTCACAGGGTGTGATGCAGCGTTTCGCTTTGTCACCGTGCATCGCATGGTACCAGCACACAGGGTGGCTCCGGTAGCTGGAGTCCGAGCGAGTCGACGATCGCTGGTGTGACCTCCGTCTCGCGTCTCGGCCGCGGCTGTGGGAGCGGTTCCGCGAACGGCTGTCACGCAACTCCAGCATCATGTCCTTCATGGACCGCTTCAGCTCTGCGATTTCGGCTGTCATCTCACATAGAGAGGGCCCTGCTGCCGACGTTGAAGCGACGTGGCCGGATGGCGTGGCGATGTCCTGGATGCGGTCGGCCAGCTCGGCCAAGGCCTCCAGGGTGCTGTGCGGCTGCGTTGCCAGGAGGGGCTGGATGCTGCTGGGGAGTCGGCTGCTCCAGATGGTGCGCACGAAGTCCTCGGGCACAGTGGGTCCTGCCAAACCCTGCAGATGGCGCAGGAACTGCGACGGCTACCGGTCACCCAGCTCTTCATGCATCAGCAGCTGCTTCACCTTGTTTTCCTGGGAGGCGGAGAGGCGTTTCACTAATTCCGTCTTCAGTTTTTCGTAACGGTTAGTGGTGGGTGGGGATAAGATGATATCCTTTACCTCCTTTATATGCTGGGGGCCGAGTTGTCCAATGACGTCATTATACTTGGTGACATCATTTGTTACCCCTGCATTCTCAAATTGTGCCTCAATCTGTGCGAACCAGATTTCGGGTTCTTCAGGCCAGAATGGTGGCAACTTAAATGCAACGCGGTGTACGTCGTGTGCCTCTATGGTAGACACGCGCTTCGCTTTGCGCGGTCTGTGCGTAACGCGTTGTGATCGCTGCGACGCGGACGACTTGGTGTGCGCGGACGACGCGGTGTGCACGGAATCACTATCACTCATTTTTAGTCGTCTTTTCTGTGTTCAATACGGGGTCACCAGTTTAGGTACGGAGGTGTGAAGTTGGTGGAGTAACACAATAAAAGTCAAAATGTGGGTACTCACTATTTCTATTGTTCAACACACAAAACACGTAAGGAAATAATAGTCAGAAGGAGAATCACAGAGAGTTTAGAGTCACAATAGCAGAAATGTTCACGGCACAATACACACAAACAGAAACACAGATACAGTTCAAGTTCAGATCGCGTAAACAATATTTAGCGGGAGCGCAGTAGCGGTAGCGGGAGTTGCAGACCGACTAGCGGTGCGTCGCTGCGGGTGGCCGAATAACTTAGTAGGCTCGCGGTGCAGTACCACCGGAGCCGTTGGTGGTAACGTTCAACCAGACATCAGCCGACATTATATCGTATGCGATATACGATGCCGTGAATGTCTGTCGACGGTGTATTACTGTTATTATAATTATATATAAATAAATAAAACGATATTGTATGTGTGTCTTGTATGTTTGTGTATTATATAAATAAATAAACTATGTGGTTGGATAGTGTACCCTACACGCGCAAAAATAGTATCTTTTGGATTTGACAGATAAAAATGAGGCTGTAAGCCAGGCTGTGAGCGTCTTCGACGCTGTTTTTTCTTAGGGAATACCAAAATGTATGAAGAACTGTCAACTTGCTCGTCATTGAGTAGTTCTAACTCACGTCCGTCACAGCTTAGAGCGCTAGTGTCGCTATTCGCGGCTTAGCGAATACCAAACTTAGATTCGTCGCTGGCACCAGCACTGCGCTCAAGGCTGTATCCTTAGAGAATAGCACTGCTGTTAGAGCGGGTACAGCGGAAGTTCTGCCGTTACCTGTATAAAAAAATGTATGGGTATTATCCCTACTTGTATCCCTCTCTGTTCGTATTAGGAATAGTGGGTATTGATACTCTCGAGCTGAGACATAAATGCGCACTCCTTCTGCATTATTTCGGCAAAATCGATAACCCTGAGGCGTTGTCTCGCTGTGGACTATCCGCGCCGGCTCAATACACGCGACTGCGCTGATGCGCTCGCGTCCGCTTTTAGCGACATCCAGAGTCCGGACTTGTACCGCACAATATGCGGCCTCAAATCAAGCTGTTTCATTGCTTAACACCCTGACTGATCAGCATCCGTAAGTGGACATATTCCACACCAATGTGCGTGTATTTTTAAAGAGTTAATTGGAAATTATTGAATATTGTTGAATTATTATTACGAAATTGTTATTGTTAAATTATTACTGAATTATTATTGTTGTTTTCTTATTATTGGACTGTTATTATTGAATTATTTTTGATTGAATTATGATTTGTTTATTAATGTTAGTTTAATTGTTTTGCCTGTCTGTGTTTAGTGTATGTGAATTATTTGTCTTATGTGATTATATAATTATGGACTCTCTGCACGTGTTGGGTCAAACTGTGAGTGCAGAGAGTAATTGCAATAAATAAATAAATGAGTCTTTGGTTAGTAAAAGGTACAACCACCAACCAGCACAAACCACCAAGTATTTTCGTAGTTGGTGCAGAGCTGCGCTTAGGACTGTATACTTAGAAAATAGCACTAATGATGCCACAGAAACTGACTCCAGTCTGTCTAAGGGGTATCATATTAACTAGTTACTGGATTGTGGAAGTCAGATCGGCCGTCGATCAATTGATACCTGGGAGTCATTAAGTCAAGAGTGAATAGGTTTCTTCTAGGTAAGCGCGGTACATCGTCGACCACATCATCACTTACCATCAGGTGAGATAGTGTTCAGTTGCTTGTGCCAGGGCAGCGGTAACTGTCTTTCAAATTTATCCGCGACCCAAACAGGCATCGGCCCTAGCGGACTCCGTCAGTTTTGCTGACATAATATCTTTGAGACGCATTTGGAACACTACACGCCGTCGACTCGGGCCTACTCCTCATCGGACGGTGAGCAGACCATTGCCCGCGCCTACGGTGGCCATTGCTTTGAACATAGTTTGAGACCCTGGAAAGGACACAGGATAATTTTTATCTCGGTAATGCGTGCCCTTGGGATGATAAAACACTTCAGAAGCCGGTGTGATATAAAAAATACCGACCAAGTGCGAGTCGGACTCGCGCACGAAGGGTTCCGTACCATTATCGCAAAAAACGGCATAAAAACACGTTTGTTGTATGGGAGCCCCACTTAAGTATTAATTTTATTCTGTTTTTAGTATTTGTGGTTATAGCGGTAAACTTGCGGCGTCTTAGTAATAGGGTCCCGTTTTTACCCATTTTTTCGTAAATAAATCTATCTTCGTTAATAGGTACTTCAATAACATCAACATCATCCCACAGAGCTGATAAACTGATATTGTTTACTTTGACACTGAATCGGTTTTCCCCAAGCGCTAATTATTGCTAACCTATGACACCGGATCATTTTTATCAGCTCAGTCAAAATACGTGTCCAATATTTATTCAACATTACATAACATCACGCCTGTACTCCCGTTAGGCAGAGATATACTTGTAGTACACACACTAAATCCCACGTAGTAGAAGGCGAGCCTATTGCAATAAATCCAGACCCTGCATTAGATTACTATTGGTTTGACATAAGATACATAATTAATCAACGGGACTTATGGTGTTGCTTCATAGTAAAAGTCCAATCTCGCTCATAGTTACCACATAAACAAACTTTTTTTTTTTTTTTGATTTTACTGTTTAATATTTTTAAATCTGTTGAGTCACCGCTTGCCGACCGTTCTGTTGCTGCGGATGTTGATACCGTCACTGTCTGTGAGAACCCGATTGGGTTCTCTGCTAAAGATGTTAAAAATATTATAAATAACATGAAACGCGGTTAATCGCCGGGTAGTGACGGACTCAGCATTGAGCACCTGCAGCAAGCGGGTAAACATTTATTTAGAGTACTGGCTATGTTTTTTACTTTCTGCATGCGTCACTCTTACTTACTGCAATGCAATAACAGCTCTTATTAAGCAGTGTTGTTATCTTTAGTGTTCCTAAGGCACTCCGTGGACGGCGTGTCTTTATCTCCGAGTTGTGGCAAAAAGCAACTCACAATAGGCATGGTTCCTGTGTAAAAAAATAATTATATTTAGTGCATCAGTTAGATTATAAGGCTGGTTGTGTATTATACGCGCAGCAACTGCTTTAAAAATATATTGACCATGTATGTTTTTGTGTGTGTTAAAAACTGTGATAAAAATGTGTGACTCGGGACTATCACAGTAGGCTGTACTCGCTGGTCAGGAGTGGGGGCTTGTGACGTCCCCTGTGAGTAAAAAATCTTCTTAAACGTGACGTCACGCGAAATTTCAACGCACTGTATCGTCGTTATTTTTTACGTGACAAAAAAGTAACTCGTGTGCAATATTTTTTTTAATCTACCTGACGCATAACGGACTAAAAAATATTTATCAGTTATTCTATAATATGATTTTAATAATTTTTTGTGAAACTACGCAGACATAGCATTTATAGATGCAAGTTTCAGTGATTGACAAAACTTTCCGGTTGCTGCACTAATCAATTCTAAATTCCAATATCAAAATTGTACCACTTGTGTAAAGTTGCTAGTTTTGCAACGTATCGAGCGCTTTCACTCCCTCCCTGACACCCATAAATAACGCTCTGAGCCACTCTTGCTCAACTTCAGTCGTAGCAACTGTAAACTAAGTCTCTAAACAAGAGTCATTTGATGTCAGCGATAGCGATGATTGATATACCAAAGTATATGAAATTGATCACATGACATGTTGATAATGTTTGCATTTACATGCATTTTTGACATTTATCCAATCGCTATCACCTCGCTTTCGGTGATAGAATGTCACTTTAAATCTAAGGCCACAAATTATTCCTTGCCTAAATAATAATGGTCCTGAAATAATTTATGAATCAAGTGATGAAATTTACATAAAGTAAAGCCTCGGTTCGAACCCTTGGTCTACGACACGTACGTCAGGGCCGTTACCGCTCCTCAACGCTTAAGGTTGCCCTAGTCGATCATTCTTCCATAGAAACAAACGTAGTCTGGCGATTACTCCACTGTTTGACGGTGTACGTTTCATAATAAAAAAATTATATCAATTTGTCTCATCATTATCTAGCCTTGTATGGAAACAAAATATATATTTACAGCTTTGTTTACTGGATCAACACAAAGCTGTCGACACCGAAAATAGAGAGAGCATGGTTTAATGGATCTGACAGAGAAGTTGTTATTCATTTAAAGCCAATTTTACACAACACAACTTACAAATTGGAGCCACATAGTCTTACTATTGACCAACAGACACAGAAATTATATTGGATTGAGCCTAAGAATAGTTCATACTTCCGTATTTATTATACAGATTTGAATGGAAATAACAAAGAAGTATTAAATATTTTAAATCATTTTAATGTAGAATTCATCATCAAATACATTGGCCGTTTCAAAAAAAAATCTCTTCTATGTTGACTGGCGCTTTGGCATCGAAATTGAAGTTTATAAGTTAAATAAGACTATATGGGGAGGATATAAATCTATTGAGTTGCATACAAAAAATTTCACCGTCTGAGAGGAACACTGTAACAAAACTGAGCACAAGAGTTCTGTACCCTGTGGATTAGGCAATCTGTACGAGCTACCAGGCGCAGTAGTATGTGTAGTTCACGCAGACACTGCCCACGTGCTTGTTCACGGTCCTGTCTGTCTTTTCCCAGATATAGCCAGGATTTCGTAGTGTCTCATCCTGTATAGAACATGAGTAAGTACATCATCATCATGAGCCTGTTAATGTTCCCACTGCTGGGACACAGGCCTCCTCTCTTTGAGAGGGAAGGAGGGAGGGAGGGAGTACATACACTTTTGAAATTTGGAAAAACGTGTTTAAAAGCCCTTATAAACCAACATGTATTAATATTGTGCAATTCGAGCAATAATAGGTACTTATACGGGGAATAACCCTTTTTTGTATTGAAATCGATTAAAAAGCCGACGAGGAGCGAGTCGGACTCGCCCAAAGTGGGTTCGTTCCTTGGTATGAATAATATTATTCCATTTTTCAAGATGCATTTATGCGACTGCAACACACTTTATTAAATGTGACCGCAAAACTAAAAAAGTTTGTGTATAAAGGATTTTGTGCTGATTACTAAATAGTGCTAGTTAGAATCATATTTTTTAAATTTCAGCAATAACCACAAAAACCAATATCGTTATTAGAAAATACATATACATAATAACTCAAACCCCGTCTCAGCTCAAACGTGACGAATAGAAAGCCCAAAAAACCGACGAAGTCTCACCATATGAATTCCTTTTCATCATATGGCCAATTGAGAAGGAAACTTATTTTGTTACTCTTTAGATGACAAAAGGAATTAGGATATGTTTGATTCCTGACGGATTAGGTAAATTTGTAAGGGCCGTGAACCATCTTTCTTTTGTCACTTGCGATGAAAGTGTATTGGCATCGTGTGTCGTCAAGTCAATATAATTACTAATTCAGACAAACCACCGGACCGATGCAACCCTAAAATTTATAATCGTGACCCTAAAGTTTAAGTCAACAAAATATGTGATGTTTAAGTGAGAATACCGTGTTTGCAAATGAGAGCTCTTATCAACGAGTTTTTCTTATCTTTATTGTGCCTAGAAGTACTATTTATATGTTGGGGAGCTAGAATAAAAATTAAATTTCAAGAGCGACCATCAGAAGTGGACGCACCATCGACCTCTTTGCATTGTGTTATTTTGAAGTATAAAATGTGCAGAACGCAGAGTATGCTAGGGTTGTTAGCGTTGTTCGTGGGGTTGGCGCATCCCTGGGGTAAGTTGTCTTTCTCTCTCTTCGTTATTTTCGTGTAAATCTCTGTTATAACAGCTGCACAGTGCACATAGCTACGTATGCTGTGGTCGATCCACAGACATAAATCTAACTAGATGACGCGATTGTATGTATTTCGCGTGCCAAAAAACGAAGTAAAGTTACGATCAATAATTGTAATCTGAGCTTTTTATTTAGCATTATCGGCACCGGAAATCAACTGAATCGAAAAAGTGCCTTTTTATACCATATTGAGCTATGAAGAATGAATAGAAAAACTTAGCCGAGGCATTGGAAATGTTTTCTTTCAATGGTAAGAAAATTTGTTTTTAAATTGTTTGTGAAAAAGTGGCACGATTGGTTTTCATACAGATGGAGGGACTTGCATTATCTAGTTAGATTTATGTCTGTGGGTTGATCCGTGGATTATTGCCATACTGAAATTCTGTATATAACTTGAATTTTATAACGTTTGGGTTCCGTACCCGAAGGGTAAAAACGGGACCCTATTACTAAGACTCCACGATCCGTCTGTCTGTCTGACTGTCTGTCCGTCTGTCACCAGGCTGTATCTCATGAACCGTGATAGCTAGACAGTTGAAATTTACACAGATGATGTATTTTTGTTGCCGCTATATAAAAAAATACTAAAAACAGAATAAAATAAATATATTTAAGTGGGGCTCCCATACAACAAACGTGATGTTTTTGTTGTTTTTGTGCGATAATGGTACGGAACCCTTCGTGCGCGAGTGCAACTCTCACTTGGCAAGTTTTTGTTATAATTACTTGTGTTGAGTGATGGTTAATTCCATATATATATATCTATGTCTGAGGCAATAAAATCGATTGAATTTTTCTGAACAAAAACAGCTCAATGAGCACCGCTATGACCAGAAACAAAAGAAAGCAATAACTTATTAGTGCAGCAATCAATATTATTCGTTAAATGTTTTTTTTTAATATAATAAAACTAGACACGAAATATTATAGACCAAAATAATACGTGCGCCAGTATTATTTTGGGGCACGTATGACATAGGTTCGCTATTCCTCCTTCCCTGGAATAGGAATTTAACTCAGGAACAAGGGGGCATAAATAAAGGTAGCTGCACAACTGCGATTCCTAGCCTAAGAGTATACGAATCATCATCAATTCAGCCGAAAGGCGTCCACTGCTAGACCAAGTGTCGCCACATCGATTGATTCTGTGCGTCTCGCACCCAGTGAATTCTCGCAGCCTGATCCAGGTCATCGTTCCACCCAAAGGGCGGCCTGAGAGTTTACCACGCGGTTTATTTTAATAGCTTTAAGCTCTTTAAGTAAATTATTTTTCTAATGTTTCAGACATCGCCGTAACTCATGGAGATCAACTAGAATTTTATACCAACGAAACCAACATCAACACCGTTCGTTTTAATTCCCGTAATTTTGGCGCATTAACTTACAATGAACTTCACAACATGCTGCTGTACGTCGACAAACAGAGCGACAATGACACTATATGTGGTTATGACCTATCTTCTATAGAAAACAAATGTTTCATCGGGAGGAACGGTAGAAACATTCGTGGTCTCGCCTTTGATCCTGCCAAAGAATTACTGTTCTTCAGTGACACAAACGAAAGAAGCATTAATTGGATTGCATTAAAATCTGGATCTAAAAACAATGTTAGTGGAAATCTTTTGATGAAGATGGATCACGGAATCCCCACTGATATCACTGTCGATAGCTGTAGAGGGTATGTATTCAATAAATTAATATATATTGCTTTACAAAATATATGTTAATACCAGCCTGTAACTATAACTGCAGAAAAGAGGCCTCTTCTCATACTGAGAAGGCACGACTATTGATCACCATACTTGCTCAAGACGGGTTGTCGATTTCAAACTTATATTAACTACTAGCTGTTGCCCGCGACAACGTCTGCGTAGCATTAGTACTTTGAATAGCCATTTTTTTATACAGCAGCGCCATAATATTATAGGTGTGTGGGCCACCTTACTAGAAAAAATATTTGTTCACCATACAAACTTCTAACCCCCTGTCCATCCCCTCAAAGATGATTTCGGGGATAAAAACTATCCTATGTCCTTTCCAGAGTCTCAAACTATCTCCCTACCAAATATCATCTTAATTGGTTCAGCGGTTTAAGCGCGAATAGGTAATAGAGTACAGACAGACAGAGTAACTTTCAAATTTAAAATATTAATAATAAGTATGGATAAGTCCAGGTTGCCTCACGACGTTTTGTTTCACCGATGTCAGCAAAAAAATTAAAAACTCAGTTGTTCTTCGAAAAAATCAAATAAATTTTTCCTTTTACAGCGTTGTTTACTGGATCAACATAAAGCCGACGACTCCAAAAATAGAGAGAGCACGGTTTGATGGGTCTGACAGAGAAGTTGTTATTAATTTAAAGGCAATTTCAGTCAACACAACTTACAAATTGGAGCCACATAGTCTAACTATTGACCAACAGACACAGAAATTATATTGGATTGAGCCTAAGAATAGTTCATACTACTGTATTTATTATACAGATTTGAATGGAAATAACAAAGAAGTATTAAATATTTTAGATCATTATAATGTAGAATACCCCAATCCATCATCAAATACATTGGCCGTTTCAAAAACAAATCTCTTCTATGTTGACTGGCGCTTTGGCATCGAAAATGAAGTTTATAAGTTAAATAAGACTATATGGGGAGGATATAAATCTATTGAGTTGCATGCAAAAAATATCACCGTCGGTATAGTAGCCAACTACAAAATCAAAGAACGAATTCAAGACATTACTGATTGCGAAGCATTAACAAGTCTCGACCGAAATAACTTTGATGGGCCGTTTTGTGTTCACGGTATAAAAGTTATCGGACAATCTATTTGCAAATGCACACCTGGGTACACCGGTGAGAGATGTGATATTACCGTTTGTGAGAACTATTGTTTCAAAGGCAACTGTAGCGTCAATGATGAGGGGCTACCTAAATGCAGGTAACACATATTATAATACTCCTTCAACTGGTTTTTCCTTTTATTTGCATGACACTTTTTCACAGTATCGCTATTTCAGATGTAACGCCGGTTATTCCGGAGATAGATGCGAGGTCGACGCGTGTTGTGGCTACTGTCTTAATAAAGGAGTCTGTTCCTTAAATGAGAAGAGTGAACCTATCTGTCAATGTAAAGGAGAACATGCAGGTGACAGATGTGAGATTTCTGAATGTCTGAACTATTGTATCCAGGGCAACTGTAGTATCAATGATGGGGGCTTTCCTGAATGCAGGTAACACATATTCTACTCCTTGGATTTGTCCCTAGTTTAATTGAATTACATTTTTTTAAACTTCTTTATCGTTATTTCAGATGTAACGCCGGTTATATCGGTGGCCGATGCGAATTCGATGCATGTTATGGTTACTGTCTGAACGATGGTGTCTGTTTCCTGGACGAAGAGAATGAACCTTCCTGTGAATGTGTTGGTAGTTACGAGGGATCAAGATGTGAAGCTGTTGAAAATGTCACATTAACTTTCCCCAGCTCCTCTTCGTATTCAGTAGGAACAAACCAAACTCTAGCTGATTTACTGTCAAATTGGCGAAAACCGAAAATTCTCGTTATCGTTGATGAATCTTAAGTTATTTATTTGGGCTATGTCCCTTTTTATTTCCATTGTATATTAAAGCAAAATAAAGACAAGTGTACATAGATCAATATTTCCACTAAACATTGTTGAGACTGGACAAATTGGCAACAAGCAAACAACAAATTGGCAGTTCGTCACTTGAATATTTGACGATTTTGACTTTCTGTAAGCGGCCTGAGTGTTGGCAAAGTGAAGTTGGGTTTTGTGCACTTGGCCGAATTGAAAGGTGCCGTGCACATAGTAAAGCGTCCCGTAGTTAGAATGAATATTTACACAGTTTTTAACCCAACTACGTGTGTATAGACGCGAAAACATTATTTGAAGTCACTTTTTCACTGCAAACGGAATAAGCACCCTGCTGAACTGAAGTAAGGTTTCTTTATTTGTTTGAAAACATTTCCCAGCCATTTCCTTTATAACTGTGAATTATTAATATTTACAAATATGTGTGAATTCAACAAACTATGGCTATGATGCGCCGCGACAAGTGTTTATTTGACCTTCGTAGCTTCTAAACTTTCTTCTCATTTCAACAAATACGTTGTATTTATAATTAAGATTGCTTAACATAATGTTGCCTAAAATTACGTCACAGTATTAAAATTCTATATACACCGTGAAATTTAAGTGGTTGTTTTCCCGCGACAGAACGACTTGCCTTTAGGAGTACTTTCGAAGCATAGAGTTAAAGTAAAAAAATAACGATGTTTTTATTTTAAAATAATTTAAAAAATATTCATCAACTCGAAAAAGTGAGTAACAATAGTAACTTTTAGGTACTAGGTACTACTCGCGTCACCACCGTATTATTCACCGTAGTACCTAGTACCTATAAGTTACTATTGTTACTCACTTTTTCGAGTTTATGTTTTTTTTTTAATTATTTTAAAACAAAAACATCGTTATTTTTTTACTTTAACTCTATGCTTCGAAAGTACTCCTTAAGGCAAGTCATTCTGCCGCGGGAAAACAACCACTTAAATTTCACGGTGTATATTAATTTGGTTAAATAACCTGATGCAAAAAAATGTAAGATAAAAGGTGACAATGCTCATCAATAATTTCCGAATCATCATAACATCTTCAGCCTAAGTAGCTCGGTAAATCATTTACGTTTTGTGCGACCATATCCAGCTGTCGCTGAGCTTCAATTAGATACTGCCGTAAGCGTCTTCTAAATGTACCCATCGTGGCTCCAATGTGTGGCAGCAGGTTATTCCACACTTTTGAAGCAGCATAACGAAAGCTGCCTCTTAAAGGTTGTACCTTGCGGTTGTGTCGGTTGAGCTTAACTTCAAAGTAGAGAAGCCTTCCCCACACTGGCTCACCTTCAGACCTCTCAGGGATATAGTAATTGACCAGTTTAACGAGGACCTGAATAAGATGGTCTGGGAATACATCGAAAGTTTGGAGGATGTGAACTGCATGGTTGAAACAACTAATTTTATTTGGAATTTGTTTGATTTACATGCACCACTTAAAAAAGTTTTAATAAAAGAAAAGTCTTGCCCCTGGATAACATCCACTATCAAACAAATGTTGAAATTGCGGGACAAGAGCCACATAAAGTCCAAAACCACTAAATCCCTGCGTCATATCAACTCATATAAAGAGCTCAAATATATTGTTAGGGCTGCCATTGAGAGTGAGAAACGTGCATATTTTAAAACTTACATAAATAACAACATTAAACAACCTAAGAAGTTATGGAAACACATCAAATCTACCATAGCCACTAGTATCTCTAATAAACCAGACCATGGATTACCTCATTTTTGTAACAACCCAGAAAAAATTAATGAACATTTTTTGGATGTGCCTGGTACCGGTAAGGTTTCTTCTGCTGATCTGAAGTACTTTGAGCACCACAGATTCAGTAACTGTCACTTCCAGCTTGAGCCCGTTCATGAGGATATGGTGCTGAAGCTGTTGCATAGTCTCAAGTCCAATGCACAGAGTTGTGATCATATCTCTCTTGAGATGCTGATGATGACTCTTCCTCGGACCATTGCAGCTATAACGGACATCATTAACCGTTCCATCACCACCTCATCTTGCCCAGATCTGTGGAAATTGACAATAGTTAGTGTTCAGGCCTAACGCCTTCTACAAAAACAATGGCAATCACACGATGCGTCCTATGATGAGCTCTTAATACTCAAGCAGGCGTAACTTTTTTTCTTCTATTATATTGTATAGTCATACTTCACTTGCCAACGAACCAACGTCCGTGTAACATCTTGTTTTTTATAATAAACATATTTTGTGATTCTTGGGACTTTAATTGGCACCAGTATATCCTCCAAAGATATAACAGTTAGACCCATCCCTAAAGTTTCTAGTCCTACCAGTGTGAAGGAACTTCGACCGATTAGTTTAAAAAAAATGTAAGATAAAAGGTGACAATGCTCATCAATAATTTACGAATCATCATAACATCTTCAGCCTAAGTAGCTCGGTAAATCATTTACGTTTTGTGTGATCATATCCAGCTGTCGCTGTGCTTCAATTAGATACTGCCGTAAGCGTCTTCTAAATGTACCCATCGTGGTTATTACTCCAATGTGTGGCAGCAGGTTATTCCACACTTTTGAAGCAGCATAACGAAAGCTGCCTCTTAAAGGTTGTACCTTAAGACTGGGTCGAAGTTTTGTGAGCATTGCCTTCTCCTGCATTCTCGTCTACTCGTAAAACATCTCAGCTTGTTGAACAAGTAAACCGGTTTATGATTTAACTAGACCAAACAGAAGCGAAGTGTAGCTTGCCTCTGGACTTCATTATAAATTAAAGTGCTTGTTTAGAAAATGTGGTAAGTGGGTTCTGAGAGGCAAATTGAAACAAAACTGAGCACAAAAGTTCTCTACTCTTTGAATTAGGCGATCTATATACGAGCTACCAGGCGCAGTAGTATGTGTAGTTCTGGCAGACACTACTCACGGGCTTGTTGACGGCCGTGTCTGTCTTTTCTTAGATAGAACCAGGGTCTCCACAACCAGCTCTCGTAGTGTCTCATCTTGTTTAGAACATGAGTAAGTAATAAAAAATACATACACTTTTGAAATTTGGAAAAAATGTGTTTAAAAGCCCATATAAACCAACATAGATTAAGATTGTGCAATTCGAGCAATATTACGTAAACAATATACGGGGAATAACCCTTTTTTGTATTGAAATCGATTAAAAAGCTGATGAGGAGCGAGTCGAACTCGCCCTAAGTGGGTTCCGTACCTTGGTATGAATAATATTATTCCATTCTTCAAGATGCCGAAGAATTTCTTACCTTGTTGCCATTCCACCAATTCGCACCAAGCGCTTCCAAACATCCTTCATAATGCGCACAGCGAATGAATGGAACTCACTGCCTGCGTCTGTGTTTCCGAACGCATTCAACCCGAATCTCTTCAAAGTTAGAGTGAACAGGCTTCTTCTTGGTAAGCTCGCTCCATCGTCGACTCTGACCTAGACTAGTCAAGAGCAAACCCATCAAAAAAAAAAAAAAAAAAATGCATTTATGCGAATGCAACTCAGTTTTGCGGTCACATCTAATAAAGTGTGTACTTTATTAGATGTGACCGCAAAACTGAGTTTATTTATAAAGGATTTTGTGCTGATTACTAAATAGTGCTAGTTAGAGCCATAATATTTAAATTTCAGCAATAACAACAAAACCTACCATCGTTATTAGATATCCCACCTCCTTATCGTCATTACTCAACTATCCCGCCCACTACCCACCTCTGCGCGACTTATTACATCCTGGTACCATCATCGCAATCAACGCACCTAAGGTACTGTGTACTCCTTTATAACGCAGCGAGTGAGTGAGCGCAAGCGCAAGCAGAGAATGAGTTCAATATCCCACCTCCTTTTCGTCATTAGTCAACTATCCCACCCACTACGTGACACATATCAGTGCGTACTCAAGTGTGCAACTACGGCGATGTGTGAAGCCTACGCAGAAACAGAATACCTGCATATCCTCCAAAGATATAACATGGTGGCCCATGAGGGGAACAAAGAAGAATCCGCGAAAATAAAAATATAAATAAAGTTAAATTAAATTGGTACGAGTACGACACGCGCGCAGCGGCAACGACCTCAAGATTTGGAGACTTGCAGTGGAGGGACGAATTCCACGGGTTCCAGCGTATGGAGGACTGCCGCCTGGTCAATACAAGGAGCCAGGATTCGAGCAGTGGTGCAGCCAAAGCATCACATCGAGCAGGGCGTCAACGTGTCGCCTCGAAAGTTAAGTGCCCATCCTTTGTTTAAAATCCATCCATTCATCCAAAATACCTATAATACCTATTAGAATATTGATAATAGCATACCATTTGTGTAAATTAAAGATTTTTCGTGCATATTATTGCCGAAATCCCCTAAGAATTGCAAAATTGTATCAGATATTTTCTTTTTCATCTACCTTCAACAAAAAATAAAATCGTTAAAAAGTTTAAAATAACGCTAGATTACATCGTTAAATTATAACGAATTCTAAATATAAGTTAATTTTCTATCCTGCTTCATTATTAAATTTTTATTTTCAAAAAATAGGCTCGGTCAAGGACCTCTTCTATTCATTTTGGTTTTAGTTCTGGTTTTTAGTTCACCATAGTGTGCCGATTATTCCAGGTCACGCCCCTTCGAGCGATACCGGCCACCCGGCCTGGTCAAAAACTGCCCGACCGTCCGGTTGGCGTACAGCTGATCGTGCGCCCCCGGCTTCCTTATCAGCAGGTGACACCGAAACGAGGAACGTGAGCCCATTCAATTTCTTAATTTCAATGTGGTAATTGCCCACTAACATTTTTAAAGTTGACTTCTTAACGCTGTTTATTTACAATGGCTGAAAGTAAGCAGCGTTATAAAGAACTATTCACAAAAAGAACTTCCGCGAAAGGACAGATTACTAAATTTAAAAATTATTTACATAATATTGCTAAAGAAAATGAGTTAAATGATATTCAATTAACAGAATTAAATTTAAAACTTGCGAAGTTTGAGGCATTATCTGTTAGGGTTGATGACTTGCAAAGTGAAATAGAGGTTCTGAGTCCTGAAAACATTGCGGCTGAAATTGACGAGCGCGATAATATTGAGAGAGAAATAATAATGAACATAGCCACTGCTACTAAGGGACAAACCAGAGAATGGGCAGCAGCGTTCTCTGTGCTTCTACAACAACCATACTGCGATCGCCAACCCGCCTGCCAAGCGTGGCGATTATGGCAAAAACCCCCCCATGAAAAGCACAAATAAAAAATGGCCCCTAGTGCCCGGCAGCCTGCCTACCCTCGACTACCGTAGCGGTCGAGGTTACGGCATGGCAAGGGGTGCCAAGAATCTCCGGACGAGATCCGGCTACCCAAAGAATTACCGACGACTGTACCTGGCAACGTACAACACGCGCACACTTCGGACCGACGAGAAGATCACCGAACTCGAAGAGGAATTGAGCAGGTTGCGATGGAGTATTATAGGGTTATCGGAAGTCCGAAGAGAGGGGGAGGACTCGATAATCCTCAAATCCGGTAACCTGCTCTATTTCCGAGAGGGTGACCGGCAGTCCCAGGGTGGTGTCGGGTTTATCGTCCACAAGTCCCTTGTGAACAACGTGGTGAAGATCGAGAGTGTGTCGACCAGGGTGGCGTGCCTTATACTCAGAATATCCTCAAGATATTCGCTGAAGGTCATACAGGTCTACGCCCCAACCTCGGCACACCCCGACGACGAGGTAGAGACCATGTATGAGGATATCTCCAGAGCCATGCATGGTTTCAAAACTCACTTCACCGTTGTCATGGGGGACTTCAACGCAAAACTGGGCAAACGAGACGAGGATGAGCTGCAAGTGGGGCAATTTGGAGTTGGACGACGGAACCACCGGGGTCACCTACTGGCCAGTTTTATGGAGAAGGAGGGCCTCTTTATGATGAACTCCTTCTTCAAAAAGCGTGAACACAGGAAGTGGACCTGGCAAAGCCCCGATGGTGCAACAAAAAATGAGATCGACTTCATCATGTCAACCAAGAAGCAAATGTTCAATGATGTCTCTGTGATCAATTCGGTAAAAACCGGGAGCGATCACCGCATGGTAAGAGGCACATTGAACATTAATATTAAGCTTGAAAGGTCTCGACTGATGAAGTCCACGCTCCGTCTAGCACAGATCCAGGTCCAAAACCCCGAAAGCTTTCAGCTCGAACTCCAGAATAGTTTCGAGTGCCTAGGGAGCTCCGTGGACGACTACGCCGACGGGTTCGTGGAAGCTGTCCATACTAAGGGTCATACTAAGGGTCTAAGTTTTTCAAGACCCGTCGTACAGATAGAAAGAAAAAGGTCTCTGATCATACCCTCAAACTTATGAAGGAGAGGCGTGATATGATCCTGCAGTCATCAGATGAGGCGTGCAAATACCGGCAGCTCAATAGACAGATCTCTAAATCCTTGAAAAGAGACCTCCGCCGCTTTAATACCGAGCGTATTAAAGACGCGATTAAGCAAAATAAAGGCTCCAAGGTTTTTTCAAGGGATCTGGCTATTGGGCAGAGCCAGCTCACGAAACTGAAGACCGACGATGGCAGGATCGTATCCGCCAAACCGGAGCTTTTGGGGGAGATCGAGACATTCTATGGGCAGTTGTACACATCAATCAGCAAGCCCGTTGCGAGTCTAGCAAACGACCCAAGAGCTAGATTGACCCGACACTATACCGAAGATATTCCGGACGTCAGCCTGTACGAGATTAGGATGGCTCTGAAACAGCTTAAAAACAACAAGGCGCCGGGTGATGACGGAATCACGGCTGAACTCCTGAAGGCGGGTGGAAAACCGGTCCTTAAGGCCCTTCAGAAGCTGTTTGATTCCATCATACTCGAGGGCAAAACGCCACAGGCATGGTGCAGGGGTGTGGTGGTACTCTTCTTCAAGAAGGGCGACAATGCCCGGCTGAAGAACTATAGGCCCATCTCACTTCTTAGCCATGTCTACAAGTTGTTTTCAAGAGTCATCATGAATCGTCTCGCGCGCAGGTTTGACGATTTCCAGCCTCCCGAACAAGCCGGATTCCGAAAAGGCTTTAGCACCGTAGACCACATACATACGCTACGGCAGGTTATACAGAAGACCAAAGAGTATAACCTGCCTCTCTGTTTAGCGTTTGTGGACTACGAGAAAGCCTTCGATTCGATCGAGACTTGGGCTGTACTGCAGTCTCTCCAACGGTGCCAGATCGACTACCGGTACATTGAAGTGTTGAAGTGTTTGTACAAGAACGCCACTATGTCAGTCCGTCTTCAGGATCAGACCTCGAAACCAATTCTTCTCCGGCGCGGCGTGAGACAAGGAGACGTCATTTCTCCGAAACTGTTCACTGCTGCGCTGGAGGATGTCTTCAAGGTTCTGGATTGGAAAGGGCTTGGCATCAACGTTAATGGCGAGTACATCACTCACCTTCGGTTTGCCGATGACATAGTGGTCATGGCTGAGACCATGGAGAGCCTCAGTAAAATGCTCGATGACCTCAGTAGAGCTTCCGAAAGAGTGGGTCTTAAAATGAACATGGATAAAACCAAGGTCATGGTGAATGCCCATGTTACACCCACTCCTATCAAGGTCGGAGACTCTACACTCGAAGTTGTGGGCGACTATGTCTACCTGGGACAAACGATCCAATTGGGTAGGGCCAACTTCGAGAAAGAGGTCAACCGTCGAATCCGACTCGGCTGGGCAGCGTTCGGGAAGTTGCGCGGTATCTTCTCGTCCAACTTACCACGGTGTCTCAAGACGAAAGTCTATGACCAGTGTGTGTTGCCAGTGATGACATATGGCTCTGAGACGTGGTCGCTTACAATGGGCCTTATCAGGAAGCTAACAGTCACTCAAAGGGCAATGGAGAGGGCTATGCTCGGAGTTTCCTTGCGTGATCGAATCAGAAATGTGGAGATCCGTAAGAGAACCAGGGTTACCGACATAGCCCGAAGAATTGCCAAACTAAAGTGGCAGTGGGCAGGGCACATTGCTCGCAGAACGGATGGCCGATGGGGTAGAAAAGTTCTGGAATGGCGACCGCGAACCGGAAGACGATACGTTGGAAGGCCTCCCACTAGGTGGACTGATGACCTGGTTAAGGTTGCGGGAAGGCGCTGGATGCGAGACGCACGGGATCGGTCAATGTGGCGACGCCTGGGGGAGGCCTATGTCCAGCAGTGGACGTCTTTCGGCTGAAATGATAGCCACTGCTAAGAATTTGGTTGCCATGTTTTCACGAAAAAATGAATGCGAACAAAGACGCAATTCAGTTCATAATGCTTCATGTTGTGCAGAGGATCAGCACAGTGTAGGATTAAAACTCCCTCAGATTCAAATCACAAAGTTTAACGGTGATTATTTCCGTTGGTTAGAGTTTAGAGACACTTTTGAGAGTTTAATTCATAACAATGATCATATTTCCGAAATTACTAAATTTTATTATTTAAATTCATATTTACAAGGCGACGCAGCCAGAATCATTACTAATCTTGAAGTTTCCGCAAAAAATTACGCAGAAGCATGGAAGCTGCTTTGTGACCGTTACAATAATAATAGAATATTAATAGATCACCATCTTAATTCATTATTAAATATAAAGCAACTTCCTCGTGAGTCAGAGCGATCTTTAAGATATTTAGTCGATCATATTTCCAAAAATCTACGCGCTTTGGTCAGCCTAGGACAACCAACTGATAATTGGGACGTTCTAATCATATTCATACTGTCATCTAAGCTGGATAGTCAAACGTTGCTGAAATGGGAGGAGCATCGTAACGGCATAACAGACGCGAAACTAAATTTAGAACAATTCTTTAAATTTATCACAGACCGCGCCAACGTGCTCGAGTCTGCAAATCGCAGTAACAATCATGCTGACAATATTATGGCTACGAAGACTCCTACGACTCCTCAGCGTTTGGTTCCTAACAATAAACATCCAAATCATTATAATAATTATCATAGTCAAAGAAAGGGTCAGGATAGTATGGTCAAATCGTTTGCAAGCACTAGCAATAATAATAAGAATAACGGGTCAAAGGGTTTTGCTTGTATTATTTGTGACGAAGGTCATAGAATCTATGATTGCCCAACATTCAAGGCTAAGGGTATTGATGAAAGAATGACGGATGTTACAAAATATAAATTGTGCATAAACTGTTTAAGACAGGGTCACTTCGTAAAGGACTGTCGGTTCAGGTCCTGCCAAGAGCCTGATTGCAATGAGAGACATAATAGCTTGCTACACCGTCCGCCAACATTGGCAAGCCAGCTCGCCACGGTCAAAGAACCAGGTGAGATAGTAGCAAGTTATTGTGATAAAAACACAAGTCAAATTATATTATCAACTGCCATGGTTGAGGTATTGAATCCATTTGATCAGCGAAAGATCAAAGTTCGTGCTTTATTGGATTGTGGCAGTCAATCATCTTTTATAACTGAATCCCTAAAGATCAGATTGTCATTAAGGTCTCATCCCATTGACACTATAAAGGTCATTGGCATAGGCAACACCTCAATAAGAAATGTTATTGAAAGCTGTAATATTAAACTACAATCAATAAATAGTAAATTTAGCATAAATTGCTCATGTTTTGTATTAAAAGAACTGACGGGTCGATTGCCAAAGATCCCCATCGATGTCAGCTTATTGAAGCTTCCTGATAATATTCAGCTGGCTGATCCCAAGTTTTGTCAGCCAGCCGACATAGATGTTTTGATAGGTGCAGACCTATTTTGGGATATTTTAGGTAATGAACAGATTTCCTTAGGAGTCAATAATCCGAAACTAAGAAGTTCACAATTAGGATGGATAGTTTCCGGTCCCATTCATTCAGGGATGCCACAAAAGGTACATTGTAATCATGGTGTAATTTTCAGAGACAATGATAAGGACGATATTCATTCATCATATAATAAATCTGTAGAAAAATATTTTTTGTACATCGAAAAAAAATCCAAAAAAAATAGCCAGGGTGTTAAAGGATAACCAACAGAACCCATTTCTAGCATTTTTGGAATTTTTGTCTGTTTGTCTGTTTATCTGTTTGTCTGTTTGTCTGTTTGTCTGTTTGTCTGTTTGTCTGTTTATTTGTGCACGCATCACGTGAAATGTACGAAACCAATGTAGATAACTTTTATACATAAAAATTGTGCGTATCTTGAAGAATTACTTAGTTTTTGTTTCATCGCAATCGGTTCACTCTATCAAAAGTTAGATGAATTTAAAGTGTTCAAGAAGTAAAATTATCACAGCTCACGCAATTCAGCAGTTACTCGGACAGTTGAACTCGCTATTCGATAGATGGCGTTGTGCATTTAAAGTCATTTCCTGAATCGCGGTGTTAAGATTTTACGCGAAAGAATGACGCTAGAAAAAAAAATGGTATGTTTTAACCGACTTCCCAAAAAGGAGGAGGTCCCATGTTCGACATTATGTATGTTTTTTTGTTTATTTATGGTCACCGATATCTCCGTCAATTGTGGACCGATTTCAAAAATTTTTTTTTTGTTTGAAAGGGTATGTTCCGAAATTGGTCCTATTTTAATTTGGTGTAGGACTGACGAAGCAATTCGAAGATATACATCAGAACTCTTCAATAAATAACGGCAAATCTCTCGGGATTGCTGCAATCGCATGTCTGTTTGTTGTTTATACCATTTCATAACATAACATCACGCCAGTACACTCTTAAGGGGTACGCAGATCTCTCATTTCACCGGTTATGTTCAAGTTTCATGACATTTGGGTAAACAACTTGCCTATTAGGTAGGTACAACTAAAAAGTGAAAAATAAAAAAACTTTTTACAAAAAAATACTACCGACTTCCAAATAAAACTACAAAGTGAAAAATAACTTTATTTTTGGAAGTCGGTGTCCATAACGCAATTACCTACCTACGCAAGATACCGACTTCCAAAAATAAAGTTATTTTTCACTTTGTAGTTTTATTTGGAAGTCGGAAGTATTTTTTGTAAAAAGTTTTTTTGAGTTTGTGGAGTAGGCAGGCAGGCTGGTAAGTATGGTAGGGTTGGCAGGCAGATGTATTATATAGACTATATTGTATAGTCATACTTCACTTGCCAACGAACCAACGTCCGTGTAACATCTTGTTTTTTATAATAAACATATTTTGTGATTCTTGGGACTTTAATTGGCACCAGTATATCCTCCAAAGATATAACAGTTAGACCCATCCCTAAAGTTTCTAGTCCTACCAGTGTGAAGGAACTTCGACCGATTAGTTTAAAAAAAATGTAAGATAAAAGGTGACAATGCTCATCAATAATTTACGAATCATCATAACATCTTCAGCCTAAGTAGCTCGGTAAATCATTTACGTTTTCTGTGACCATATCCAGCTGTCGCTGTGCTTCAATTAGATACTGCCGTAAGCGTCTTCTAAATGTACCCATCGTGGTTATTACTCCAATGTGTGGCAGCAGGTTATTCCACACTTTTGAAGCAGCATAACGAAAGCTGCCTCTTAAAGGTTGTACCTTAAGACTGGGTCGAAGTTTTGTGAGCATTGCCTTCTCCTGCATTCTCGTCTACTCGTAAAACATCTCAGCTTGTTGAACAAGTAAACCGGTTTATGATTTAACTAGACCAAACAGAAGCGAAGTGTAGCTTGCCTCTGGACTTCATTATAAATTAAAGTGCTTGTTTAGAAAATGTGGTAAGTGGGTTCTGAGAGGCAAATTGAAACAAAACTGAGCACAAAAGTTCTCTACTCTTTGAATTAGGCGATCTATATACGAGCTACCAGGCGCAGTAGTATGTGTAGTTCTGGCAGACACTACTCACGGGCTTGTTGACGGCCGTGTCTGTCTTTTCTTAGATAGAACCAGGGTCTCCACAACCAGCTCTCGTAGTGTCTCATCTTGTTTAGAACATGAGTAAGTAATAAAAAATACATACACTTTTGAAATTTGGAAAAAATGTGTTTAAAAGCCCATATAAACCAACATAGATTAAGATTGTGCAATTCGAGCAATATTACGTAAACAATATACGGGGAATAACCCTTTTTTGTATTGAAATCGATTAAAAAGCTGATGAGGAGCGAGTCGAACTCGCCCAAAGTGGGTTCCGTACCTTGGTATGAATAATATTATTCCATTCTTCAAGATGCCGAAGAATTTCTTACCTTGTTGCCATTCCACAAATTCGCACCAAGCGCTTCCAAACATCCTTCATAATGCGCACAGCGAATGAATGGAACTCACTGCCTGCGTCTGTGTTTCCGAACGCATTCAACCCGAATCTCTTCAAAGTTAGAGTGAACAGGCTTCTTGCATCAATTTGTACACCCAGATACCTCACATCCTCAGATCTCGTAAGCTTCGAGCAAGGGCAAGAAGTTGATAGTTGTGGGCATGTATGAGCTATAATTGAAAAAGTGTGATCTGGCAGATTGTTTTGCCGTAAAGCGAAGGGAATGTAGCAGGTTTTTTTAAGATTTATGGTTAATAGATTTGAATTCAACCATTTTGTTATCTTAGCTAATGCTAACTCTGCGCTATTTTTGACACTATCCCAACTAGGTCCGTTAACAATAATTGCCGTGTCGTCGGCGTAGGCGTAAATCTTGGCGTTTGTGAGGGTCATATTACATAGGTCATTTACATAAATTTGAAATAAAATTGGGCCCAAGATGCTACCCTGGGGAACGCCGTAATATACTGGTTCCTCATCACTTAGGTGCTCCTCAGCCTTTACTCGTTGGGTACGGTTCTGAAGGTAATTTTTAAAAATTTCCAGGGTTATACCACGGATCCCCACCAACTCCAACTTTGAAATGAGTATCGGAACAGAAACTGTGTCAAATGCCTTAGAAAGGTCCAAGAATATGCCTAGACATTTGGTTTTACTATCAAGATTCTCAGCAACTACCTGCGTCAGATCTAATACTGCATCTTCCGTTGATACACCCGAACGAAAAACCGTATTGATTGTCTGCAATAATATGGTATCTATCCAAGAATTTCCTCAGTCGATTGTAAAGAACCTTCTCAAAGACTTTCGAAAGTGCAGTTAATACAGAGATGGGTCTGTAGTTGTTGACACAGTTTCTGTTCCCCCCCTTGTGAATTGGATGGACTAAGGCTCTCTTCAGTGCATCCGGAAAAATACCCTTTTGGAGACATATATTAATGATATGCGTTAAAGGTGGGACTAATATAGAACGAGATTGTTTCAATATTTTGGGTGAGATTCCGTCCCATCCAATCGCACAATCATCGCGTAGTTGGAGTATAAGGGACTCAACTTCAGTCTCATCTACCTCAAGCAAAACGAGAGAGGTGGATGGCGGTAAACGGGGATTTTTTCCGGTCATAGTGGTAGGTCTGCCATCGAAATTTAAGGATGTATTGGTTTGCGATAAGATTTTATCAGCCAGGTTTTTACCTACATTGCTAAAAAAGTTACAAACACTATTTAAAGAGGATTTGGGGTTGTCTTTCATTTTTAATAATTCAATTGGGCTAGATTTTAGTTTATGACTGTTGGTTATATCTTTAATGGTTTTCCAGAGGGCTCTTGGGTTATTTTTTGCTTTCTCAAGCTCATTTTTCTCGTATGCTATTCTAAGTTTTCGAAGTAAACCATTACAAAAATTTCGATAGCGAGTGTAGGTTAATTTAAGAATTAGATTGTCAGGTGCATTTCTTGATTTAACGTGTAGTTTATCTCGGTTTTTAATACATTTTAAAAGCCCTGGTGTCATCCAAGGCTTTAAAATTTTTAGTTTTCTAGGTGTTTTAGTTTCTACAGAATGTTTAGCGATAGTTGTGCGTAATATGGATATAAATGTGTTCATTAACAAATTAGGCTCGAGGATGTTATAAAGGAGCGAGAAGTCTGTGGTTTCTAGCTCTATCTTTATTGCGTCGCAATTTACTCGAGTGGAAAATTGGTAAGTTTTGGGTCTGTGACTAGTGTTTTCAATTGCCAGGACTAGTGGTCTGTGATCAGTTATGTGTGACTCCAGAACCAGGGTGGTGACAGGTAAGTTACTTTTCACAAACGAGTGGTCAAGGCAATTGGCAAGACGCGTGGGAAACAGGTGAGTTGGAATCAGCCCATGGGATAGGTTTAGGGTTAAATATTCTAAGCTGCGATCGCTTCTACAATTTGATTTTATATCGATATTTAAATCACCAATCAGGACAGTATTTTGCCAGGTGGAGAGTTTTGTATGAATCTTATCTAAACTATCTAAGAAATTGTCAAAGCTTTCTTTAGAATTGTAAGACGGGGAACGGTAGACTGCTACAATAGCAATTTTTTTATTATCTATTTCGCATACGAGAAAGTTGCCACCCGTACAGTGAGGTTCCCACACTGATATCTGGAGACCTAATTTAACGTATATTACGAGCCCGTCATTCTGATTGGAGTTAGTGTTAGTTAAATAAGATTGATAACCCTGCAAGATTGGTAAGTTATTGACTTTACTCAGCCAACATTCAGTCAGGATTACAACATCAAAAGGAATTTTAGTCAAGTGTAACAGCACCTGTAGTTCGTTGAAATTTTTATTTATACTACGAATGTTTAGATGTATTAATTTTATGTCAGTATCATATGGTTTTATATACTCGAGGCAGTCATCAATACTACAAGTAAATGAGTTACCTGCGGTTAGAGAGTCAAGCTCACTATTTATATTATTAATTGTAGCCATTAGAAATTAGTGGAGAAAGCAAAGTGGCTTACATATGCGAATTATGATTAGTTTTAAATTCTGTTTCTTGATGCATCGCACGTTTAGGGAAGTTCTAAGGGGAACTAAGTGTAGTGTGTATGGTTGTATGATAGTGTTAGTATGTATGTGTTGCTCATACTTTACAATAATATCTAATATGGATTTGGTGTGTGTGATTGTGTAAGTAAGAATTGGGTAAGGGGTTGTAGTGTTGAATGTACGACAATGTGAATATATAACGCATAGGGAGTAGTATATATTATGTAGTCGTAAGTAAAAAGGGTTATATAGTCATTTAACTTCGAGATTTTGAAGAGACTGATCAGAACTGACCAGAATATGTTTCTCCCCTTCCAGCTTCCTCAGGAAAATATTGCCATTGGATACCCAGCAGAACTTGTAAGCGTGCTTCGATGCAAATTCCCGGGCAAGATGATAAAGTTTCCTTGTACTTAAAGACAGCTGCTCGGCGATAAAAATAGGTTGCATTTTACCAGGCATTCCAATGTGCGAGGTGTTGAGCTTCTGGTCTTTAGCCTTCCCATTATTAAATGAGCGCACTGCCGTAACAATCGTTTGCTTAGTGCTTACAGCAGCAAATTCAGCAACAATAGGGCGAGGGGAGTTGGTATTTGTGGGTTTACCAGGAAGGCGGTACACGTCTCGTATATTGGTGTTACTGATGGTTGTTCCCAGGACCTCACTTATCTTAATCACAGTTTTTGAAAGACTGGCACAATCCTCCGAGTCTGTGTAAGGCACATTACGGATTTCAATTCCAGATGAGCGTGATTTCAGCTGTAGATCGATAATCTTTTTATCCAGATGTTCAATATGTCTTTGCTGTGCATCCCGTGTTTTTTTAAGTTCCTCTATCTCTTTCTTCATATCTTCAAACTTCGTGTTGAGAAAACTTATCGATTGAATAATCTCTTCGTTTGACTTCTTAATAGCGGCGTTCGTCGCTTGAATGGCCGTATTTTGGCACTTTATTTCAGCAACATCAGACATGAGTTTAGACATTAAGACAGTTTGCTCCGCTAGTGTTTTAGAGAAGGAGGGTTCCTGTACATCATCTTGGCTGATTTGGTAGTAGGGGCCGCCTTGCGGAGAGTTATCATTGCGTAGGCGTTTGTTACGTGTAGTGTTTACAAATCCACTCATAGCAACAGCGGAGTTGATATCTGGTTCCGATTGTGTTTGGGTATTCAGACTTACTAAAGGAGAGATGGGCGGGGTGCACTGGATTTTCGACATTATGGCCAATACAGTTGAACAAGTCAAACAGGTGATATTGGGTTGTATCAATAGCTCTGACGGCGTAGCGGATCGAAGACTCGTAGCAGGGCGTAGGCGCGTAGCTCGTAGCACTGGTGCACGTCGTAGCACAGTCGATGACGTAGCCGCACGGGGTCAGTATCGCTAATTTGGCGCGCGCTCGGAATAACACGGGCGGCGCGGTGGGTCACTCGCCGACCGCCAAGGCAAGCGTCGCTGGTTCAAATCCAACAAATCACAGTCACTTTAGGTGTCAACTTTTGATGGGTCACAAGCACAACAGTATCTATCCCGTTCTAGGACCGCCCAGTGGGAGGCGTCCGCAGGTAAAAACACTTAAGGAGTGACAAGGATTTAAAAATCACAACTCGCAGCCAATCACAGAATTTAGGGTACGGAATTATTAGTAAGTTCGACACACGTCCACTCTGAGCTGCGTTCGGCGGCCGAATCCAAAATAAAAAAAAGCTGGATTTCTTCGTACTGTAACACAGTAACGCCCCCTATCTCTGTATCTAATCCATATACCTAATTTCCAGGTATTGATAGCTTCCCTAGACTAATTCCATGAAATAAAGGAACAATTTCCTTGCTGGTCACTTTCTTTGCGCCCAGCTATCAGAGAAACTATTTACAAAACCCTAACAAGATTGGGACGACACGATGGCGCGTTTATTGGGCCATCGGGAGGTCTCCAAAAATTCCTTATTTACGGAATTCCCAGGGGTGTATAGTCCCGGGGAATGCCAAAAACTGACTAAAAATTACATTTTCCAGAAACCTATTTTCTGGAATTGTACTTAAACTACTTGAGCGATTTTCGCTCCAAAGTGATGGCTTGGTAGTTAGTCTAGCAAGCCATCCGAAAGTACTTACACCATGAGTACATCTATTCCCTTCATGGAGTTATTCCACCTGAAGGGTCTACAAATTTCAACGTTTTACGTTGTTTACATTTTTCACGACTGTTTATCTCGCTGACTATCCAAGCGATTCTTCCCATCTAGAAACCGCCTGGAAGCCCTTTTAGCAAGCTTTCCAATGGTAGTACTTTTACCAGTACACCTATATGTTTTCTAGGTACTTAGGGCACCTAAACCCGTAAGCATTTGCCGAAAACCAGATAAACAGCAGTTTTCTATTATATACCGACTTGATATCTCAAGTAAATGGGCTTTATATAAAAGACTACGCTAACTATGAGGTGTATATAGGTTTCCTGTCTCGGTCTAGGTCCCCTATATACCCTAAAATGACCTAAAACCATATATTTGGTGTTTGAGATATCAAGTCAATATTCACATTTATATAGCGGAAACTATGTGGTTTTCACATAGTTTCATCATTATGTACCGATTTCATGTCCAGTACATAGGATAAGCCCTTAAAAACATGATTTTAATTACTATAATTTTTCCAAAAAACTCCAAAACTATATATATCGGGTGGGGCCACCTCGCGGGCCATTCGGAACTAATCCGTCGTCGAGCAATGACGTATCGTACGACAGTAATTTATGTTTTTCGCTATGATAACTCTTATCAGTATGCTTTCTAATGCTTTTACTCTATTAAGGGTGAACTATTGAACCCTATAACATACTGACAACTACTAAAAACATTATGCTACTATCTCAAAAAATGCAGGTAAATTTTTAGTATAAATACAGACGTGCCTCTAAAAATTATTTTAGTATTAGATGGCGCGCCGTGGTAAGCAGACATGTCTATACATACAAACTTTAACTCTTATGAACCATTTAGTATGGTTGATGACGCTTCGTCGCGAACAATAGTAATTGACCAGTTTAACGAGAACCTGAATAAGATGGTCTGGGAATACATCGAAAGTTTGGAGGATGTGAACTGCATGGTTGAAACATTTAATCATTTTATTTGGAACTAGCTGTCCCACGCGGCTTCGCTCCCGTCAACTGGCTACGTACCTACCCTACCCTACACCTACCCTACACCTTATATTCTTTCCCGTTTTTGCAACATTTTTCATTTATGCTCCGCTCCTATTGGTCGTAGCGTGATGTTATATAGCCTATAGCACTCAGGAATAATGTAGCTTTCTACCAGTGAAATTTTTAGAATTGGTTCATTAGTTCCAGAGATTACCCCCTACATACAAACTTACAAACTTACAAATTTTACCTCTTTATAATATTATTATAGTATAGATATAGATTTGTTTGATTTACTTGCACCACTTAAAAAAGTTTTAATAAAAGAAAAGTCTTGCCCCTGGATAACATCCACTATCAAACATATGTTGAAATTGCGGGACAAGAGCCACATAAAGTCCAAAACCACTAAATCCCTGCGTCATATCAACTCATATAAAGAGCTCAAATATATTGTTAGGGCTGCCATTGAGAGTGAGAAACGTGCATATTTTAAAACTTACATAAATAACAACATTAAACAACCTAAGAAGTTATGGAAACACATCAAATCTACCATAGCCACTAGTATCTCTAATAAACCAGACCATGGATTACCTAATTTTTGTAACAACCCAGAAAAAAATAATGAACATTTTTTGGATGTGCCTGGTACCGGTAAGGTTTCTTCTGCTGATCTGAAGTACTTTGAGCACCACAGATTCAGTAACTGTCACTTCCAGCTTGAGCCCGTTCATGAGGATATGCTGCTGAAGCTGTTGCATAGTCTCAAGTCCAATGCACAGAGTTGTGACCATATCTCTCTTGAGATGCTGATGATGACTCTTCCTCGGACCCTTGCAGCCAAAACGGACATCATTAACCGTTCCATCACCACCTCATCTTGCCCAGATCTGTGGAAATTGACAATAGTTAGACCCATCCCTAAAGTTTCTAGTCCTACCAGTGTGAAGGAACTTTGACCGATTAGTTTACTGCTACGCCTCTCCAAGGTCCTGGAGAAGGTTGTCTCTAACCGGTTTCGGTCTTACCTTGAGGATCACAGCATTTTGCCGCTTGTTCAGTCGGGCTTTTGCAAGGGGCACAGCACCGCCACAGCTCTTCTTGATGTGGTTGGGAATATTCTGGAAGCTACAGATAAGGGCATGGGTACCCTGCTGGTCATACTAGATTTTTCACGCGCTTTTGACTCTATTAATACCTCGCTCCTCCTATCGAAGTTGTCTTATTATGGATGTCAGCCTGAGACAGTAAAGTGGTTTGAGAGTTACTTGACTCACCGTTCTCAGTTTGTCCAGGTGACGTGCGACTGTGATGGAGCCGTTAAATCCTCTGGTCATAATCGTGTGAATAGGGGTGTACCACAGGAATCGATCCTGGGCCCGCTACTCTTCATTCTGTACAGTGCTGACATCATTAACTGCTTGCACAACACCAAGTTCCACATATATGCTGATGATCTGCAGATGTATTTCTCTTTTCATCCCCAGCAGTCTGTTGACACAGACTGTTGTTGTTGTTGTTTTGTTGTTGTTGTTGTTGTTGTTGTTGTTGTTGTAAATGGACTGAATGAGGATTTGGATAGGGTCTAAGCCTGGTCGATGAGAAACTCATTAGTTTGAACCCAGCTAAGTCTAAATTTATATTACTGGAATCTAGAGATTTTTTGAGTAAAATGGCTAATGTGAATTTGGACTTGAAGACTAACGGCTGTTCCATTGAAAGGGTCCGGGAAGCCCGTAATCTTGGGGTAGTGTTTGATGAGTGCCTGCACTTTGATACCCATATCATGGAGGCTGTGCTCAACTTCTTTTACAGGCTTAAGCTCCTGTACCGTGTGCGTCCCTTCATAAGTGTGGAGATGCGTATCTTGCTCTGTGAGTCACTAGTTCTATCCAAGCTGAACTACGCTAACACTGTGTATGGGGCGTGCATTCTGGGCAGGAGTGAAAGGTTGATTCAGCGAGTACAGAATTCTTGTGCAAGATTTTGTTTTTCCATTCCTCCTAGTTCTCATGTAACTCCTTTTCTAAATAAGGGTAATTTAATGAGAATGTCAGATTGTAGAAAGCTACATTTGGCTACCCTGCTCTTTGGCACTATTCTCACAAAAAAACCAGACTATCTAGTCAGTAAACTGACCTGGTCCCGCGATGTAAATAAAGTCAGAACGAGAGCTTCTGCCTACCTTTTATTGACGTCTCACAAAACTGCTGCATTCCGTGGCAGTTTCAAATTCGCTGCCTCTCGTATCTGGACTGATCTTCCTCCACCGTTTTGCGCTATAAAGACGATTGGAACATTTAGTACTAATTTCAAGCAGTACTTATTACGCAAGCAAAAGGAAGCCAGCGGATAAACTTACCCGGCCGGGGTTTGCACGCAGCATCGATACGTTAGTACTTATATCTCGATGGCACGCAGTTATATTATCTTCTATCATGTTCCTTGTTCTTAGTTTTTAAACTTTCTGGCGAACACTTCACTGAACACTACACACCACACACAGAAATATTCACACAATTCTATTTTATCGAATACTAGCAATTTTTTCACCTTGTTTATTAACAGAAATTTCTTACATGATTCTCCATTATTATTATTTTGATATTTTAATTTTTACAGCCGACGCGACGCCTACCACAGATTGACACGCGCTCTGTCGTTTGTCTACGGTTTTGAAAAATGATCATGAAGCCGTCGAGATTTTGGTCGTATATTTATTGTGTTTTATTTAGATATTTATTTTATACGTTTACACATACATACAGCGACTAACCTACTGTGTTTATTTATACTATTTTGATATTATATATCTTGTTCTATTTTTATTTCTTAAATATGATCCGTTTCCGTAAATGTGTCCGTGGCATCAACAGTGGGCCCTATCAGAATATCAGCTCAGCGTTATTTTCTTTTTGATATCGTTGCATATGCTGAGATAGGAGCCTTTTTGGTCTCGCACGGGTTTATTCATTTTTATTTTTTATTAATTTTTGTGTTTTTCTTATCTCGTGTCTTCTGTGCACAAATAAATATTTTTCTTTCTTTCTTCTTTCTTTACTGAAATTGACTTGGTATTTATGCAACTACAATCTGCGGATAACACTATCTATTTAATTGCTCCCTAAGATTTGTACTTAAATAGCTGAGCCGCATTACGAATAACTATCTTCTTGCAGCGGAGTAATAGATAACTTCTAAGTGCGTATAATCTCCTGGTACCTACTCACTATGCAGGAATTGGGCAATAAATCGCTTTCCAAATCTAATATTTCCGAACAAACGGATCTACGTGCTCCTCCACCCCGGACTTGAATTCGAAAATGAGGAATTCAACGCCTTCAAGGAAGAAATAAAGAACATGATATCAACCATGATAGCAACTCAACACGAGGGAATCAAAAAAATTACCCCACTTTAATGGAAATTAAAAACACCAATGTTAATATTGAATCTGCAATGGCTGCTCTTTCCGCGCAAAATGACGATCTAATAAAGAAGATTGAATTGCTGGAGACTCAGGCTAAAAAACATAATGAATACATGGTGATCCTGGAGGATAAAATTGAGGACCTCCAACGAGGAAGCCGCAAGGCCAATCTGGAGATAAAAAATGTCCCTAAAGTTGCAAAAGAAAGGAAAGACGACTTAATAAAAATGGTTACTTGCTTATCGAACTCCATTGTTTTTAATATAGTGATAAGGGATATTACAGACATATATCGAGTACCTACGGAATAAACGGTCGAACACTAAAAACAGTAAACAGCAACACAAGCCAGGGAATCCCACACCGCTTCGGCGGTCAGCTCCCAGCGTAGTATGGGGGCAGCATCAAACTGCATTTTTGACGAACTTCTGCCACGCTCTACAGCGCGGCTGGCTGCTGACTTAGCGCCCACAACACTGGCTGCGACAAACGCGCCCTTAAACCCGACGTCGGCTGCGTCCAACGCGCCAACTGACTCGATCCCGACTGCGACACCCGCTACACGGTGTATGCCTCCCACGAACCCCTGACAACAGAACGTCGTGCGGAGCAGCACCAATTACCCAGACAAAGACCCAGACCAGCACGGACAGACACTCGGGGAAAGGAAGTGGAACTGGCAGTTCTACGACTCTCCCGGCTGAAGTGGAAGGAGTACGCCTGCTGAGTTATCGCGGAAAAACCCTAGCCCGCGAGAGAAAAGTAGGCGACCGAAAGCGCAACACCCGCGACGGCGGTGTGGAAACGCGGTGGAGCCGCACGAAAGGCTAAACAGACCGTGCCAAGCTCCCCAAACCCGAGACCTGGACCAAGTGGGACAGCACCACTGAAAAGGGTGCGCCCCAACGACACGGCCTCGCCAAGTACAGGGGGATGCCAAGCGAGTGAGAATTCACTCCACTCAGGGGGGACAGAGGACCTACGCGCGAGCCACGAAGGATATTCCTGCGCGGCTGGCGGTAGCAATCTGCCTTCCCCATCCCGGCAGAGAACTGACCCGACAAGAAGCCGAGCACATAAAGACCGCACTAGAGGACAGAAGACACGGACTCGACGACACCGCTCCCCGCCTTCCGCGGATACCCACGTATAGCGGAAGGCACGGTGCAGCTATGGTGCGAAGACGAAAATGCTCTGACCTGGCTGACCCAGAATGTTCCCCACATCAAACTCCCCGACAACGACCTTACACTGACGGTACTGAAATAGACCGACGTGCCCACCCGTGTCCGAGCCTCGCTCTTCGTCCCTCGTTACAGAGGTGACGTGGGCAAGCTCCACGGTATTCTGATTCGTCAGAATACCTGGTATGACATTAGTAGGTGGTCACTGTATAGGGCGACAACCGTCGGTGGCGAACGACAGGGGACTTACCTAACCCTGGGGTTGCCACCGGAGGAAGCCGAAAAGGTCCTGGGGCGGGAGCGACGGATATCGTACCTCTTAGGATCGATATACGTTCGCTTCTGGCCCACGACCCGACCCTCTGACACCCAGACTGAAAACACGAGCACAATGACGACAGAACCGACGAATACACAGACGAGCGACACGGACATTGTCCAACTCGAGGAGGAAATTGCTCGAGCGGCAATGGCCGATGACGACGAACCAACACTGCCCGCATCACCCGGCTGGAACGTGCAGCTTCTTGCCTCATCGCCGGGGGGTGAGCACGACGACGAGCTTTACAGACTGCCACGGCTAGCTTACGCAGGGCACTGGAGGTAAAGCCGAACCATCGCACTGATCCAGGAGCCGTGGATTAGGAACAACAGAATATGTGGCCTCGGTAACATCGGAGGTAAGACAATTCTCGACACACATGGCTCAGATTAGCCAAGAACCTGCATCTACATCCCCGATGAAATTCCCTTTACGCCACTGACCCAATTCTGTTCCAGAGATCTGACAGCTGTCAGGCTCCAAACCGAAGTAAGCGTTCCGGATGTTGTACTGGCCTCGACATACATGCCAGGCGAGGACA
Organism: Orthosia incerta; assembly: GCA_948252205.1. NCBI lineage: Eukaryota > Metazoa > Arthropoda > Insecta > Lepidoptera > Noctuidae > Orthosia > Orthosia incerta. The sequence goes on from OX411761.1 coordinate 12,426,106, forward strand.
CCGACTGCCCGCCAAAGGAGTTGGCTGACCTGGTGCAGCACTGTGAGCGCGTCGATTTGGACCTGATCATCTGCACGGATTCAAACGCCCACCACCCGCTCTGGGGCAGCGACACACCGAATCCCAGAGGAGAGGTACTATCCACCTTTTTATTCTCTACTAATCTTAACATTGTTAACCGCGGCTCAGAACCCACTTGGGTCACGGTCCGCGGACAAACGATCATAGACCTAACACTCGCTACAGAAAACGCGTCAAACCTTATCACAAACTGGCACGTATCGGACGAACCTTCTTGCTCAGACCACAGAAGAATCCGCTTCACACTAACTGCAAACACTAAAAAACCCGCACCAAGGCGAAACCCTAGGCGCACAAATGTGCCCGGATATAAAAGCCTTCTGGCTTCGCTTTTAGCTAGACATCTAGCAATGATAACCATAAGTGACCAAGCACAATTAGAATACACCGTAGCAAAATTATCCGAATACATAACCGAAGCTTACCACGGATGCTGTAAATAAAGAGCGCCACAAAGCAGGAACGAGAGGAACCCCTGGTGGAACGCTAAACTTGGTAAACTCAGAGAAGCGCTCTGTTTGCTCTGTTAAATTGCTTACGTAGGTAAGCAATTTAACAGAGCAAAAAACACGAGACTCCCGGAAGACTGGGAGATATACAAAGAGACCCAATATGTATACAAAAAACAGATTAGAACCGCCAGGAGATCGGCATGGCAGAAATTCTGTGAATCCATCGAGACAAATAATGAAGCCGCCAGGGTACGGAAGATACTATCAACCGATCAGGACCGAACCCTGGGCGCGCTGAAAAAACCCGACAACTCATACACACAAACTGACTATGAAACCAGCAAGGTCCTCCTCGAAACTCACTTCCCGGACTGTCAAATCCTGGAGGATAAGACGTGGGAGGCGGGTACCGAATGGACTCCAACGGATCAAGATTGGTCAAGAGCCCACAACATAGTAACAGTAGACCGGATAAAATGGGCTATCAACACCTTTCAACCTTTCAAGTCGGTGGGGCTGGATGGCATCTTCCCAGCCCTGCTGCAGTGGGGGGTAGATTATCTAACACCATGGCTGTTGGAGATCTATCGGGCCTGCCTAGCACTCAGATACATACCTCTTGCATGGCGGGAGGTGAAAGTCATCATCATACCCAAACCTGGAAAAACTGATTACACGCAACCCAAGGCATATAGACCTATAAGCCTCACATCCTTATTACTGAAAACCCTCGAAAGACTCTGCGACAGGAACATCCGTGATGGGCCTCTCCGAGTAAAACCACTTCATAAACAACAGCATGCGTACTCCACAGGCAAATCGACAGAATCCGCGTTGCACAACGTGGTTTCTAAAATTGAATGCGCAGTGGACCATAAATGCTCAGCACTGGCTGCCTTCATTGACATCGAGGGCTCTTTCGATAAGACCACGTTCAAAAGCATAAACACGGCCCTCGACAGACACAGCATAGACCCGACCCTGGGAGGCTGGATCACCAACATGCTCAAACTGCGAGCGGTTCAGGTCACGGTTAACGACACTACAAGAGCCGTCGTCGCGAAGGGCTGTCCACAGGGGGGCGTCCTTTCGCCACTTCTGTGGAACCTGGTAGCAGACAGCCTCATCAAAACACTCAACGACAAAGGTTATTTCACTGTCGGCTACGCGGATGATATAACAATAATAATAAACGGGACCCACGAAGGCACTCTATGCAATCTCATGCGTCAAGCCCTAAAACTAGTAGAGGTATAGTGCAACGAGCACCGACTCTCAGTAAACCCCACAAAAACGGAATTAATTCTCTTCACTAAAAAGAGGAAACCAATGACAATGCAGCTACCGAGATTCTTTGGAACAACCCTAAGCCTTTCAACCGAAACCAAGTACCTGGGAGTTTACTTGGACAAACAATTGAATTGGGCGAAACACATGAACTATATCACCACAAAAGCCAGTATATCCCTGTGGCAGTGCAAGAGACTACTGGGCAGGAATTGGGGGATCAGCCCTATGGTTACCTACTGGCTATACACCACAGTCATTCGATCAATCATTACATACGGCTCGCTGGTCTGGTGGCCCAGGACAGATCTCAGCACAGCTCAGAGAGATCTCGAAAAACTGCAGCGGTTTGCTTGCGTTGCAATCACTAGCAGTATGAGAACTACACCCACGGCCGCCCTACAAGCAATGCTGGGACTGCCACCTCTGCATCTTATCGTGCGGGAGGCGGCAGCCTTGGCCGCTTTTAGACTCCATCTATCAGGTACCCTAACTAAGGACTCCAGGATTATGCACACACGCATAAAAGAAGACGCGATCAAGCGAAAACCGATGTTAGCATCGCCATGCGACAAAGCCCCAAAAACACACCACTTTCAAAGGCACTACGACATAACGCTTACAGAAGAACAATACGACTACTCAGGCTCGAAGGAGATGAGAGTGTACACCGACGGGTCGAAGACGGATTCCGCTACCGGAGTCGGAGTCTTCTCACACGACCTTATTATAAATATATCCAGACCGCTAGGAAAATTCAACAACGTCTATCAGGCGGAGTGTGTGGGCATAATACTGGCGGTCCACGCCCTAGAATCCAGGAGGGTTACGGACACCCACATACGTATACTCTCCGACAGCGCCTCAGTCCTCCAATCCCTACGGAAAAAATATATTACATCAAAATTAATACTAGAATGTCACAACGCACTGGAACAACTTACTGTATCTAGTCGGAACATGGTGACACTGCAATGGATAAAAGGACACAGCGGATCGTTAGGCAACGACGCGGCTGACGAGCTTGCGAGACGAGAATCCAGCACGGTGGTCTATGGACTCGAACCTGTCTTACCCATCCCCTTCAACCAAATACGTAGGTGGCTGAAGGAATTCACCCAGATACAGGCGGAAAACTGGGGGACCTCGGCACCGGGCTGTAGGCAGTCCAAAGAAGCTTTGCCATCTTTGGACAGTAGTCTTACCAGACGTCTGCTACGTCTGGACAGAAATGGCCTGCGCCTGGTGACGGGGACCATCACGGGACACTGCTCACTTAACAAACACTTCCACACAATAGGCATAACGGACAGTCCTCTGTGCAGGGCATGCATGGAGACTGAGGAAACCGTTGCGCACGTTCTCTTTGAATGCACAGGAGTCACACAGATAAGAACACAAACCCTCGGGTCACCCAGATCTTACACGGACTTTCTAAGGAAACCAGGAGCCCTAATAAGCTTCTGGAGGGAGATGGGCTGGTTGGAATAACCTACCAAACGGCCGCCATGGCCCACGCACAATGGTCCACCTGAAGGACTAAGTGCGGAAACCAAACCCCATAACATAGAACATAGAACACTAAAAACAGTACAATTATACTGGAAATGGGTTCAACACTTCTTAAAACGGAATTCCTTAAGAAAACGAAAGAATTCAACAGGAAAAACACAGAAAAAATCTGCGCGAAACATTTAGGTTTTAAATCATAAGAAAATACCCCAATTTTTGTGTCAGAGCAATTGACCACAATAGGTTCAAGATTGTATTTTCTAGCCAGAGATCTGACAAAAACCAGAGAGTACAAGTTTTGCTGGACTGCTTACGGCAATGTTTACGTCAAGAAAGACGAAAACTCGCCTACTATAATTATAAAAAGCAAATCGCAGGTTAACCACCTAATACAGCAGAAATGACTGGATAATGTTTCCTTTCTGCGGTGGTTACGTTTGACTGTTTGTGTCTATTTAATGTTAAAAAACCTAAGTTGCTGTAAAAAAACTTATAAATTGCTTTGTTTAATTATGTTTAGTTATGTAAAAAAACTGCGCGTATTCACACATCTACCTCACACATACAGAAATTCAATCTTTAAGTGTAAAATAAGTATCATTACCCTTCATTACACTTACACTTTATACACAATAACCTTTCACATCATTTAAACACTCAGTCGTAATTTAGTTATGTACATATACCTTACCAATAATTTTAGTTATGGATAACACCCTCCAAGCATTGAATAATATTGATAATACAGAGATTGCCCAAGCTTATGAATGTTCACCTCAAGAAGTCGCCAAATTATTAAGAGTGAAACCAACAGATATCGCAATTGTGTCTCAAAATATAAGAAGTATTTATTCCAACTTCAATGACCTTCAACTTAACTTAGCAAATTTAGAAATTAAAATTGATATAATAATACTAAGCGAGTGCAGATTAAATCCTAACAAACTAATACCAGAAATACATAACTACTCATCCTACCAAACGACAAACCATTTAAATAAAGCAGACGGAGTGGTCACGTACATTAAAAATACACACAGCGCTATAGTAAATGAAGTGATACTTTCACAAGCATCCTGTTTACAAATTAGCATCAACCCTGACTTAATTATTTTGGCAATCTACCGATCGCCCTCTACATCAAATACCGATGAGTTTATTTTCTCCCTTAATCAACACATTAGTTCAATTAAATCCTATAAAAATATAATAATCACTGGCGATATAAATATTAATTTAATATGTAATCAAGAAGAGCAAGCTGTTGATCGCTCAAGAAGGTTAAGTTATTTAAACATGCTGTCAATGCACGGGTTGCTGCCGGGTCACACACTGCCTACTAGAGGGAAAAACTGCCTTGACCATTTTATCCTAAAGTTAAAATCATCACGCAAAACTGGAACTATAGCTATTATCAATACTACTATAACCGATCACTTTATGACTCTTTTAAAACTATCGGACCAGGAATATAAACTTAAGAGCACTATCACAAAAACTACGGTTAATATGGAGAACGCACTGGAATATTTAAAACAAAGTAACCTTCAAAATCTTTTAAACCTAGATGACCCTAATATACTTACCGATTCCCTTATAAATATATTACAAACAAGCCTTATCTCCAGTACTCTAACTACAATAATTCCTGTGAAACATAGACTGCTTAAACCATGGATGACCATTGGCTTACTTCGATGCGTTCGAAATAAACATGACATGCAAAAAAGACTTAAGACAGATCAGTATAACGAAATATTAAGAGTCACATTCAGAAGATACCGTAATTATTGTAACTATATCATCAAAAAACAAAAGCAAACTTACGGTAGAGAACGCGAAAAATCCTAAAAAACTATGGGACACAATTAACACTATAACTCAACGTAAACCTAATAAAACACCTAACACGGAGCTTTTACACCTAAAACCAACTGCACAGGAGTCTGCAAATGCAGTAAATGAATATTTCTCCAGCATAGGGAATGTTCTCGCCAATGAAATCATATCGAACACCTCTAGAGCACACGCTCTTCATCCTGGCGCGAAGGACAAACCCCCTTCATCTTCATTCGTAACTCTTCCAACTGACCATATAGAGGTTTACAACACTCTAATGACCCTAAAGTCTGATAGCGCCCCAGGGTGGGATGGTGTCCCGGTTAGCTTCCTAAAGGCTTCCCATGAACTGATTGTTCCAATTATTACTCATTTGGCAAATTTGTGCTTTGACCATGCGACGTTTCCAACAGCTCTGAAGCTTGCTTTAATAACACCAGTGCATAAGAGTGGAGACAAGACAGACCCATCGAACTACAGACCTATATCAGTATTACCGTCTATATCCAAAATTTTAGAAAGACTAATAAACTCACGCCTTGTAAATTACCTTAATAAAAACAAATTATTGTCACCCAATAAGTTTGGCTTCCTGCGAGGAATGTCAACGGAAGATGCAGCCTTGGCTCTAGCCTCGACTATAACCAGTAAAGTAGACAGTGGAGACAAGTGCATCGCCGTCTTTCTTGACCTCAAAAAAGCGTTCGACACTGTCTCTGCCTCCACTCTTCTGGTCGTGTTGGAAACCAATGGCATAAGAGGTCAGCCGCTTGCTTTATTCAGGGACTATCTATGTGGGCGGAAACAAAAAGTTAAAATTGGCGATACTATTAGTTTAGATGAAACTACTACTTACGGCGTTGGACAAGAAAGCGTGCTTGGCCCCACTATTTTCTTAGTTTATATAAACAGCCTCTGTAATATGAACATAGAAGGAGGTCACATCTACTCATACGCAGATGATACTGCCATAGTGTTTAGCGACAAAACTTGGTACAAGGTTAAGAAATCTGCCGAGTCCGGCCTGTCTAGGATAGCACCATGGCTCGACCAGAATCTTTTGACCCTCAATGTATCAAAAACCACCTTCATTTGCTTCTCTAAATATAACCTTTCACAACCTTCAACTGACTTTAAAATAAAAATTCACAATTGCCAGACCCCCTCAAACTCTAGCTTTGCTTGCCCTTGCATAGAAATTGAAAAATCCAATATACCAAATATCTAGGTATAATGATCGACCAACGTTTATCTTGGCATTTGCATACTGAATTGATAATGAAAAGAATTCGTAAACTTATCTCGACATTTAAAACATTGCGTTATGTGACTACTAAAAACCTTCTGTTACAAATTTACACATCACTGGCACAATCGGTACTAGCGTATTGTTTACCAGTTTGGGGTGGAGCAACTAAAACTAAATACTTAGAACTAGAAAGAGCTCAGAGATCACTATTAAAAGTTATGCTATTCAAGCCCTTTAGGTTCCCAACTGAAACTCTTTACCAAATTTCTGATGTTCTGACGGTTCGAAAACTGTATGTGCTCCACATTATTTTAAAAACACATAAATCTCTCACCTTTGACCCCTCGACTCGACTAAGGAGAAGGAAATACATGACACCCAGTGTTTCTGTTAAATCAACTTTTGCTAAGAGACAGTACGCCAGACAATCTTCTCACTTATATAACTTGATAAACAAGGAATTAAATGTTTATCCACTTTCGTATCGAGACTGCAAAATTGCTCTGACTGAATGGCTAAAGACAAAAACTTACGACGAAATTGAGAATATAGTACAAACTGTAAGTTCGTAAATATTAATAATAACCGATTTTTATTAGCTGAGACTACTTTTCCTCACTAACACATATCCACTGCTATTTACAAACCATATACCTACTATCATTAAATACATACACTCACACTCACTCAAACACACATACACACCATTACACACCTTCACACTACAGCGCGTCTTTAATTAATCATTACATACTTTGTTCAAGTTTTACTTTATTTTTTGATTTATATCACTTTTTCTTTTTTGTTTTCTAATACCCTTCTGTAATGAAATGTCTATTCAATAGCCTACACAAGTTGTAACTCCTGGAAGAGCGGAACTTCCTAACACAAGTATATTTCTTACTTAAATGGAAATTCCCTAAAAACCAAATGTAATAGTATTCTTAAGTTATTGAAATAAACATTTATTTATTTATTATAACGAGGTAACATTGTTTATTTGGTTGTAGGAGTAAATCGAATCAGTATGACAAGTACATACTGAATCGATTGAAAAAAAACAGAATCTTTGTTAAGTTGGTTAAACCCTAAAGCGTTTCGCGTTAAGGGGTATCGTGTTACCCAGTTACTGGGTTCTGGAGGTTAGATAGGCGGTCGCTCCATCTAAAACAGTGGTACTCAGCTGAATCCGGTAAAACTGGATGCCGACCCCCTAATTGTAATATTAGCCTTATTTCGTATCAAACGTAAAAACGCAATTTTTCCGTCTCTTCATTTGAGCAGAAGACGTATGCTACAAACAGCACTACAGGCGATTCATATAGAGTTGGTTTAGGTACAGGTGACGTTTAGTATTCCAGAAGGTCCACTCCTCACTGACCAGCTTCTTCTTGTCTTTCAAACCATTAATCTAGATTTTTTGACTTTGCAACTTAATTCTTAAGTCTTTCACAAAAATTTTCAACAAAAATACATCGTAAATTAGTGACCAGACAAATTAATTTTAATTGGAATACATCAGTCATTCAATCATTATGCACATATTTAAATGGACTATCAGTCTGGTAATTAATTTTGTTGGCGATCGTACAGACAGACTAAGTGCACCCGTGTCACTCAACTTGAATACGTGTGATGGATCTGTTGCAAGTTTAAAGTGGTCAGCGATTTTAAATGTATGAAAAAGCTGAGATCTTTATGAAGATACTCTCTTTTTTCTCCTAAAATTGTTTGTCCGAAAGTCATTATCCATAACACTTTTGCTATAAACTTCAGTAACCATAATGTTCAAATACCGAAATTTTGTTTAACATAATTATCTTTAGTTCTAAAAGTATTCTGTCATATTAACGAGTACTATAATAATTGAATCTCCTAGTTTTCCATTACCTAAAGTCATATGTCCTAAGTATTGTGTTAAATAATGTGTATTGTTCCGAATGTTCATTTATAATAAACTTTTAAGTCCTAAAACATTTGCTAAAAATTAGGGTTTTAGTGACAGAAACGAATCGCTGTAAATCCGACTCCATGCAGTCTTGTCTGCTCTACCCCTAGATTGTAATTTAAAATCACGGAGGGGCGAGGCGGCCCGCGAGTTGAGGAGCAGATGGTGAGTGTTAAACCCATCTGCGACGATAAACTCGCGTGGGACCGCCGGAGTCCCGCAGCGCCGGAGCCGTGACAGAAACCACGCCTGCTGCATGTTGCATGCTTGCTTGCATGCTGGCTGCTTGCTTGCATGCTGCATGCTGCGTGCTTGATTACATGTAGAGAAGTTCATAGCAAAAGTTTTGTTATACAAATTTGTTCTAAGAATGTAATTATTATAAATAAACATTATGTAATTTGAATTTAGGACTTATAACTTTTATTGAAAACGGTTTTATGTCTTTTGTATATTATTGATTGTAACATTTATGACAAACGGATTTAGGACATATCATATTTAGGGATTTCAATTTTATGGCGTGTGATATTATGCGATATTAAAGTTCGGGTAAGTTATCATTCGGACAAATGATGATTAGGACAAAAAAACTTATGGCACTTTAAATTATGGATAAAAAAGTTAGGTGACACAATAGAGAACCCTTTATGAAAGACTCAGTTCAAAGAACCATTAATGTAAAATCTTCTCTGCTAGTCTTATAAAGAGAAAAGAAGGAAGAAAGGATTCGGGTAAGGTGTACCAATTAAGTACACCCGAATTTCACCAGTAATGTTCTTACGTAATAGGGGGCGACCCTATTGCCTTCAACCGAGAAACTACTTAGAAATTTCAGATGAAAACAACCTCTAAAATGGTATGATACCAATAACCTTTTTCCCGTCCCAGGAATCGAACATCTCGGGTTTGATTCCTAGACGGGAAAAGGGTTATTGGTATCATACCATTTTAGAGCAACGAGTTAGCATACAGTACACCTGCCCAAAGGGTTATGCCTTTGCAGATACATCTTTATGTATCTACCTAAATTTCGCACGTTATGTTGTTGTGTTTAGGCAGTTTCGCCCGTGGCTTGGACAACCTACTTCATCTCAATTAAACTACCCTCTTATAACTGATACGCAACGTTTTATCAGACAATCTTAAATACGTCAAGAAAGTATCAATTACAGTGTCTGGTTTGACTGCTATATATATTTTTTATTTTTTTTATCTTATATAGTCTCGCGCTTGACCACCATCTCACCTGATGGTAAGCGATGATGTGGTCGATGATGGAGCACGCTTGCCTAGAAGTAACCTATTCACTCTTGACTTAAAGACCCCTAGGTTGTAGCTATCGGGAAACACAGATTCCGGCAGGGAATTCCACTCCTTAGCTGTACGCATAATAAAAGTATTTTCAAAACGTTTAGTGCGTATGGGTGGGATGTCCACCATGTACCGATGGCGCATCGCCGTACGTCTGGTAGTCCGATGATGAAACGGGCTGGGCGGAATTAGATTATGCAATTCCATCGCACATTCCCCAAAATGTAATCGATAAAAAACCGACAAGCTGGCAACTCGGCGACGATGTTCAAGGCTCTGGAGCTTTGACTTAACCAATGCCTCATCGCCGATGAGCCTCTTGGCCCGCTTTTCGATCGACTCTAGTGCATCAAGTTGGTATTTGGCAGAGCCGTCCCAGAGATGAGAACAGTACTCCATGCATGATCGAACTTGCGCTTGATACAAGCTGAGCAGCTGTTCTGGCGTGAAGTACCTTCTCACCTTTGCAAGGATCCCCAGCTTCTTGGCAGCCAGCTGAGCCTTTGCCTCAATGTATGGGCCAAAATTGAGAGTCGATGTCAACGTAACGCCAAGCAACTCAAGATGGTCAGTTATTGGCACGGTCATCACACTTCGGAAAGTTGGAGCCGGGTGAAATTTACTCTTTTTTGCGGAAAAAAGACACGCCTGGGTTTTAGCAGCATTAAACCTGACCAGATTGGCATCGCCCCATTCGGAGACTGCCTGCAAGGACAGGTTTAAGCGCTCCACCATGGCCTCCCGGAGAGACTGGACCTGAGGCCCGGTAGTACGAGCGTTGGACAAGTATCTCTCAGCAACAGTGCTGTCGTCTGCATACCCAAAGGTACCGGGTTTTAGCAGATCGTTAATGTGCAGCAAGAATAAAGTTGCTGAGAGTACTGACCCCTGAGGGACACCGGGATTAATATCCAAGTGGTCCGACGAGCAGCCATCGATAACCACTCGAATGGACCGATCTCTCAGGAAGTCTGCAATCCAATCACACAGACCACCGGGCAAACCGAATGAAGGAAGCTTACCAATAAGGCTTTCGTGCCAGACCCAATCAAAAGCCTTCGAGATGTCGAGGGAGACGGCAAGCGCTTCCCTATGCCTCTCGATGGCCTCACTCCAGATGTGAATGGCATACGCTAGAAGATCCCCAGTAGACCGATTTCGGCGGACGCCGTATTGGCGGTCACTTAGGATATCGTTAGTTTCTAGGTATGCCAGGAGCTTAATATTGAGTACGCGTCCATACTCTTACAGAGTATGGAGGTTACAGATATGTCTGTAGTTAGCCGGGTCAGCTCGGCTGCCCTTCTTGGGCACGGGCTGTACGTTAGCCTGCTTCCAAGCATTCGGCACTTTTCCAGCCTTATACGAAAGGCGGAATAGGCGTGTCAAGATCGGAGACAGTTCAGGCGCACAGGTTCTAAGAACAATTGCTGGTATTCCGTCAGGGCCGCTAGCCTTGTTCACGTCGAGGTTGCGCAGCACCCTACGGACGTCCTTTTGATGGATACGAATGTCCGACATACTCGTCTCGCATCCATCAGGAGAAGGAGGGGGCAGCGCGTCACCAGGATTCAGACGTGAAGATTCCGCAAAAAGAGAGGCAAACAAATTTGCCATCTCCTCAGCGGAGTGGGCCAGCGACCCGTCGGGTTTTAGCAGTGGTGGTAGTGAGGGACGGCAGAAGTTCGACTCGACCGACTTAGCCAGAGACCAAAACGCTTTACTACCTGCTGGGTAAGAAGCAAGTTTGGTCCCTATTCGGCCAATGTGGTCGAACCGAGCCCTTCGCAACACTAACTTGCAGGCAAGTCCTGCAAGTTAGTGTTGCGAAGGGCTCGGCTCGGCAGCCCTGTTGAAGGCCCTCTTCTTCAGACCCACGTCACTCGCCTTACGCGATCGAGCGTCGACCCAAGCCAGGTACGCCGCATGTTTAAGCGCGTCGGCGCGCTTACATTCGGCGCCAAACCATGGCCGGTCTTCGCTAGTCATTGATACGTCAGAGAACAGCAGAAGAAGCAGAAGGTCCAAGCAATTTGCTGTGTGCGAATCAACATCCGGTACCCTCGTTGCCCCCTGGACCAGCTGGGTGAGGTTTAGCGCTAGCGAAAGCTTACGCATCTCCCGTCCAGCATGGTCAGTGCACTGGTATGGGAAGAGCCACTCCTGATGGTGGGCATTAAAGTCCCCCAGTAAAACTAATTGGGCGGAAGGGTACCGCTGCTGTGCCGCATCAGCCGCCTCACTGAGGTACTCTGTGAGCCTGGTTGTCTCCTGATCTCCGCTGTGCGAACGGTAGACACAGGCGTAGATAATTTTATCCAGACCTGTGTCCACCAGAACCCAGAGCGTTGTGAATTTGGAGTCCTCAAGGTTACGGAGACGCCGATAGCAAGTGTCGTCACGGGCGTACATACACACACCCGCGCGCGGTTTAAAATTGTGCTCCAGGGTAAACCCTGGGTAAGATAAGTACGACACGTCTGACGGACTCGCTATCTGCGTCTCCTTAAGGAAAAGCAGCGCTGGTTTCTCAGTCTCCAGGTGGTAGTGAACTGCAGAGAGATTTGAGTGCAGACCTCGAATGTTGGTGAGGTGCACTTTGTGGGGGAGGGAGTGCAGCCAATGTTTAAATTTCGTACATTTCCTTTTCCTTGGCATTATAAAGAGTGAATGGAGGAGAGGAGTTGGAAGTGAGACGAGGTTCCACGCTGCTAACCTTCAGACACGCACTGAAAGGACAGCATCATTGGGGCACTAGTCCGGAGACTGCGGGGACGCCCGGGCCCCCCCGGAATGTCCATCGGACCCTCCCCATCTGGTCGCCAACCAGCACGATGGCGCATCCCGGGATTTTTCGACAGTTGGCGGGGCAGCCTTTCATGTGTGGCTGGCACACTACTTGGGCCCCCAACTACCTGCGGTCGGCCAGCGGCGCACCGTGCCTCGGATCCCGCTACCCTCCGAGACCAGTCTCCCGATACGCCCATACCAGCGCGCGTCAGGCTGGTCAGCCTGCAGTGGAACAGCTATCTCGACCCAACTCCTCTTGTGGCTACATCGAGCATCGTACCGGAACACGGCTAAGCCGCTTGGCGGTACGTCTTTGCCCGGTGGGTGGTCGCAAGCCTTCGGCCGAAGCCTACCACCAGTTTCTGTCACCTGATTTGCACCACCCGGGGACCACGTGTAGGGTATCGGAATAGGGTACACTCCTACGGACGTGGGTGACTCAGCCCCCTAAAAATTTTGTATACTATGGCTAGCCTGGGGCTTCGCTCGTGTGGATTCATGTCCATCAGAAATCACTTTATGTCCTGTGATGTCCGAATGAGGAAGTTTGTTAAACATGATCAGGATTTGTTAAGAGTAATTTTGATTAGTTCTATAAAGTGTTCGTGGCTAGGTTATAAACAGTTGCACAGGTCGATGTTCTAGGTTAAGCAACACTTACCGAGGTCGGCACATGGATGCGTGATTATCTATTACATACTGGGACTCCTCCGTGCCTCGGAAAGCCCGTAATGCCGCTGCTCCCGGTAATTTTTAGATCTTTGACAGTCGTTACGGTTAATCCCAAGATAGTTCAGAAAAGTTGCCCAATTACGTGTATATTGGTGTTAGCTTCCTGTATAAAAACTGGAGGAACTTCTTGGGAATTTAGGTAATTGAAAACTCAGGATGTAGCACGCAGTGATCCACCTTATTTTATTTGACTACATAATGACAGTACATGAATTTTAGGACCGTAGGATAAACGCGTGATAAAAAACTTATATCTAAATTTCTTACTGTCTACAAATTGCATCGAGCTAATTGATGCTTTAACATGCCCCCGGCCGTTGAAAGCTCGCCTTTCAACAGCTGTCTTCCAGTAACGGACAAATCTTGGAGAATGCCCGTCTGATAGTCCCATTTTGAGTCCTGATATCGGCAACTCCGCTTATGCCATCTGTACCAGGATGAAGACCAACAACGCGGCCCAACTTCCACTTCAACGGTGGCTGGTTATCCTCCTTTATGACGACGAGGGAGTCCAGCTTCAGGCTGTCGTTGCTGGTACGCCACTTTACTCGCTGTTGAAGCTCGGAGACATATTCCTTGCTCCATCTTGACCAAAAATGCTGCCGCAGCTGCTCAATGCGTTGATGGCGCGCCAAGTGATGAGTGGAGTAGTCCCGGATATCCTTTACAGGAAGAGACGTGAGAGGTCGTCTAATTAAAAAGTGACCTGGAGTGAGAGGCAACAGGTCTTCTGGGTTTGACGATAACGGTGTGAGCGGCCGAGAATTTAAAATTCCTTCAATTTGAATTAAAACGGAGTTAAGCTCCTCGTATGTTAGGTGACAATTGCCCAACACTCGTAACAAATGAAATTTGGTCGATTTGACACCCGCCTCCCAAAGACCACCAAAATGTGGAGCGTAAGCAGGAATAAAATGAAATTTAACACCATCTTGAGCCGCACTATCAGTTATGGAGTCACAATTGCTTTTCAAGAAATCAGCTATCTCATTGTAGGCTCCTACAAACGACGTTCCGTTATCGGAGTATATGTTAAGAGGTTTTCCTCTTCGAGACATAAACCGACGTAAAACCTGTAAATAATTACTGCTCGTCAAGTCACCTGCCAACTCTAAATGAATGGCCTTTGTAGTGAAGCACACGAAAATAACGATGTATACCTTAACCAATCTACATCCACGACCTTGACGACTAGACGAGGTTATAGGGCCTGCGTAGTCAACTCCTACGCTTTGAAAGGGAAAGTCAGCTGGTGAGAGTCTGCTCAATGGAAGATTACCCATCTGAGGGACAACAGCCTTTGGTTTTAGACGCTGACATCGAACGCAATGACGATAACAGGCTCTGGCTAAATTGCGACCACCCAGTGGCCAATAAGTCTCTCTAATTGTACTTAGTAATAATTGAGGACCTGCGTGCATTAATCTGACATGCTCAAATCTAAATAAAAGTTTTACAAAGTGATGAGTGGACTGTAATAAAATTGGGTGTTTCTTTTCAAATGAATATTCGGAATTGTGTAATCTACCACCTATACGAATAATTTTATTTTCATCTAGAAACACATTTAAGCTTAATAATTGGTTTTTATGTGGTAACTTTTTATTATTTAATAGTAAGTTGTATTCAGGAAAAGACTCCCTTTGAGATTGAATAATAATGAAGTTTAACGAATTTTGTAATTCTTGAACATTTAAATAGGACGTATTTGCTGAACGCCTTTTACATGCATTAATAAAACGAAAAACGTAACAAATAGTACGCTGTAATCTAGTTAAATTGGAAAAACGTTTAAACTCGATTAATGCTTTAAATAAATCTGAGTTAGTATGATCATGGGCTAAACTAATCAAAATATTAGATTTAATATCTGGTAAGATGCCTGGATTAATAACAGGATGTGGCCATGTAACACTGTCATACTTTAAAAAACATGGACCGAACCACCACAAATCCAGTGATTGCATAGCGGTAGGTTCCGCTCCGCGGGTTATTAAATCAGCTGGATTGTCGTGTGTCGACACATGTCTCCATGTACCTGGGACGGTTAATTCTAATACTTCGGCAACACGGTTGCGAACAAAGGTATTTAATTTAATAGGTAGCATTTTTAACCAACCCAGAACTATCATGGAGTCAGTCCAAAAAACTACACTAAATGGTTTAATGCGAAGGGAACTAGCAACCTTTTGATATAAACGTGCACCAAGTAAAGCAGCACAGAGCTCAAGTCGCGGTATTGTTATTGGTTTAATAGGAGTTACACGACTTTTAGCTGTTAATAATCGTACGTCGACGTTACCCTGCTCATTAATACTGCGTATATACAAACAAGCGCCGTAAGCTCGCTCCGAAGCGTCAGTAAAAATATGAAATTCAACCTGTTTGTATGCGTCACAGACTACACGACGTGAAACACGTAAATTATGAAGGCAAGGCAAGGCTTTAATTATGTTCGCCCATATTGTTCCAACCTCAGGTGATAACTGGTCATCCCATTTTAACCCATCCAACCAAAGTTTCTGAAGCAACATCTTCATGCTCACGACACACGGTGCTAACAACCCTAGAGGATCAAATATTCGCGCGATTACTGCTAACATGCCACGCTTAGTATTTTCTATGCATTCAGGAACATTTATAGAAAAACACAGATCATCTGGACTTTGCACACAGATTGCGGTCAGATCGTCCTGGACGGTAGGCCCCACCATCTGTATTGCATTTAAAGATAGGCCAGAGGTGGTGAGTGCACTAGCATTAAAAACTACCCTTAATTTGGTTGTACTACTACTCTCGCGCAGTACTCCATGATGAGGAATAAAATATGACCGCTGATCTTCATGAATAGTACACTCGGACATATGGTCTAAAGAAATGTACTCAGTCATAAAATCTTTGTATTGTGTATTTCGATAAAATCGAGTGAGGGTTGGCTGAGATTTCTGCGCTCCAATGACAGAAAACATCGCTTTGCACGATGATATGAATCGCCTAAACTATTTGAAGATTCCTTCAACGGTATTTTAACGCTAAAGCGGCCATCTGCCAAGCGCGTTGTGTTTTTTATGAAGTGTTCTTCACACATCTTGTCATCTTATCATGACAAACTTCCTCGAGCTGCCAGAAACGCGACAATTGGTTTCGGATGTCATCTAACTCAATCGAACTGGAAGAAATTTCATAGTAATCGTTAACATTAGTAAAATTACATTTAATTGATGAAAAATGAGATGAATTATTACTAAAGCCGCCGTTAATTGGGCCACAAACTAGCCAACCAAGTCTAGTTTGATAAAGTGTTGGTTTCCCATCACCTAGTAAAATCTTATTTGATCCTAATAAACTCCAGAATACGTCTGCCCCTATAATAATATCAATAGAAGCCGGTGTGTGGAAATGCGGATCGGCTAAGTGAATGTTTGACGGTATATTCACATGTACCTGTCGAGCGGGGACGTTATCAGTTATTGTGGGCAAGACAAAACATATTAAATCATTAGTGTACGATTCATGCAACGATTTAATGTGCACACGACACATTTTCTCCACATGCGATATGTAGCGCTCGAGCTATGTGTTCTTTGTTATTGACATCGTAGCACCTCACTAACGCAGTTGACAATAGTACGTCGCCTGCGCTGCTCGTCGTATGCGAATGCGCAGTGATATTAGCTGAGAGCGCTACGTGACTATTGTTTGTGTCAACAGTGGAGGATGACTCAACCTTAGCTTTATCAGTCGTACCGTCAGTTAATTTGCTTGTAACAGGTTTTGTTTTGAAGTCTGTGTTATGAATAAGCGTATGGTGCTTGCGTTTACATATTTTACACCCTGGTTTCTTGCAATTATTGGGATAGTGACCGTGACGCAAACAATTATAACATACCTTATAGCTAGGTAGTAAAGACATTCTATCGTTGACGCTTAGTGATAGAAACTGTGGACAAGAATTAAGGTTGTGATCGCTTTTACATTTTGGACAACTATTTGATGAAGAACTGCTAGTGTTTTGTGTTGTAACAAAAGCTTTTATTTTAGTATTAGTTTTTATGTTAGTTGTAGAATGACGTGACTTTTCCAGTGTTTCTATTAAATCAGCCCGATTACGCAAAAAAACAATGAACTGATCAAAAGTGATTCGTTTAGATTTATCGATACGTCCTTTGTATTCCTCCCATTCTCGGAATGTTGTAGTGTCTAGTTTTTGTCGAATGATATGGATAAGTAATGTGTCCCAATTACTGACAGGTTCGCCTAATGTTTTTAACGCTCTGATATTTTTGTTTACATTGTCTATAATACCTTTTAATGCAGTTGAGGACTCCCTAGCGATCGACTCGACGTTGAACAACGCCGTAACGTGATTCTCAATCAATAATCTTTCATTGTCGAATCGCTCACAAAGAAGCTCCCATGCCACATTGTAGTTTTGAGCAGAAAACTCAATTGACTGGATCACGACAGCAGCAGATTCCGATAATGATGACCTAAGGTAATGAAATTTGTTAATCTCGTCTATGTCGTCATTGCCATGAATGAGACTGGCGAAGGTATCGCGAAATTCGAGCCAGTTATCATATGATCCTGTGAATTTGGGTAATTGGATTGTAGGCAACTTGACGAACTGACGCTTAAGAGCGGACTCTAGTCAACAAGAATTTGAAAAATAGGTATTTGAAGAAACTATTGCCGTCGCGCTGCGCCCGACCAAGCGAGCTATCAATGTGTGAACGAGTAATGTATTTGTGTGTGTAAGAGCGCGCCGCAGCGGCCGATCGACTCCGGTGCACGCGTCCTCGCTGCGATTACCGAGCCGCTTTACACTTTACGAAAAAATTTCAAGAGACGATGTATTTTGGAGAAATGTAGTTATTTTTAAATGCTTTTTGCCAGAAATAATTGATGGTCGTATACTATGAAATTTACCGGCATGTGAAAGGATTGAAATTACGATAGATAATCCACATTTTTACACGACTGCCCAAAAGAGGAGTGTTATTATGTTTATAGGGCTCATGTATGTTTGTGAGTTTCTTTATTCCTCCATAACTTCTAAACGGCTTAACCGGTATCAATTTATGTGGTATCTTTAGAAGCTTAACGTTATAAAAATTTAAAAAAATCTAATGGGTAAAAAAACATAAAAAATTTACTACCAATTCTATCATCGTCTAGCTAGTCTAGAGCTTACTTAGTATATATATAATAATATATAACAGTAGTATTAAATAATCATTCGTTCCCTAATAACATACCAAAAGAAATTAAATAAATATAACAGTAGGTACTATTCAATATCCCATAGAAAACTTATAAAATAAATTGTTTTTGCAAAAATTTCGTTTTATTACTAAAAGAGGTATGATATAAAAAATAAATCATTAAAAATAATTTAAAACAGGCCTGCCTTGCAATCGGGGGACAGTTCCTTGGATCAGTTTTTACAGGTCCCCCGACTTCGTTGAAAAGGTTGGTTTTCAGTTGAGCCCATTCAACACAAAAATAATTACGCTTGTTTTTAATTTTTTTGTTCAATTTTTTCATTCACTTTTCGAGAAGCTACCTTGTCAAAAAGTGGTTTTAATTAATAAGCGTGTTTTTAATTTTTTATTATGAATTTAATTAAATTCTATATTTTAATTTAAATATCCACAAACCCTACTTCTCCAAAATTCATAATACATTTTTATAAGTATCTGCTTTATAAGAAATCAAAATTTAGTTAGCATGATACTGGGTGTAAGACCAACTGAAAGAATGCAAATCAGCAGACAGGACGTAAGGTGAGCGAACGATTCAGTATATCAGAGCCATCATTTTGAGGGCCGGGTCACCCGCGTCCGTAGGAAAATAAGCGTTTTGAATCCCTACACGTGGTCCCCGGATGGTGCTAATCATGTAACATACTGGTGGTAGGTTTCGACCGAAGGGCTTGTGACCACATAGCGAGCAAAGACATACCGCCACGTGGCCTAGCCGTGATCCGGTTACGATGCCCGGTGCAGTCATTAGAGGAGTTGGGTCGAGATAGCTGTTCCACTGATGGCTGGCCGGCCAGACTCACGCTGTTATGGATGTATCGGGAGACTGGTCGCAGAGGGCAGTGAGCACGTACGCAGCCACTTTAAAAAATAAGATGCAATATACCATTCGTATTATGAATTTGTAAATTTATATTGCAATTTTAAAGTAACATTTTATTTGCAAGTTATTGCACCGGAAAAGGTCAAATACTATTTCTAGAAGGGAACCTTTGGAAAAAATAAATTTATTATATTTATATTATACAGCGAGCGTCTTTTGTTCACTAAAAAGAGCCAATTTCATCCGGCTCCATCTTTCCGTGGTGTAACCGTGCCGATATGGACAAAAATTGAGTGTCGATGTCGACACTCAATTTTTTACCATTATATTGAGGAATGCCTCAACATGCTGCTAAGAAGTTGAGACGGTACTTCACGCCAGAACAGATGCTTAAGTTGTATCAAGCGCAAGTTCGATCTTGCATGAAGTACTGTTCTCATCTCTGGGACGGATCTGCCAAATACCAACTTGATGCACTAGATTTGATCGAAAAACGGGTCAGCATACTCATCGGCAATGAGGTCGAGTCAAAGCTCCAGAATTTTGAACATCGTCGCAGAGTTGCCAGCTTGTCGGTTTTTTATCGATTGCATTTCGGGGATTTTGCGATGGAATTGCATGATCTAATTCCATATAGCCCGTTTCATCATCGGACTACAAGACGTACGGCGATGCGCCATCGGTACAAGGTGGACATCCCGCCCATAGGCACTAAACATTTTGGAAATACTTTAATTTTGCGTACATCAAGGAGTGGAATGCCTTGCGTCTGTGTTGCCCGATAGCTACAACCTCGGGGTCTTTAAGTCAAGAGTGAAGTTACTTCTGGGCAAGTTTGCTACACCGTAGATCACATCATCGCTTACCATCAGGTGAGATAGTGGTCAAGAGCCTATCTATAATAACAAAAATCAGCGATTTCTTTTCAACAACATTTGTTAGTTCGTTCGGTTGGTCTGTACCGAGCATTATTCTGGATCTTGGCTTAATTTTCTTAACAACTTTTGATCGTGTATTTGCAACTGCACTTTCCAGATCTTATGCATGCCTAAGTTAATCATTCGACAAGTGCCTTCAACAATAATAAGTAATACTCACTATCACACGATTTATTAAATAAAATCATTGTATAGTGTAAATATCGACATCGGTGTATATCACTAGAGTATCGATAAAAATATCGCCAACTACCACTTCCCTATTAGTGTACGTGTAAGCCTTACCCTCCCTCACCTCCAACCTCCCCCCGTAAAGTGCGAAAGGGACAACTGCAGCTCAGGCTGATTTTACCTACAAAAACCTTGACCAAAAGGCGTTTCGTATTCCGCTGTTTTCTTCTTCAAAACTGGCCTGATCTTAAAAATTCTTATATCAAAATTTAGAGGAAAAGTATATCTATGCTTGTATTATTTTCTTTTTTGTTAAAAACTTATCAATTTTGTCTGAAAGTCGTCTGAACATGGCGGTAAAAACGGGCATTTTTTTCTGGTTTTTGGATTGTCATATTTCTTTTAGTGATTATGTTTTCGAAAAACGGAAATGATAGGGGCACGTATGAACTAGACCTTGATTTTATGGGAAAAAATCATTGCTCTGGAGTCATTATCCACGAAGAAAACAGCGGAATGTTTTTGTATGGAGAAAGGACCAACAGAGACCCCTCTTAACATTAGTACTGCAATTCGATTTTATTTCATCTTGTTCAGATTTTGAAAAGTTACCTAAAATAATTTTAGCTTGGGCTACCAACCCATAATATTGAGATTCAATTGTAGTACTTTCGAGTGTCTCAGTATCAACGTTATCACACAAGCATTCTAATTTTAATTGAACCTCAATAAATTCATCAAAAATATCATCTAATTTGGCGACTCGCAATTGCAACTCCATTACCTGAAAGACTTGTAAATATGTATACACAAAAGAATAAAAACAATTAAATAATTAACTTTGTAAATGTTATACAAAAAATATTTTACTAACCTTATTATCAATACTTAATTCCTATATTTTATTTTACCTGATTTAATATTAATGAGTGTTGGGTGAATTTGATTAATATTATAATGATTTCTTTTTTCCTTTGTGGGTAGACACAGGGTAAACACGCTTTTGAGACAGCTCCCAGTTTTTAATTAATTTAAATTTATTATCAAAAGATTATTTTAATGTTTTAATTATATTTTATTAATATTTGCCACCCTACTCTCACTATATATAATTTCCTTCATCTTAATCTTCAATCTTATTACCTAATTCTTTTCAACCACTGACACCATGGACTCAAAACTGGCCACAAGTCTGGAAGATCTAGAGCAGCTGTTTCATTCACGGATGGCAGAGTATGAAAACAAGCTTAAGACTGCATCCAGTGAAACTCGGCCTATACCGGAGTTATCGGCACTATCACGTGAGTTCGCTGATTTTAAATTGTTCGTATGGCAGGCACTCTCCACATTTAAAAGCCAAATTGAGATGTTGTCTATAGGATTCGACAGGCATGAGACCCTGATGCGGAGGAAGGTTCTCCTGTTTCATGGTATCTCTGAGCGTCCTGGTGAAAAGCTGCATGAAGTGGTTCACGGGGTATTATCCGCCCAAATGAGCTTACCTGAGATTGGGAAAGATAAGATTCATGTCTGCCATAGATTGGGTTCTGCACGGGGCAAAGCTCGGCCTATACTTGTCAGGATGTACAACACTGAGCACCGTCACATAGTATGGGAGAGCAAGAAGTCCCTAAAAGGCACAGGTATCACTATCACAGAATTCCTGACGCACACTAGACATCGCACCTTCATGGAAGCGCGCAAGCATTTTGGGATGCTGAATTGCTGGTCGGTGGAGGGGCGGATAGTGATCATCACACCCGACACCAAGCGCCACAAGATTGAGACTCCGGGTGAACTTCAAGCTCTTGTGTCGAAGTTCCCCAACGCATCTAGCGGCCCTCGTAATGCTGCACAGACTGTGGAACATTCTTCTCTAAAGAATGTGAGCACCACCGAGACTACTGCTACACCCTCAAGAGACCAAAGGAAGGCGCGCCGGCGTAATTAATGTTGTTGTTGTTGTGTCCGTTCGCTGAGCTACCTACTCCTTAATTGTGCCGGAGTATACGGTCACTTTAACTTGTTTCTGTGCCGGTACTTTAAATTTTTGATATTTTCTATATCACCTTCATTTTGCTATTCCTGAATATGATGTCGGTATAATAATATCTTTTTATTTAAGTTTTGTTTACGACAAGTCTTTCAACCAACCAACTGACTGATGTCGGTGTCAATTTGTTGACAGTAATGCTACTGTCGGATTGACAGTGACAGAAGTGAATCGTTCCGTTCGTGCATGCCTGAATGTGTTTCGTTTTACGCTGTTTTTATTTTTATATTTTGTTTCTTGTTTTTGGTTGATGAACTTGTCCAACTCACTGGTGAGTTAGGGTGGTTGTTTATAAAACAATCAGCCAATACGTTTAGTTTTTAATTAGTATATAATTGTATTATTTTCTTAATATTATATTTATTTTATTGTAATTATTTATGGATGATCCTGTCAACCTAGATGACAGTTTTTTCTCTTGTTCTTCGACTTGTAGTTTTGTTAGTGCGGGAAGTGAGTCTCCGCTTCGAACTTTGCATGACAACATCTCTACTATATTTTCTAACTATCCAAAAATTTCCACATAGCCCACATTAATGCTCAAAGTGTTCCTGGTCACCACTCCGATCTTCTGGCATCCTTTAGCAGTGCTCACCTTGATGCACTCCTGATATCTGAAACGTTTCTTAAGCCTTCTCTTCCTTCTACGCACTATGCACTTCCTGGCTTTGTTCTGGTCCGAAATGACAGAACTGGCAAGGGTGGTGGCGGTGTCGCGATTTACCTACGTGCTGACATACCGCACCAAATTGTTAGTGCGTCTCCATCTCAATATTCTGGGTCGGCTGAATTCTTGTTCCTTGAGATCACCTTACACCATGCTAAAATATTACTTGCAGTATTCTACTCCCCTAATCTGCACATCAACTATTTTGACACTTTAGAATCGTCACTGAATAAGTTTTGCCCTTCGTATGAACATATTGTTTTAATGGGTGATTTCAATACATGCTTAATTAAAAATGATTCTCGCTCACTAAAACTCCGTTCCCTTTTATCTTCTTTTAATCTGGAAATTCTACCTCTTTCTGCGACCCATAACTTTCCAAACTGCACGCCTTCTCTTCTTGACCTAATGATTGTTTCTTCGCCTCACAATGTTGCTGAGTTTGGGCAGCTCACTGCAACCTTTTCTTACCATGACCTTATCTATCTTTCTTATCGTATCCGGCCTCCTAAACATAAACCTAAGCTCTGTTATTTACGCAATTATAATGGGATGGATTTGGTAGCGTTGAAGCGTGACGCCGATGATATCGACTGGTCTCTTGTCTTCGATAGTGACTGCGTCGATGAAAAAGTCAATTGCTTCAATGCCAAACTGTTGACACTTTTTGACAAGCATGCACCGCGTCGGCGAATTAAAGTTAAGCATAGTCCTGCTCCGTGGATCACTCCTCAAATTAAAGATGCTATTGCTCGTAAGGATAAGGCGAAGGGCAGGTACAGGCGTAGACCTACGGATCAGAATCTTGCTAATTTCAAAAATCTACGTAATCACTGCAATCGTCTGTGTCGAGATGCTAAGAGACGCTATTTCCACGAATCTCTAGTCGATCGCAAGTCCTCTGACGTCTGGAGATTTCTCAAGACTGTCGGTATCGGCAAAGCTCCCACTAGTGCCTGTAAAGATGTCGACTTGTCGGCTCTTAATAGGCACTTTTCGCTTCCACCTGTCTCTCTGGATCCTAGGGTGAAGTCATCCACTTTGACTGAACTCTCTGAATTGCCGTTGCCGATTTGCCCACCATTTAACTTAAATTCTGTGTCTGATGACGATGTAAAAAAATCTCTTCTTGCTATTTCCTCTTCTGCTGTTGGCCATGATAGTCTGTGTTCGAGAATGATAATACCTCTTCTCCCACAACTCCTTCCCATTCTCACTCATATTGTCAATTATTCTTTATTCTCTGGCACATTTCCTTCAGCTTGGAAACAGGCACACATAATACCACTTCCCAAAATATCCAATCCTTCTTCTCTATCTCACTTCAGACCCATTTCCATACTACCATTCCTCTCTAAAGTTCTCGAACACATCGTTCATGGTCAAATTTCTAGATTCCTTTCGTCTCATGATCTTATCTGTCCTTTCCAATCTGGCTTCCGTAGAGGTCATAGTACTGTGACTGCACTTCTGAAGGTCACTGACGACATCCGTTGGGCTATGGATAATAAATCTCTAACCGTGTTAGTCCTACTTGACTTCAGTTGTGCATTCAATTCGGTGGATTTTGATATTCTACTTGGAGTTCTACAATCTATTAACTTCTCGTCCTCTGCATTAGCCTGGTTTGACTCATATCTTCGGGGTCGCTCTCAGTGTGTTCGCCTTGATGAGATATTCTCTGATTGGTGTGATCTCACTGCTGGTGTACCTCAGGGTGGCGTTCTCTCTCCTCTTCTTTTCTCTATCTTCATAAACACTGTTACCAAGGTTATCACTTCCAACTTCCATCTTTATGTAGACGATTTGCAGCTCTATCGACATTTCTTGCTTGCGGACGTAGACGTAGCTATCAATGACATGAATCGTGACCTGGAGAGAATTAGTGAATGGGCTAAGTCTTATGGCTTACAGATTAATCCTTCCAAGTCCCAGGCTATGATTATAGGTAGTCGATGTTATCGCGCTGCGCTTGACATTTCTACTTTGACGCCATTGTCCCTTAACGGTTCGACTATTGCCTATACTGAAACGGCTAAGAATCTCGGTGTCTTAATTGACAGCAACCTTTCTTGGCGAGCGCAAGTAAATGAAGTTAGTCGTAAGGTGCATTTTTCTTTTCACTCTTTAAAAACTCTTCAAAGTTTCCTTCCCTTCAAAACTAAAATTTATTTAGCTCAAACTTTAATTCAGCCCATCATAGACTACGCCGATGCCTGCTACCTGGATGCCACTGAGGAGCTCTTAAATAAGCTTGAGCGCTTGCAAAATCTGTGCATTCGTTTTGTCTTTGGTCTGAGGAAATACGATCATGTCTCTCAGTTCCGCAAGGATCTCAAGTGGCTCCCTATCCGTCTTCGCAGGAACACTCGAATATTATGTCTCTTACATAACATCCTTTTTAACCCTGCATACCCTGGCTACTTGCGCGATCGTTTTTCTTTTACTCGCCCTGCTGATGCTCTGTGCAGATCTCGCCTTAAACTACATCTCAACTTCCCATCCCATAAAACCCATTTCTATTCCCACTCCTTCACCACTCAGATGCGCAGCTAAAATCTAGAACATCGCCAAACTGCGCAGGTACCTCGGCGCCATTTTTTGCTATCGGCCCGGTCTCACTAAAACGCCGATTTCTCGAAAGTTTTGTATGGGACCCATGTATGAAATTTATTTTGTTAGAATCGCTATGAAATATTCTATCATATTTCCAAGGGATGTATCTAGTTTTACCATGTAATTTATTTTTAAATATTGTGTAAAGTCAGTGGTAAGGGAAATTTTCCAAGTTTTGTGTACAAAAGTAGATATAAATAAAAATAGAAAGCATAATTTCAAAAAGTTTTAATTTTATTTGCGTAAATACACCCTATTCCACAATAATCAATGAAAATAACACACCTCCCCATACATTTTTTTCATCCCACACACTTTAAAAAATTACAAAAAAATTACGCCGCAAAAAAAACCGCCCGACGGCGCGCCGGCGCGCCACAAAAATGAGTATGTTTACACTCCAGTTCTGTGAACTCTGTAGGTCAAGTGGCTTAAAATGCTATTGTATTACATAGTTTGGTACATAGTCTTATCGCACACACAGTGTTTAGCTGTTAGAATTGTTTAGTTTACAAGATATGAGTCACAATGTAAACACTTGAAAAGGGTCATGAAGACGGCCTTTGTTTTGTTTTTTTGATGTTTTTTGTTTATTTTTTGTTTGTTTGGCATTTTATTTCACAGTCCATGTGCCAATGATATTTACTAATGAAATAACACAACAAAAGGGCATGTTGCCTAAAAAAACACAAAGAAATTCAAAAAAATAAACATTACTTACAGAAAAAAAACGATGACGGTCCAAATACCCAAAATGGGTATTGTGATTCACTTTTCACTATATTCCAATTTGGATCATTACCACTTCATTTAAATGCTTTAATTCTGTTTTTAATTAACGTAGCACTGTAACTAACACCAGTTTCATGAGTAAAATTGGAAAAAAGCACAAAAAAAAATAATTTTATTTTTCAACGACACAAAACACAACAACAAACGCAAAAAAAATGTCCGACTGCGTTCGTAAAATATTTATTTCAGCTGGAATTTACACCAAATACGAAAAAAAAACTATTTAAAACAGTCCAACACTTATCGATCCATCGTTTTTTTCACTAAAAAACAAACGCCACAAAAAAAAATAAAACAAATTTTTATCACAAAAACTTTGAGCGCGGACCTTGTGCGGTCGAAAAATGGCGACCGAGCGTGCACTGATATAAAAAAATAAATATTACTGTCACGGGCGGATCCACAGAGTAGCGGCAATTTTTTTTTCCATACTTGTCTATTAAACTAGAAGACTAAATAGAGATGCAACACTCACAGACGGTTTAGTGACACAAAATCAGAAAAAAATATGTGCCGACCGGATTTACCCAAAATGGGTAATAACCCAGTTTCAAAAAATTTGACTTTACCCAAACCGGGTAAGTGTTCGTCCGAGTGGTTCACTGTTCATGCAGTACGATTGTGGAACTCACTTCCACCTAAAATCCGTGACTCCCAAAATGTATCTATATTCAAAAAACAAGTCAAAGAACACTACCTCTCCACTATCTTGTAATTTTATATATTGAGTATATATATATATATATGTATTTTTATTTTCTATATTTATTTAGTTAAGGTAGGTATATGTGTAATTTATAGTTTAGTTAAGTTATTTTTGTCTATTTTAAGTTTCCTTGTTTTTCTACACACTGTGTCTTCGTTTATCATTCAACTTTCCTGTCGCAGGTCTGCTGGAAGAAATTTCTTATGAAATAAGCAGTACCTTTGTGCTCTTCAATCTGTATTATTTCTTTTCTCTGTAAAGTGTGTTTGTGTGTACATAAATAAATAAATAAATAATAAATAAAATGATTAAAAGCTTCCTGTTTTATTTCACTTAATGTCCGATACACTTTTCTTCCAAACACGTGTTCGTTACCTCGTCACTCCGGTACTCATTAAATATCCAATTTCCAAAATATCCAATTCCAGCTTATTCCACTTTGCTAGTATGAGATAATCATGCGGCTCGTATGGACCATGTATAAAAACTGGAGGAACTTCTTGGGAATTTAGGTAATTGAAAACTCAGGATGTAGCACGCAGTGATCCACCTTATTTTATTTGACTACATAATGACAGTACATGAATTTTAGGACCGTAGGATAAACGCCTGATAAAAAACTTATATCTAAATTTCTTACTGTCTATTTCGGAATCTTTTAGATTGCTCAAATAGGTTCCAAATACTGTTAACCTTCCTTTATAACTGCTTCGCTTCTTTTTAAGTTCTTTGATGTCAGTCATTTCGAATGGAGAGTGACGTAGACCTGTAATTATACAATTATAATGTTAATGAAACTGTAACAACAAATACCTATCGTAGTGACTCATGAGACTGTCAACTAAGACTAGCCCAACTTGTTAATTGTACAAATTTAACTGTTAAGTTGTATCACTGCAAATATTAATAAAAGCTACTGTAGGAAAGTATGAAAGGTTTACTATTTCTAAGAAATAACGTAACAAACAAATGAATTATCTGCCTGTTAAAAGGTTTACAAAGCAACAATGAATTTTAAAGGTTTAAATTAGAAAATAATAGTTGTATATTGAAAAATAAATAACTAACTAATGTAGGTTAACAATAACACTACTGTACTGTATTTTAAGCACACGTTAACTATATTATACAACTGTGATTTAACCTAATGCTCTGTAAATAATTACTTGTAATTTCAAGATTGTGGACACGCTATCGTGCCAAAGGTGAAGTAGCGGAGAGGCACCGGGGGCAAAGTCGCATCACTACCCCCAGACAAGACCGATTTTTGCAAATTACTGCGCGAGCTCAACCAAATGCAACGGCGACTCAATTGGTCCAAAGGCTGCGAGTGGAACACCAAGTGCTTGTGAGTGACCAAACTTTAAGAAGGCGACTGCATGAAAGCAATCTACGCTCTCGTAGACCACTCCGGGTCCCACCTTTACGGAGAGGCAATCGTGGACGACGATTAGAATGGGTTCGGAACCACGTGGACTGGGGCCGTGAGCAATGGTCCAATGTGCTGTTCACAGATGAATCCAGGTTCGGCTTCCATCCAGATTCACGAAGGACGCGTGTTTGGCGAGTTCCTGGAAGATGGAGCCGTCTTCAGAACTCTCAGGAAGTTCACCCATACCAAGGAGGAACAATTATGATTTGGGCAGGAATTCGTCTTGGAGGACGAACGGATCTCGTTTGGGTGCGGGGCAATATGACGGCAGAATGATACGTCCAACAGGTGCTGGGGCCCGTAATCTTGCCCCTCAGAACACAAATGCGGCAAGATTTCCTGCTCATGCACGACAATGCCCGGGCACACACGGTGAGAACGGTAGCAGCTTGGTTACATACACACAATGTTAGGGCCTTAGACTGGCCTGCTCAATCGCCAGATCTAAATTCCATTGAGCATGCGTGGGATATGCTGCAAAGAAGAGCTCTGAAGGAAGTTCCTGAAAATCTGGCTACAGAAGATCAACTTTTTGCGCACCTGTAACGGTTTTTTCTCCTACCCTCTTCTAACGTCCCTAGGGATAAGGCGTAAAATAAGAAGAAGGCGGAAACCATTAACAAATATATTTAATACCCAAAGCAAAAGTCAAGCCGGAGGGGCAACAATGGTGGTCTTCGGGCCGTTCTACATTTAGGTGCTGTATTCCATTTATCCCTCAGTGGTCCAGTACTATCCTGAGTCAAGCCGCAGGTGGAAGCAGGCGCTCGGCGAGTAGTCTGGAGTAGGGCGTAGGTGGAAGTTGCTGGTGAGTCCAGCTGGCAGCGCCGCTGCGTGGGAGTATTCTTAACCCGGACCTTGAACCCCAAGCTGGGGTTGGAAAATAACTTAATAACTAGGTATTTCGTATCAATCACCACTAACAATGTATTGCGAGGCGAACAACTATATGTGACGGTTACGCGCCAAAAAGTAATAACGTTTAGCCGCGTAGCAGAGACCGTCAAGTACGAGCGTTCGTCTCAGCAGCCGAGTGGCGTATGTCTGTCGCTCAGGTGGGGAAATGCGGGTGCGGCGCGGTGCGCCTGCGACCGTTATATATGTGACGATCACGTCGAGCGCAGACAAAAGAACTTTTGAGTTTGCGAGGGTACTCATCGTACACAAATAATATGGCGCTTCGTATTGACGAATTTATGTTTTTTTTTAATTAGGGTTATGATTTAATATATTTTTATTTTTGTAGAATAGTTAAATATGGGTAATTATCAAATAATGTACGTGTAACGTTACATTACCCCCCTCGTCACGGAAAGGGTTTTATTCTTTAAGAAAACCCGACCGCTTACCTCAATTTGAAATTAACACTACTCATTCATACTTTCTCTTTCTCTCAACCTAACATTCCGTCATCTAGATAATAAACAAACGGCAACAACATATTATGAGTGTTGTTGACGTGACCTTTCATACAAAAATAAGTCATCTGTGATAATATTGCACAGGTGACTAAAATGATAATTACAATTTGAAGAAGAAAAGATAATATTTTATGATTCCACGTACATACTTGTATTAATTTGACTTGTTCATATTATTAACTAACTTTAAATCCTTCAACAGTAGCGCAGCAGTAACACCCCTAATCCAAACTTCATAATCTAGCTCAGATTTTTGCAAAGACAGAAATCCAACTGGTAACATGATGAAAATTTATTATACAAAAGACCAGATGGATAAGTGGTGCAACGCAATGAAAATCTAAAGGCAAAAAAAAACAATAACGTTCTCCGTGCTGTTACAATAAAATTAAAGAACGTCTGGTTTTCTTTAATGAAATTAGTAAAAATTAAAATAAAATACAAATGAGGGTAAACCAAAAAAGGTGCTACTAGTGTGTGCAATCTGTAGCAAAATAATAACTTTGAAGCAAAAAAACTATTTTTAACACAAAAATAATATAATATTGTTCGATTTTACAAAAGCGCCAAAATAGGCACCCTGAAGCAATATTTTCTTTATAACTAGAAACGCTTCAAAGTATCAACAAATGAAGTTTTAACAATAAAATATGGTATAATAAGACCAAAATGTACTAGGAATTTATATTTACCTACAATATAGTTACTGTACACCTTAGTAGCATTAAAAACCACATGAAAATAACTACGTTTTACAGAAAAACAAACCACAACATACACTAACTACAACCAAGAAGAAAAATAGAATCAGCAATGTATTTTTACCACGTTAATGGGCGCCAGTGTAAAATCGAACAATATTATATTATTTTTGTGTTAAAAATAGTTAGTAGTTAAGTAGTAGCCCCACGTTGGGCGCCAGTGTAACGGTTTTTTCTCCTACCCTCTTCTAACGTCCCTAGGGATAAGGCGTAAAATAAGAAGAAGGCGGAAACCATTAACAAATATATTTAATACCCAAAGCAAAAGTCAAGCCGGAGGGGCAACAATGGTGGTCTTCGGGCCGTTCTACATTTAGGTGCTGTATTCCATTTATCCCTCAGTGGTCCAGTACTATCCTGAGTCAAGCCGCAGGTGGAAGCAGGCGCTCGGCGAGTAGTCTGGAGTAGGGCGTAGGTGGAAGTTGCTGGTGAGTCCAGCTGGCAGCGCCGCTGCGTGGGAGTATTCTTAACCCGGACCTTGAACCCCAAGCTGGGGTTGGAAAATAACTTAATAACTAGGTATTTCGTATCAATCACCACTAACAATGTATTGCGAGGCGAACAACTATATGTGACGGTTACGCGCCAAAAAGTAATAACGTTTAGCCGCGTAGCAGAGACCGTCAAGTACGAGCGTTCGTCTCAGCAGCCGAGTGGCGTATGTCTGTCGCTCAGGTGGGGAAATGCGGGTGCGGCGCGGTGCGCCTGCGACCGTTATATATGTGACGATCACGTCGAGCGCAGACAAAAGAACTTTTGAGTTTGCGAGGGTACTCATCGTACACAAATAATATGGCGCTTCGTATTGACGAATTTATGTTTTTTTTTAATTAGGGTTATGATTTAATATATTTTTATTTTTGTAGAATAGTTAAATATGGGTAATTATCAAATAATGTACGTGTAACGTTACACACCTCAGAAGGACATGGGACAATATTCCGCAGCAAGACATTGACAACCTTGTTCTGAGCATGCCGAATCGTTGGCAATGTGTTGTGAACATCATGGGCGCTTTCTCAGACTACTAACTTCAAGTTTATAAACACAAATTAAATGATTTTTCTATTTTTTCAGTTTTTACTCATAAATTAAAAGTTAATTCATATACGGTTTCCGTTCATTTTTTTTTCCATAAAATCCTGAAATTTTAATCGAAATACCTTAACCATTATTAAAAAATGGTAGAACATTAAATAACGTATCTGTTAAATATATACAGTCATATAAATAATTAACACATTGATAGTAATTCGCTTTTTTAAAAATATCCCTAGACCGTGTTGATGTGTGTATAAAGGTTACTTGTTGTCGGAACCCTAATAAACGCCACATTCTTCAGTCATCATTCAGTCTTTTACAGTTCTGTGCTTGCATGTACCATATCTCTCAGGGAAGTAGTCGACATGATTTGGGGTGATAAGTGTGAAAGGTTTCCAGAGATAACTGATGCAAGTGCCTCACTGTACCGAGCGGCCGCCATTTTTTATCTATGGCATGTTTTGTGATTGATGGGCTGGGAGCTTTGCGGAGATTTATTCCTCGCACTCTTCTTCGATACTTCTCTTTTAGTTATCGTCTAGTCACCCCCTTACTAGCCATTTACTCGTACATAAAGTCCATCCACATTCGTAATCAAAACCAAAAGACTACCACCAAGCTAAGAACACCTACAAAGTCTATTTACGAAAGTAAATAAAACAAGAAAATGTCTTCTTTATAATAGCTAAGCAATTATATTATCTAATCTAGGCATCAATATTCAATCCCAACAGGCTTGATATAAATAATTATAAGCTTTCTGCTTACAACATATATGTACAATTCAGGTTTAGAATTCTCAAGGGTGTAGGGGTTAGAATGAGATGTTGTTTGCTTATGAATTTCTTTAATTTTTTGTAGATCATGAATTTCTGGAATTTTTTTTTGTTTCTTGAGAGAAAAAATAGCCACGTTAAACTAATATAAATAAAATCTAAATCATATAACTGAGGTGCTTTTAATGGACTCAAAGTTCATACTTAGTACATCATTATCATCATCAGCCTTTCAATGTTCTCACTGCTGGGACACAGGCCTCCTCTCTGTGAGAGGGAATGGGCCTTAATCCACCACTCGAGCCCAATGCGATGAATGGCACGTCTTCGAATTTTTGGTTCTAAGATATGCGGTTACCTCACGATGTTTTCCTTCACCGGTTTTAGAGCAGTGGTGATTAAATAATGTACACAAAGTAAAGCCCCTGCCTGGGTTTGAACCCCCGACCTACAACACGTAAGCTGGGGCCGTTACCACTCTGCTGCTGCACTATATTGAGTACAAAAATAACAAATAAATAAATATAAAATCTCCCAAAGGTTAGTCACAGATATTTTTAATTGCCATCTCACAAGAGGCGAGCCTTATCCTATCAACCGGGAACAAATCCAGACTCTCGTCTACTAATGAAAAATTCCACATGAAAAAACCAACTTTCCTACTGAAAACTTTCTTAGTTATTTTCCAATGTTTTCTTAACACAACACCTCCACCCCTACACCTTAAAAAGTCCTTCAAGCCAAAGAAAACCAGACAAGTACTCGTAGACACATTATATCTACTAAAACATCATATACTCGTAGATGTCTGCCTGTTCCTACGTTAGTTGTGAAGGAGTGATGTTTGAGGAGGGTTCGCCAGCGTGTGTCGGCATAATGAGGTCCAACTCATGGAGGCTTTTGAATTACAGCCGAACTTTCTGAGCATTTATTTCAATATAGATCTTGAGTAGAGTAATTAAGTTATTCTAGAAGCCTAGGTTTTAAAATTAAATCAATTTTCTTTGGTATTTTAAGGGCGTTTAAGATATTTGTGAAGGAGTGATATTTTAGCAGAGTTCGCCAGCGTGTGGCGGCATAATGAGGTGGTACTCATGGATACTTTTGAATTACAGCCGAACTTTCTGAGTATTTATTTAATTATAGACCTTGGGTAGTATAATTAAGTTATTCGAGACGCTAGGTTTTAAAATTAAATCAATTTCTTTGGTATTTTAAGTGCGTTTAAGATATTATTGACGATGCTTCAGTATTTGATTTAGGCTCCATAAACGATTCATTTAGGTTTAGCCAATTATGTTTTAAGTCTTAAATAGAAGAGGCCATTTTACATTAACTAATATTTATAAAGAGATTATATTGTTTGATTGTGATTCACCAAGATCAATATGCAAAAGCACTACCGTCTCCTTCAACCAAAACTATCTACGTCAAAATCACCATCGATTTCATTCATCAGACTCCAAACTGTATTTACGAACATCCTATATTACTTCCAAGCCCGATAGCATACCATGATATAGAAGGTTGTCATTATTATACCATTCATTTTGACTTACGAAACATGAACGTTACTGAGCACCACAACAGAAATGGAGATGGGAAATAATCGAATCGATAAATTAAAGAAGAATAAAACGAGTCCAGATTTTATGGAACGCGTTTTAAATATTGATAAATTTTAATGAACTCCACTATTATTATGGGGATGTTAAGGATTATATTGTATGTGCCACTTGTTTATTGAAACTTCGGGGTTTTAATTGAATTTACGTTGAAATAAAAGTTGATTGACGTTAATATTGCAAAAGGTTTTATTCAACTGAAAAAGCAATAAAGTGAACAAAAGTGTCAACTTTGTTTTAGTTGGATTTTTTAATTAGGTAAAATGTTGGTTCTCTAAATTTTTATTTTGAATAAGTCATTATTTTGTTTATGGTATGTTGATTGTAAAAGCAATGGTGGCCCAGTGGTATCGGTGGCGACTTACAAGTTGTAGGTCGTAGGTTCGAGCCCAGGCAGGCGTTTTACTTTGTGTAAATTATTTCATCACCACTGCTCTCAAAACGGTGAAGGAAAACACCGTGAGGAAACTGGCATGTCCAAGAACCAAAAATTCGAAGACCTGTGACATCCACCAACCCGCACTGGGCCCGCGTGGTGGATAACGGCCCATAGAGGAGGCCTCTGTACCAGCAGTGGAAACATTAACTAAATGTATGAACGTGAATGAAGCTACTGTACAACTCATTTTGAGTATAAGGATCTTAGCAGGTGGTGTTCTGCAGTTTTTGCCGACGCCCATGCGAAAAAGGAGTTAGTTTATGTATGTATGTAAAAAGTTCGTAAGAAGAAGTATCAACACATGAATACGAGATTAGCAAGCTTTTGCAATTTATTGCAAAAAATTACATTAACATGTCAACTGCGAGTTCTTTAAAATAGAGTTTATAATGACCACAATGTCAATCGACCTAATAAATTCGAGTAACCTAGCTCCTTTAGGTATCGTATTTAGCATCACAATAAACATCACATCACTAGCACGCTGGTTACGAGTACGGTCTATCTGGCCTTTAATAAAAAAAAAAAGTGAATAATTAACTTCACGATGTGAGTTGTCTCGCAGTGGTCGACTTTCAGCTGAGTTATTGATGATGAATTCTTTAAAACAACTTTTTTAGAGTTTCGTACTACATAAGGAAAAAAAACAAAAAGGTTTTGGGGGTGAGGATGATAATGGGGGGTAGACAACATTAAAAACGGTATGTTGTGACTTATCAAAGGGCTGTTGCTTGTTGTGAGGATCACATTTTTTTAAATATAATTTTGAGACAAATATTTTTGAAGTTATTTAAGAAAATAGGCGAAAATTTACCAAATTTGCCCTTATCTCCGAAACTACTGAGCTTGACCTATGAGAATTCTATGCAGTGCGCGAGTCCGACACGCACTTGGCCTGTTTTTTTTAAGTATCTAAATTAAAACATCGATATAACAACTTAATTTCCACCGTCGTTCCCCAACACTAATCGGTCGTCAGCTAGACTGACCACAGCGTTTCGTCCTAGCCTGCTCAAGCTCCGATTATAACTTAAGTAATAGTACTCTCGAGGTAAGGCACATTATGTGAAGTTCAGTTCGACAAGAGTTTTATTGCAGTTCGAGATAGCTTTGCAACGTTGAGATGATTAGAATGTTTTCTCGTGACAACATGAGCTTTAGGGGAATAAAAAGATTTTTGTTGAGAGCTCGATATTTCGGCACCGTTACAAGCGCCATGATCACGAGAACTAAAGTCTAAATATACACGTATCTAAATATACATGGTAAATAGCCCGAAACAAATATTAATTCTAATGATTGTGACCATCATCTGCCTAGCCTTTTTCCCAACTATATTGGGGTCGGCTTCCAGTCTTACCAGATTCAGCTAAGTACCAGTGTTTTACATTGAGCGACTGCCTATCTAACCTCCACATCCCAGTAACTGGGTAACACGGTAACCCTTGGCAAGACTGGTGTCAGATCTCAAGCTTCTGACTACCCGTAACGACTGTCAAATATCTTCAAATAACAGCCGGGACCAACGGCTTAACGTGCTTTCCGAGGCACGGAGGAAACTCGGTATGTTGAAATGGTCACCCATCCACGGACCGACCTCGTCAAGCGTTGCTTAACCTTGATGATCGACCCAAGCGGCTATTTTTATTTAGCCACGAGCTCCTCGAAACATAATGATTGTGACCATGTCAGCTTATAAATAAAAATAATGTCCAGAGAGAGCTAGTGAGCAAGGATCACTCAAGCGTTCGGTACCTTTTACTGTAACCACCTTGAGAAAAAGACACCCGGATACAACATACATTCTGTATTGATCAAGAAAATGGTTTTGAAAATCGTATATTACATGGAGTCTGTCAGTAATACTCGCACATAAAACTTACATACAATAAAAGCATTGTAAAGCCTACTTAGCTGTAATAGTTTTCCAGTTAATTTCGTTATATATACTACTGCCATGATTTTTCCATATATCCAAAAGCAACCATTTAGCTGGCAGCGGCGGACACTTGACTCTAACAAAAAAAAGCAATTTAAAGCTTAATTTTACTCAAACGGGCCCCTGAATCTAAAAATGGTTCTTACACACCCGTAATATTTTTGAATGGCCTATCCAGCGATACCTATAGCATGGGGTAGACGAGAAAAAAACATCCCCACTTTACGAATACAGGAAGTACCATTCATATTTATTTTTTCATTTTTATGTTTGTGTCTATCCATGCAAAATTATAGCATTTAGTACTAAGAGTCTCTGAGCTAAGCTTCGGACAGACGGAGAGACGGACGAGACAGACGGACGGACGAAAAGGGTTACTTGTTGAATACGGAACCCTAAAAAATACGGGACTGGCATAATTATATTCATCAATCAATAACCATATTTGTAAGAAATAACTCCAAATTATAACAATAGCCAACACACCATAACCAAACCCATGTCCTAATTCTCCTATTATAGCATTGATAAATATTTGCCTTCCAAACATGCGTACGCGTCGACCGCGTAAACCGAGATTAACTGCGCGTATATCAATCTTAACCCTTTGTAGTACAGACATAAATAACCCCGTTACCCGTCGTTAACTGTGGTTGGAGTAATTTTTTATACCGGTTAGTGTTAACTAGTTACACTATAAAAGAAAGAAAAGAAAGAAAGAAAGAAAAATTGTTTATTCTGCACAAACTAAACGGACAATACAAAATAAAGAGTGGCATTCACTATAGGTATAAATTAGCCAAAAGCCACAAGTAAAAGCCATAAGTAAATAACACATTCACAGACATTTCTCTTGATACTGTAAGTTAAATTCGTTGTTAGTGTGTGCATATAGTAATGTTATTTGATTTAATAGTTGTGTATTTTTGTCTGTGGCTTTGTGCGACTTGGTTCATATTTAACTTTTTAGTATTTTTTTTTAACAAACACAATCCAGGAGGTTTTACTTATACGAATTTATTTGATTCCGAGGTCAAAATATTGAACCTATAGAGGATAACGGCCCAATCCCTCACATAGAGAGGAGGCCTGTGTCCCACCACAGGGAATATTATAGACTGATTATGCTTATGCTAAGATACATTGTTAATTAATTTGCAAATCTTACTTCTGCTGGTTAAGCGATACCTATCTTATCTTTAATACAAAGTAGGTATGAAAAAATACACGTAAAGTCAAAAGAAAGCGTAATTTTTGGGTAGTTGATTTGTTAAGCTTAAAATTTCAACGGCCGCTTATCGTAAAGTTTACATTTAAATTACAAGCGATTAGCGTATACTTTTTACAAAAAGCGGATTTAATTTTCGACATTACGTTTAATTTCAACCGACATCAAAAGATTGTGCTTGTTTCTTAATACTGATTTATCTTCTTTCTACAGTCATGTGAAAATTGGTTAGACACATAAGGATCTATTAAAATTGGTATTAATTGGTTTGGTAGATTTTATTTTAATTTGGATTGAAATACTAGAGTTTACATCGCGGATTCGCTCCTGTTGGTGAATTTTCTGGATACAAAGAAATGACGTCACTGTCGCGTCTATCTTAATCAGTCGAAAGACAAATGCTGGACATATGCCTCCTCTTAGCGTCATCACATGACCGGTCCCGTGCTTATCGCATCCAACAGACTGCAATAGTTTACTCAATTATTAAAGAAGATATTCAAAAGCTGACTAAGGATCGAGATAAAACCATGTAATAGAATAGTTACAATCGACTGAAACCACAAATTTCAATGCTAACCGTAATGATTTTGATAACTACTGTTCTAAGAACTGGTAAATGGAAAGTCTACATGTCATACTTCAATGACTTGTTTATGCCATAGAGTGACAAAAAAGCAGACGGCCTACCGTATAGTAAGAAGTCACCGTTGCTTATCGCTATCTGCAGTATCAGAGGTACCACAAGTGACTTGGCTAATTATCTAAACAGGACTCTCCAATTTTTGTTTGAAGCTGAACTTGTAGTTACTCCAGAAAGAACTCATTCTACATTTGGCAGGTGGTTAGGGTTATGTCAAGTATACAAACTTTTAACTTTTATGCGTGGCATTCAAATACACATTACTACAAACTGATTTTACTGTGTACTGTTATAGTCCATTCCGTTTCGGTAATAACTAAAGGTCGCGATGACAGCCAAAAAGGGGCCTTTAAATAGTAATTGGTACTTTCATATAAATATTTATTGCTATCTATTTTTTATTAGATTTTCATTCTATTTCATGAGGTAACCCTAGAAGTTAGCATAACATAATATCACGCTTGTTAGAAAACATACCTGAAATACAGTAACATAGCATTAATACTAGCATGGAAATAACAGTTAATATATTCAAATTTATGGAGTACCCACATATTTTAATGAACCCACATATGCGAATAAAATGTTATGTTTTATGCTATTGAATCTTGTTACTCCTGTTACTGAAACTGTTTTTCATACAGGCATGTTTTTATTCAAATAGGTACGAGTATGTTACATAGTTCATATTCGGGGTTTGTATGTAATATGTACCTAATACAGGTTTCCGATCCTTGGAGGAGCCTAAGCAGCACACAAAGCTGTATAGTCGCTGGACAACAGAATTTTTGAAAACTCGAGGCTGTTATAATTTCTGTATAAGGGCTGTATATTCCGCTACACAGCTCCTATAATGCTCGATATGGCCCCAAATTAACCAGCCCTGAGCATTATAGTAGCTTGTTAACAGATGTCGAGCATTCTAAGAACTGTATATGGCCTGTATAATGGCTTAGACAGCTATCAAGAGGCCACTATACAGCTCCTTTTATTCTCTTAGACAGCCAGATGGATTATGGCTTAGTAACGGCTATTGTTAAGTTTACAATGAAAAATTATAGCAACAAAAACAATTTTTGCAGTGTGCACACTGTAAAGTGTTACGTCAAGGCGGACTTTTTATTTCTGTGGACAAATAATAATTTCTAATTTAAGCCAAGTAATTTAACACGTTTGTTTGGTATGTCTATTGGTAAATTGTACTGCGGATGCCACTTTACTGTCAATATATATAGGTGATATTATCAAATACTAGACGCGCCATCAAAATACTATAGTTTTACTAAAAATATTATACAAAATAAATACGGTGTGATAATTATTCATAAATTTTATTCAATATTTTCTATTTATTGAGCATTATGACAATGAAATAATGAGTTTTTACTTTAACAGCTCTTCAACATCTATCAGTGACTTTTTCATATGTAGTTGGCTTGTTCACATTAAAATTAATTTGCGTTAATTTGTTATCCAGCAATAATTCTAACTAAATTCCCTTGACCCACTCTTATCTGTTCAATAGCCATATTTAAGTCTATTAATCAGCTGAAAACTGTACGCTAGCTGTACAATGGTTTCCAGTTATTCTAACGACTGGATAAAGGAGTAAAGTGAGACTATACAACAACCTCTTACGGATATCTAATCTTGATAGAAAATTTTAACACATTTCGGACATTTCGTACTCAAGTAGCTTAGGTAGGTACTTCACTTGATTTTGTGATGCTACTTATTCTCGCC
The DNA here is from genome assembly GCA_948252205.1 of Orthosia incerta. Classification (NCBI taxonomy): domain Eukaryota; kingdom Metazoa; phylum Arthropoda; class Insecta; order Lepidoptera; family Noctuidae; genus Orthosia; species Orthosia incerta. The sequence continues at coordinate 12,466,388 of OX411761.1, forward strand.
TGTTATGCCAAACTAGCGAGCCATTAAAATTGTATTTTATTCTCGCACGCCAATTTAGAGGTTATGACAAAATTGACGTTATCATAGCACTACTAACCTATGTTTACTCTTCAATAATTCTAGAGGCTGTATAATAGCTAATATTTACACTACATACTTTGGAAATAAAGTGGAGTAAGGTTACACTAATTTACAGCACATGCAGTTCTTAAATGCTTTTAACCAGCTACTATTAAGCTCATTGTGGTAGCATTATAAAAGAATTAGTGTACACCATAAAAAAGCCAATGGAAAAATTTGATTATTTAATACACAGCTTAGAAAAGGTGTGACATTATCGCGCTAAGCAGCCGATTATAAGCTTTGATCTTCTTAACCAGCTAGTAGCATTATACGTAGGCAAAGGCTGGACAATTGTTTTTTCAAATTCTACTAAGATGCATTTTGTTATTTTTTTCTCCATTGTACAGCCATTAGTCAGCTGTGCTGTTAAATAGTGTAGAGATCACCCCTCATAAAGCCTCAAGAATCATCTTATTCGTTAGTACAGCTACATAATAGCCTTTGACTGTAATATAGCTGGTTTGTGGATGTAATTTTTGCTAATGTGCTGCTTGGGAGGCCTTTACCCATCAGTATGAATAAGTATTTTAAAACGCCATTCACCTACGCACTAACATCAATCTATTTTTAAATTGAATCCTTTGCAATAAGGTCACAAGTTTATGAATTTAGGCTTTATTTACTTGTGCTTCTGGTATACCCACGCATGCCAATGTTCTAATCGTTTCTAGAGTATTAATTTAGATATCCCTTTCTGACAAAGGATTTTAAACCCTTTTTTTTAAACTTAAAGTTAAATATCAGTGTGTTCAGTTGTGTTCGTTTCGAAAGTATCGTAGGCGTTAGCATTCATGCAAATACTACCTAGATAAAATAGTTTATGGAATTGCTATCTAGTTTTGATATGGAAGTAAACGAGTTTTCCTAATGGTGCCCTAATGTATATAGTTTAGTATGGGAACATTGGAAACCGGTAGCTAAGTGTGGGGTTACATACATTTGAATATGAATTGGCAATTATTATGATGTGGTCATCTAGCCGTTTCCCAGCGTGCTAAGGAGACTTTTATGTTTATTTATATATGTGGTACCTATTACCATCTTTTATAGTTGCAATAAAATAACATCCGCTAAGATATGTGGGCGATTCTAAACACCCCGCAAACAGCTTCCTGACTGGCTTATATTTTGCCTAGGACATTAACTATTTTAATAAATAATTTGTGTCACGTGGGTACCCTACCAGGGTAAGAAGTCGCTCCGACTCTTTTTAATCGAGTATCGAAAAATAATGACAGACGTATATCGTGTTACAGTATTTACAGAAAAGGCTCTTGAAATAAAATGTTACAGCCCGTTATTTTTGAACCAGCGGCAGCGGCTTAACCTCGTAGTGTGGGTCAGAGCCCCGGGGCAAATAGGAAAATAGGATTACCGTTAGGCCGTCATTCTTTTTCTTTATGCTTGTTCTTTTATTGAATCTAGAGCAGACTACGAAAACCAACCACAACGTACTTTATGAAATTTTCACAAAATCTACATCTTTTTTCAAACCAGTTTTTATTGAAATAGAATTACTTGACAAAAATTTCCCGTGTCGACAAAATAGAAGAATATTTTCGAATTTACAACAAATTATACAAATTTGCTTTGACAAGCAATCGCTACTACACACCTGACCTACTTACTGTACAGAACCTCTAATATTAACGACAACGTTACCAAAACATGACAGCTGACCACTTAAGTTATAGTCGGCACAATGTATCAATCTGTCCAAACATAGATAAATAACGCCAGTGCGATCACGTTCCACAGTTCTTGATTGAGAACCGGTTTGGATCGATAAGATAGGTAGGCAAATGCAATGGACGGCCTTGGGGCGATCGTGTGAATTTACTAAAAAGGACTTGATTTAAGTATAATCTTTTTGCAGGTACTTTAAAATTTAATGGCGGCTCGGATCAGTCCGCAAGTCAATTTGCATATAGTAGTCGTGGTAAGGGGGGGTACTACGCAGAGAGTACCGAACTTTAAAGCCACCATTATGTTTAAATCGAGCTGTAGCTCCTGTTCCTAGGATCAGTTCCTTCACGAGACACTTCAAGATTTAATACTGAAACGTAGGCAAGCAGCTTTCTAATAATATTTTTTCACATTTCTGTTTATCCAGCTGTGAGAGAGAAAAAACAACAAATAAACGTTTCCAGGCATTTTATTATAGGTGCTTAATCTGTGTTTCCCGATAGCTACAATCTAGGGGTCTTTACGTCAAGAGTGTATTGGATTATATTATATTTTGTGTAATGCCCTTTTTTTTTTTTTTGGGTGGGATATCCAATGACTTCTTCCGCTCCGGGTGAAGCGAAAGGGCGTGGCAGACTTTTACTGACTAAAACCCACCCGTGTTCCTTCAGTTGCTTGAGCCAGGGCCGCGGTAACTCTTTTTCAAATTTATCCGCGACCCAGACAGCATCGGCCCTATCGGACTCCGTAAATTTTTTGCTGACATCTCTTTGAGGAGCGCGTGGAACACTACGCGCCATCGACTCGGGCCTGGTCCTTATCGGACAGCGAGCTACCCATTACTCGCCGTCCGCAAGCCCGCGCCTACGGTGGCCGGGAATCGGCTTGCGACTCCCGACGCCCAGGGCGTCTCCTGCGGTGGCTAGGGGCGTGAGGGTGTCTCCGTTGCGTCTCCCTCACGCGTTCCGCCTCCTCCTTCGCGAGCATTACTGCTTCGCAGAAGGAGGTGACAGCTTACCATGCCCTCTCGCTCCGTAGCATGGCCTGAACCAGGGCCGGACGCGAGAGGTCGCCACCGCTGATCGACTCCACGAGGACACGGCGGTGCTCCGCCCAAGCGGGGCAGATCTCCACCGTATGCTCCACCGTGTCCTCCGGGCGATCCACACAATGGTGACACCCGGGCGTTTCCTCCCGCCTTATCCTGAACAGGAACCTCTTGTGTAATGCCCTGGTTCTTTCTTTATTGTTTTATTTCGGAGATGACTTGTAGGTGTTGTATCAATTCCGATGTGAACACTTGGGAATGAAAATTGGTGTAATTTCTGTATTATTTGATAATGATAATTATGTCTGTATAATCAAATGGCGTGCCCCTTGCTAAGCTCTTCAAATTTGTGTAATAAGTAAATATAGAAGTGTATAAAATACTTATTATTTATGTATTATAAATGTGAAAAAGCTTATTACATGATTGAATATGTATTGGTTTTCTTAGCTAAAATAAAAGAACCACGACTTACAATGTATGTGTAGCGGTATCTATTGTTGGCGATCAACAAAAATTAATCAATACTACTTAACACTATAGCCTTCTCGGTTAAGCCATAAATTATAAAGTTTATGACTTTAGACAACACAACACTCTTGTCAACACCCCGTTTTTACCCTTTGGGTACGGAACCCTAAAAGCTAGCATTTACCAGCGGTTTCGCTTCCGAGGCTTATCCCGCAGGAAACATGCATTTTCCGGTATAAAAAGATCGATAGATAAAAATACGAATGAGAATAAATGTAATCGGATTTGCAAATCCGATTACTGTCCAGGGATAGTACTTGAATGAGAAAATTTGGCAGTGTGTGTTATTCTTAACAGTTGCATTGAATACATTGAGATATTAGGGAAGACGCGGATTTCGTTACATCGATGGATTTCGTAGGACTTGTTGTGTAGTTAAAGTGTAGCTATCATAAGATATGTTACTGCTTAAACTTTGAGATAAGACCGGCTGCAGACCACGATTTAGTTAGCAAAAGGCTAGGCAGATTGCTACTGATTTGACTAACATATACCTCCGTAGTGGTGATCTTATCAGGGAGGCTGGTGCTTGTGGTTGTGGGTTGCTGAGAATTGTGATAAATGACGTGCGATTGAAGAGGCATAACTGTGAGACTGCTAAATGCGGATGATGACGGCTTTCTCAGTCGTAGTAAAAATTCCTTATCGTGACAACATAGATATAACGCTAGGAATTTTAAGCATTCATGTAACTATATCTAGCAGTGGACATATTTGGGCTGAAATGGTGATGGTCATGATCGAACTAATCCAAACACGCTTGAATAAAGAGTAGGTTTATGTCAATAAAAGAATAAGAACAAAACATCAACTAGAAACTACACATCGTATAGCTTTCTATACAATCACACCCTAACAATTACCATACAGAATACTACTACTCGTAGGGTATCGTGTTTGGCCCAAATCCTATTTACTGATAGAATTTAATGTTTATGGGCATAGAAATTGCTATAATGGTCCATTCCGATGAGGGTATATAAATAATCTTAGCGACCTGTAGGTACTATAACTTACTAGTACAGAAATGCCGAAGAAATTACTTCAACTCAATAAGAGAGTTCTATCAGGTTAATTAGTTTGTAGTTTATTTGTAGCATAACTATCTTTAGACTAATTATTATTATTCATATACTCTAAATTATAAGTTGTGAAGTTCTGAACAACAGAAAACTAAAAAAAAAACGATTGATTCCGGTTACCCTTAATACCAGATATACCTTAAGATTACAAGAAAATGGTTCATACAGATTCCTCTTGATTTTCATTTTCAAACTTACTTCAAGCCCTGCCCAACAGTGTTTACTCTACATTTAACAACAAACCAATATATTGTCACAAAAATGTATTGCCACTGATAAATAATGTCATGATAAAAGTTAAAAAGGAAAATATAAAACATAAAATATATGAAAATAATTGCGTCTTAATAGTACAAGATGATAATTTATAAGCACCTTGGGGTAGTTATATTAATTGAATGTCTTAAACTGGACTGTATTAAACTGCCATTACTTTCAACCCGGAGGGCTTAAGGCTGGGTGCACAATGAAGACTTTACGATTGTCACTTGTTTCTTATGCTGATCGCTGAGTTAATAGGAAGGAATATCATTTAAGAAAATCTGTGTTTCGGTTTGATATGGAGGATTTTTAGCGCAGCATAATCAGCCTTTAATGTTCCCACAGTTGGAACACAGGCCAGGTACCAGGCGCAAGTTATCTAACTTTGGTTCTAAGAAATGCCAGTTCCCTCACGATATTTTCATATAATGCTTTGAGAGTAATTCGAACCTACGACTCGTATGTCGCGGCCACATTTCGAAATTAGTGCCATGCATGATCAATTTAATTTCGTAATACTTGTTGTAGGACTCTTGAAACTAATTTCGTTAAAAATAATAAAAGATAATTAATTAAACCTTCAGTATCACAGTAACCATGGCACCATCGCCATCGAAGCTTGTTTTTGCAATGCTGTCATTTTTTTTTGTGTTAAACACATATTTTTTTACAAAATAAAGAAAAGACTGTCTCGAAAGAAAACACGATGGTGGATTCGAGAGTGGATACCAAAAAACATCATCATATCGTAGATGAAATGCAGTTAAAGATCTGCTCAAGCACTTTCAAGACACTACTTTCGTCGCGTTTACGCGTTTGAAATTGGTTGCATAACATTCGTTTTAGCAATCAATCAAAAACTAAATTAGTGTTATGAAATTATTGCAAGCATTGTAAAGTAAAACTTCATGTTTACACCTGAAATTGTTGAGAAAACTAGTGTCGTGAAACCAATTTTATGCCACTGATTTCGTAATGTGAATTCAGCTTTAAAGACACATGACACTTGTATATTAAGGCATTGAAAAGGGTGCTTATAAAAGCCATGTAAAGTATTGCAACAATTTATCAAAGTATAATAAAGCTAAACAAGGAGCTAATAATATAAATCCCATTACTACTAAGCATTATTCACAATTACCATCGTAATACGGTGATTATAATTTATAAGTTTACTTCTGATGAAATTCCTTCGCTTGCATGATAATCACTCGTTATTTGTACATCGTAGCAATTCTCATGCAAACGAAACTATTAGCAAAGTAAAACATAAAGTTATTTAAAATAACGACGATTTAAAGTTGACATGAATTTGCTAGAAAGCAGGAATATATACTTTTCATGTCAAAGAACCTAATTTTCATTTAAATATTGAACTTAAAATCAGTTCACTTCCTCTGCCTTATTGGTTGCTGTCTAGTAACCACAAATTGCGAGAGCTACTGCTGAGGATGATGTCCAAAAGTCTGGATTTGTACCCAGTTGAAACCTAAATTAATTTACGATTAAGCTTTTAATGTGAGCTTTCAATTGATTTTGATGCACATTTCGGGACGTCTTTTCGAGTTAGTCTTAAATCTGCAGCCATCCAAAAAAAGTCAGACAACTAAATAAATCGCACGTACCTATGATAAAACTAATATAAATATTGAGCTCTAAAATAACAAATTATATAACGCTATAATAAAGCAATAAATTTTACACTCTGCAGAATAAATCTATGGCTGACAGCAATTGAGATTAAAAATAAGATCGATTGTGATTCGATTTTTAAATGACAGCTCTATAACTTTTAGAATAGTTATGATTACATTCATGTTGCTACATTGATAATCGGCTCTTAATACAGAGTACGGAACCTAGAGATACCATTGTTAATAATATTCGTACCCAAGCTCAGAACACAGCCACACACACGCGCTCGCTTTGCTTTCACAGCCATTTTCATAGTTGTCGACATCATCATCATTGCAGTCGAAAGACGTCCAAAACCGGGCATAGGTCTCCCTCAAGTTTCACCAAAATGACCGGTTCTGAGCGTACCGCATCCAGCGATTGTCGCGGCCTTCACCAGGTTATTAGTCTACCTTGTAGAGGTTTTGGAACGCTGCGTCTGCCAACTTTCGGTCGCCACTCCCGAACATTTCAGCTCCATCAACCAAGAGTGTTCGAGCATTCACAATTGTGACGGATCGTCAATTTCTATGAGTAAACGGTGATACTCACTGGCACTCTAGGTTTGGGTGGAATGTTTTGACAATGCTGTCTCTAACACTGGCCGTCAAATCGTCTCGGTACTCTATGGTTCTCGTTTAGCCATGTATCAAATTTTTAAATGTGGGACAAATGCCCTTCGAATGTTTTCGTTACTTGAGGCAGATGCCTCAAGCAGATGATTCGAACATTCGAACATTCCTCATGTGTACTGTACCTTAACAGCAGATGCTGTTAAGGTACAGTACACATGTAATCATTAATGTCATGTTATTTCTCGAAAGATATTAACTTATATCGGCCAAGTAATAAATATATTTAATTAACTGAGAAAATAAAAGTATGAGGTTATTTATTAATAATCTAAAATTTACATAATATAATATACTTAATTAACAATAACTACCTATAAATACACTTAAATAAAAATAAAAATAAACTACGAACGCGTATAAAAGGGCAGGGGTCATAGGGCGTCAAAAATTCGTCCACATCGCTGTCAACGTGAAAAGTGCCCAGAACGCTGGCAGCATTGCCACGTTGAATGGCAATGCTGATTCTCTGGCCAAGGAAAAGCCCAGCCCTCTGGTCACGTGAAGAGTCGACTAACCGTTTACTTACTTCTCGAAACACTCGAAGAGCACTCGGACCCCATGGACCTAATGTTTCAACCCCAAACGGCTCAAATATATAACTTCCAATAAGGTTGTTGTATTTGCGCCGTTTGAGGTTTTCCGCACCAGCAGCAGCTGCCCCAGCACAGCCCGCCGTGCTAAGAAGATGGGATGGCGCAAGGGTGTCGACACATGTTGCATCCCACACCAAAGGCCTACCCACCTTCCAAGGCATTATGGTCATCCCGTCTGGTCTCTTCCCATCGTCGCGCGCCAAGCCATTGGGTTCTAAAACAGCTGGCACCCCGGCGGTGACAAGAGCCCGACGTATGATGTCATTAATGCTAGCGTGCCGTGCTAACCGACCAGCGCTCCTACTGCAGGATAGGCCATGGTGTCCGAGGCGGTCGACTGCTTCACCACATTGACAACGATGAGGAGCTCCGCTAGGAGCACCCAAACGCAGACATGTAGCGATCCGGAAGGTGTTGTCACTCAACATAGTACCTATGTTGGGTGACGGTAGTGCCTGTAGCCAGAGGCCCGACTCCCATTCTCCCACAGCCAGCAGGCGCGCACGCTCAGCAGTATTGGTGGACGTATCAATAAGTTTATTCCGTACCAACCTGCAGAGCGGCTCATCCCACTGTCTCTGGGAAAAAGGGGTCTCGGGCAACGCTGTATTCGGGCAAGCCACTTTCTAGGCATTCACTGCATCGGTCGAGTACGGCACTTCACAGTTAACCAGTGATGGCAACAAAATTTTCCTGGTTAACTTTTCAGTGCTGTGGACCGAAGACAGGAACGCCGGTAGGCTTAAACTAGAAATTTTGCGGATGCCGAGCCCACCGAAGCGAATGGGTAGAGTAGCTTGCAGCCACGCTCGGTCATCCAGGGCCACATTTAGGATAGATGATAGTGTGCGACGAATAATCTGATCAATTTTGTCCAAGAGAATTTGTGTATGCTTCCATAATGGCGAAGCGCGAAGAAAGTACATGAAATTTGGACCAAAGCAACAATAACGAATGAGGGTGATAGCCGAATGTACATTAATTTTAGAGAGTCTGTCCGAAATATTGTTGAAATGTGTTATTTTGGCGTCAATGAATGGAGAAAAACTATCTTCCAAAATTGGGGCACCTAGGAGGTGCAGTGAACTACTTTCTGCAATTTTGATCTCTGGTGCTATTGTTTTGAATTTTTGAAGGGTCGATTGTCTGTCCGTATTGTCACAGATGAAAATTTCACATTTGGAGTGGTTGAGTTCTAGGCCAATGGACTGGAATTGCTGCTTCAGGAATTGAAAATCTTTCAAAACTGAATCTACGTCACCTCCTAGTGTGCCATCATCTAGATACCAGACGTTGAATTTTGAATTTAATTGTTTGATGATAGGATGAATAAAAGAAAATAAAAGACTAATAATTCCAGATATAATTCCAGAGCGCGTAAGAACCTTTTACGCGGTCTGGAATTATACTAGAAGTAGTTTATTAAATTATTTTGTACATCCTGTATTATCAGTTACATTATACCATAGGAAAATAATATTAAACTACTAATATTATTACTGTGTAAAACATAACATATATATTCGGGTTCGGTTCGGGTCAAATTTGCAACTGAACTGAACGAATTTTAATATCCGCAACCGATTTGCATACACTTTTAGTATGATTGACAATGCATGGTTCGTCATTCTGAATTCATTATGGCAGACGGCCCAAGATGGCGGACTAGTTACTTTTGTGCAATGCCATGATATGGGTATCAAATGAAAGGGTTTGCTGAGAAGAATACGAAAAAGCCTTTTTTTAAGATTTTTTAACGTATAATTTTATTTTTATTACTCTGTCTGTTGAAGAAAAGATACCTGATGAAACCGTCCAATGGAACAGCCTTACCCTTTGTGTAGAGCTTTGTGTAAGGGACATAGCCCGAAGAATTGCCAAACTTAATTGGCAGTGGGCAGGGCACATTGCTCGCAGAACGGTTGGCCTATGGAGCAAGAAGGTTCTGGAGTGGCGACCGCGAACCAAGTGACGTTGCTTTGGAAGGCCTCCCACCAGGTGGACCGATGACTTGGTGAAGGTTGCGGGGATCCGCTGGTTATGAGACGCACGGGACCAGCTGTGGACGTCTTTCGGCTGATAGGATGATGATGAAAAAGGGCCATTCTATTTCAGCGGTATCGATTGCCAAAAAAATCAAAATAATGGCAATTTGCTACAGAAATGTCACGCCTATCCCTTTCATTCGACTTTTGACAATCGTTATTATTGACGGAATGTTACATTGTCTAAAACCACTTTTATCTTAACTATTAAAGTTCCTCATCTAAGTGATTAATAAACACAAATAGTTTAACAAATGAACCACCAGTCGACTATAACTACAGTTAGTTTATTCGCCCTCGTTTATTTTAACAAGTTTTCATGTTAATGAAAACTTGTTAAAATTAATGGCCAACTCAAATGAACGTTGGTCACGTTATTCAGTAAAATGTACCTATTTACATTCAAACTGTTTGTTCGTCTTTTTGCACAATATACTATGTAACTGCTCGACACTGTGCTGCGACTATAAACTTTCTTTGTATTTATAATTCCTTTCTCAGAAGATTATAAAACCAATTGTTCATTTGTCTGACCGATAGATAGTGCTCTAATATTAGTACAAACAAGCAAAAAGTTTAATTATAAATGTAACCCGATTAGGGATTTTTTTGTTTTGTTATTTTAGATTTTGTTACTCGAGCCATAATAACGAATCAATTGACACCATATTCATCAAAATAGGATGAATAGTCTAGACGCTACTGAGGAACATGCGCAAAGACAAACAAACATACATAGGCTTCCAAAATCATAACCCTTCCTTTTGGCTTGGCCGTAGTCGTATATAGGGTAAAATTACGCCCCAGAAGAATTAGTTTGATGTACAGGGTACATCTATGAATTAGTTTGATGTAATAGATACATCTGTTGAGTCTGCCGCAGGAAGATGATGACGAAGGACACAAACATACAGATAGAAAGACAGTCGATGAACTTTATAATTATTTAAGCGAATACTCAAAAATTCCAAGTAAGAGCCAATAAAAGGCAAAAAACACAAATAAACACGAGTTTTTTTATACGTTTTCGTTAATAAAAGTTTATGCGTCCTGGCTGCTTACGAATTAATTGATAACGAAAACCTAATTACCATTGTGAGTAACGGGGGGGCGTTAACGTGCCTATGTTTTCTTTCATTCATTTTGTTTAGTGTAGTAAACGTGTTTTAAATAATTTTCTATGAATTACTCCGATTATAGACCAAATTTTGTTAAAGTTTAGCGCGCAAATCTGAGGAAATGTTTCATACTTGTGTGCACAGTGAAAACTACTACTGTACTTTCCTAGTTCAGGGCTATATTCCAAGTCATCTCCTACAACTCGACTACACCTCGAATTATCAAATGACAGCTATAGCTTGTTATTCTTTGACATTAATTGAGAGTCTTTTTACGTTGTCAAGGCAACTACTTTGGGTGGAGATCATTCAACTGAGTTGGAATATGGACCTAAGAATTTTATTGACACTCTTTCGTCATTATTTTAAATTCCAAGTCGCATGAGAATGGGCAGTGCAGTGGGAAACAAACTGATCAATATTTTCAAAACTTTACTGCAGGGTGCAGTAAAGTTTTGAAAATATCTTTAATAATTCACATCATTTTATGTCCTTAATGAGAAAAATACTTGCTTAATCAAGGTCTACTTCCAATACCTATTATAAACCCACTTTGGCTCTCTTTTTTTTTTAAGTCGGTTGAAAACCCGTTTATTTTTAATATCAGACAGACATACCAACATTCCGATTAAATATACCTACCTAAATACCAGGGAATAAAAGTTAAGGCCAGTCTCCTAATAACGCTTGTACCTATTTGTCTGTTCCTCCTTTTTGTTTGCATATGTGTGTGCATAAATGGTTAAATAAATAAAATAAAAACGCTTTTCTGTAGCTAAAACGGTCAATGAATGTGCCTTTACTGCCCTTTCTTGCTTTGCCTTGCCTTGCCTTTACTACTCCATCAAAAAATCCAGCCTGTATAAATGTACAAAAGTTATCTTTCACACGATCCAGTAATTATACGTTTTAAGTTTTATGTATTTAAAAATCGAACAGAAGCAACGCTTATTTTCATACAGGAGTCCAATGGTTTTTAATTTAATCTCTGTTAAAACGGTAACACCCACCAATAAACAAGAAAGACGTAAGTAACAATAACAAGTTACAAACGAAACACGCCTCTACTACAAATAAAATGTTCAAAAAAAGAGCGAAAATTGAATGGTTTGTTTTGTAAGAACAAGAATTCTTGACATTTACGTCAGTGCAGTCTTGTTTTTCGCTTAGTCTTAAGCAACAGAATTGAGCTGACCTAATTAAAACCTTGATACTCCACAATAGAGGATATTTTTGCTTGTTTTCAGGACATTTATTTATTGTTTATATTGGTCATAATACCACCTATTTTCTCGTCAATGAACAGGCGCCAGTTACCAGTTTGGCCGGTCGTGCTTACTTAACTTTGATTCAAAGATGTTGGAATAACAACTCACCATGTATCCAACTTAATAAATAATTTGGTCAAGTTAGTGCAAAGCAATTACCACTCTAAATCTATTTAATTTATATTTTTCTGGATTCTGGATAAAAAAGACACTTAAGTTGTGTTTTGCCTAGAGTTATCTATTCATTTCGTTTTTGAATTTTTATTCTTATCTTGCAATAATTTGCGATGCTTGCCTTTGCCCGACAAAACAATACAAGTTTATCAAGCGTTATTAAATTCTAAATGCTTTTCCTTAAAAACATAGTATAAACAAGATTATCGTTATGTAAACACCGATAACAGGAGTCAGAACATAAAACCGCACACGACACAATAAAAACACCAAAAACAGAAATCATAATGTCAAAACCACAAACCAACGTAGCACAAATTGGAAAAATATTCCAAAGTGGGGTTACAACCTTTAATAATTTTCCCGCATTTCCGGGACAAGAGACTGCTCCAAACAACCCGTATATATTTTTTTTTGCTGTTCGCATTTAGCCCCAAGCGGGGAAGGCGTAGACATGTTTAAAAAAGTAAAGTTTAAGATGAGCGTCGGAACGGTTTGCCGTCTTATTTTCAGTTTCCTGTAAAATGAAGTTTGTTGTTGTTTTTCTATTTTAGAGATGGACTTTACTTTAAATAATCTTATTGTGAGGGATACGCCTAAATGATTATTGTACCGACATAATCCCTTTGTAATCCTACTGATAAAAACGTTCATGCCTTCGTTTAGTGAGAATTTAAGACCAACAGTTTATTTGAATTGTTATAAAATCTTTGGTAAACACAGGAACACAGAAAATAAAATCTTTTGTGAATTGGACAGGTATCTAACTGTTGTCGATATAATAATTTACCAACTAATAATACAACAACAGCAAGTAGTCAAACAACTAATTACATTAGCACACATAATAGAAAACTAGTTTTTTTCGCGATTTCGCTTCGGTGGTATACCAAAACGACAAAATCAATCATCACTTCTTATCCACGTCAAAAAATCCAAGCCACTTATTTGTGTATGTCGGTGGCGTACTTCAAGTTAGCGTTCATGGTATCAGTTCGGTCACATCACAACATCTGCCTTACCTCAATCATTAACTTATTAATTAAGAGACCGGACCGATTTCAAAGGCGACCATTTTGTTTGGGAAGATTTACTACTTTGACCGTATTGTTTAAGTTGTCATGCATTCTAGGTGGTATTTATTGGTTTATTAAAAGGTTTTTATAAGCTCTGTATTTATTATACCAATAATCTACACTCTACAATAGATACCTACGGACGATTTATTTTACCAAGAGGTATTACGTTACCCAGTTTACTGGCAAGAAATAATTTCGTAGAATTTCGAGCCTCTGTTGTTACATTAAGGGTAGTCCCATAATGTAACAACTATCGAAGATATAGAAATGATTTATTAACATGTTTCCGTATCACGAAGGGGTATCGTTATGTGATTGATTGTTGCCCATCCAAGAACCGACATTGGCAAGTGTTGCTTAACCCTGGAGATCGACCTGTGCAGTACTGATTATTTGGCCACAGCCATCTTAAAACTTTTCTGCCTTTGTCAATTAAAACGTTTTAACTAAGCCTTCACCAAAGTGCGCTGTCTAATTGCGCTTCATGAGCCGTAGCTGTCAAGGCCCCTAAATTATTAATAAGTGATTTATATAATTTTACATGACATTGACTGCTGATAACAGTCGAGATTTTTCTACTAAGAAGAACTTTAAAATGAGATTTGCGACAGCTGCTGCTACAAAGCGTAGTCACTTTGCAAATTAACCTATAGTCACCTTTTACGAGTCTAACAGAAAGAGGTTTTAATAATGTTCATTAATCTTTTCTAGAGTGTAACAGACAAGCGAAATGAAGAATTCTGGGAGTTCTCATCTTAAAGGTTTTTCATTCTTGATGTCTAAATTTTCTCTACCTAAATTGTTACTTTTGTTTTTGTAAGATTTTGTATGGGTTACTTTTTAATTTATAGAGTGACTTTTTGTGGAGTTTCTTGCACATTCTTCTCCATAGGGACCTAATGACGACCTTGCGAAACTGTACTAGATTCATCTTTTGTTTGACAATTCAAAAGAACCTTTAAATGGTTAATTGAAATAAATATTTTGATTTTGATATACTTTTATATGAATAAAATATATATTTGATTTGATTAATTCGAGTTTTAAAATATCGCTCTTGATTACCTATGTTGTACAATGTACATATTATGTTATTCGTCCGAGGTGATCTTATGCGAGCTGGAGAGAGCTGCGGCAGACCGCTGGATGCGAGAAACAAAGCACCGGTTAATGTGGCGACTCTTGAGCGAGTCAAAGTCTGAAATAATGATAAAGATGACATTTATATGAAAACTGAAGGCAAAGTCTTTTTCAAGAACTAAGAGGAAGAAAAACCATTGATTAACAAAAGAATAAACACAATCACCAAATATCAATAAACGAAATCGCAAAAACGCCACCAAATTCTGCCTACAAAACTTAATAAGCATTATTCCCAATATAAATGCGAACCCTTTACGTATTCTGATATGGAAATATAAAAAGCTAGGTCAGTCAATGGTAGAGGAAAAAAGGTAATATAAATGGATGTTAGGCGCTCAAAGGGAGTCGAGTAAAGTAAATCTCGCGATGAATTACTTCTACACACCTTTAGTAATAAACGGGGTGAAAGTAAATCAGCTTTGACTTTGATGTATAGAATGGTGTTAAAATGGACGGTTATAAACAAATATAGTGATTTTGCGAAGAAGGTCTATTTTTGGCGACTTGTAGGAGAGGTATGATGGCATAGGTATTAAGAAAATTAGTCTCGAGCTCCTGTCATCTGTTACGGTTAAGAGCAACGGTATAAGTCAATTTTAAGTTAGGATTAACATCGAAGAATATGGCCATAAATTTCAAGTGTACTCTTTTCATAGAGAGTCATGCTTGCTCCAGGCGGGTTGGCAGTTTCAGATTGGCTTATACAGTATTTCTAGGCTATTTTTGCAAAAATTACATTGAATAGCTAAGCATGGCATTACAAACTCCAAACTCTTCCAAATTGTTATTAGTCGCCTCATGTAATCAGAAATCATTCTTCATCAAACTTCACTACGGTTCAAACTCCATCCTGTATAACTGTAATAAGTCTCTTAATTCTTTATTGTACACCAAAACAATACATTTATACAGAGTGAAATTAATTTTCATGTACAAAGGCGAGCTTAACTCCAAAATGGAGTTTTCTTCCAGCAAACCTTTGAGTGATAGAGATAATTTTAATTCAGGGCTAATCCAGTGTACAATTTAACAGTAACATCCTAATTAAATATATAATAATAATACATACATAAAAGAACTACGATCATTAATACAATAAATAATAGTAGCCGAAAGACGTCCACTGCTGGACATAGGCAATTAGGCATCCGCTAAGCGTTGCCACATCGATCGGTCTTATGCGAATCGCATACAGCAAATGCCCGCCTTCAGTAAGTCATGAATCAACTAAAACTAACCGGTCCGTTTTAGCAATATTCAACAAAAATCTCGTTACAGCCACTTTTTCTGCAATCAAATTACGATTTTACAAGACGTACAGCGATGCGTCATCGGTTCGTGGTGGACGTCCCACCCATATCCACCAAACGTTTTGGGAATACTTTTATTAAGCGTACAGATAAGGAGTGGAATTCCCTGCCAGAGTTTGTATTTCCAGATATCTACAACCTGAGTGGCTTTAAGTCAAGAGTGAATAGATTTCTTCTAGGTAAGCGTGCTCCATCGTCGACCACATCATCGCTTACCATCAGGTGAGATAGTGTTCAAGCGCGAGCCTATCAACAAAAAACAAAAAAATGTATACATAGAGATTTTCGGTGTTCGTAGAAGTCTGAAAGAAACTTTTTATCATCGTTAAGACGCGCCTAAAAATCATTTATCATAATCAAGCTGCGAACCAAATATCTACTGAAAGATACCAACTCTCCAGGAGTAGAGCCACTGAGTGGTAGTGGACAGAGGTTGGAATAGAGTAAAAAGAGACTTGACTATTGAAATGTGTGGCATAGAGATGTAATGACTGTTATAGAGGATCAGTATCGTGACATTTCTAAGGCATTTTATAAGGAAATAGTTAAAATCAAGGGCAAATCCTTTGCTGAATCATTTTGCTCATTACTGTATGACAGCGGTTTCACAGATAAATTCAGCATCTGGATATGACGTTTGTACCTCGATATTATTGGCAAAAAATATTGATGACTGTGTGACTCTTTCACAGCGAATCATGAAAAGATGCAAGGCGAAGATAATTTTCAAACAAAATAACATACGGGTTGCTCATAATTTGTTATAGCATTCGCTCTATGGGTAGGTATAGGCTCTCTCTCAAGCTCCTTCGTCCTGCAATCGCCAGCCGTAGACGTCTTTCGGCTGAAATGTTGATGATGTGGTCTATATGTGTGCCAGTTATTGGAAATAGGCTTGCCCCTTTTACATACCTACAACTTGTAGTGTAGGTAACTGGCGTGATGTGCACATCTGCCTACTTCTACGAAGAACATACGCGTGTTGATATTTTGTGTGTGAAGCAAGCCTTCTGCTGTCTTCCTATCTAATGCTAGAACCTAGAGTCTGGCAAACGAAAGTAGACACTCGAATTATTTGCAAACTTGTTATATGGCAATGCTATACTAATCAACTTTTGGTGATTTGTTGTGGTCTTGATAATAGCATTTATTATGTAAAAAATAAATAAAACAATTAAAAGTGGATTACGGGAGATGTCGTTTCGCATGGTGTCTAAATATCATGAAAAACAACAGGAGAAAGACGTCGAACTCAAACAAAAACAAGATTGTTTAAGTGTGGTGTTAGAATTCATAAGTTAAAATGACGCTAATATGTTGAATAAACCAAAATTATTATAGAATACTGCTGATTTTTTATTGAGATTGATACATATTATCTAAAATATTACCTACCTCAATTACCTATAGTATTTTATTCAGACGAAATAAAATAAATAATTCTAAAGTATCAAATTAGGTTATTCCAGGTACGTCATACTAGTTTCGGGGTTGCTATGCTGATATTTTTTAAATTGTCCGCGCTTTTTCAGTCTCTACTTTCGTTTGCCAGACTCTAGTTCTGCAAATTAAATTATCAAGCTAGGCTGCACGAGTTTTAATCATTTTGGTCATTAAAAAGTCAACGATATTTTTGACAGAGTTTTAAATATCTACGCAATGTAACAAAAGTGTAAACTGTTGCTTTTGTGTTAGAGAAACTCTGGATATTAGTTACCGTTATACTATTCTGCATTCTGCTTAAATCCTCATTTTCTCTTAAAACACTTTCACAAATTTAAAACAACACTGCCTTAAAAAATATTTTATAATCTTTCTTTCCCCAGAGCGTTTGCTGAACGAGATTCCATCAGGTTTCCTGAATAAAACAGTTTGCAATAGAATTTGTATTTCAGTGTCTTGTACGCAAATATGCAAACTGAAACAATGTACGATTTTAATAGTCTTGAAATAACTGCAATAAGTGCTTAAGTATAACTGTATTTTCCTTTAGACATGGAATTCGTTGGAAATGTAAGGTTATAGGTACGGACAGGAGGAAAAATACCTACATGAGTACTGAGAATTGTTACTGATAAACGTTTTGTTTACTTGACTATGGGAATACCTTGAGCTAAAGAGTGTTCCCAGATAAAAACGCTAATTAAAATAAGTGACGAAATATAGGTTCCTCATCATCATGTACTTAGCCATTTCCCAACTACGGTGGGGTCCACTTCCCGTCTAAACAGATGTAATATCTGTATTTTATATAAAGTGAGTACCTATCTAACCTCCACAACCCAGTAACTGTGTTAGTAACGTGTTCGATACTCCTTGATAATGCTGGATGTCGGACTTTCGGGGTTCTGACGAAAATAAATACTATTAAAGATCTAATGAAAGCCGGATACCTTAACAAGCATCTCGAAATTATCCTGAAATATTGCTTTGTTGAAAAACGTTTCTTAGTTGATAAACTCTTACTCGTTGTGTTGTGGAATTAGGTATGGTGGCAGTTCTTCCTTGTACTAATCTTGAATATAGCAGCAAAATAATCTTCTTACAAGAGAACACCATAGACATTTACTTGTCTTATCAAAAACCCATTTATTTTACATGAAAAACCATTTCTTTTCGGCGATAACCCGTTCCAACTTCCCTAATCAAGGCAGCAGCACCCGTTCGAAGTTTAAATGAAAATCCATTTGTCAACGACTGTACTATAGTGTGGAATATACATTGTGTATCTCAACGGGCACGAAATGGTTCGTATTTCGAATGACAGATAAGAGACGGCTTGGATCGGATACTCTAGTCAGAGTAGTCGCGAAGGCACTGAGGAAAAACTGTGGTAGATGTTTTATAATTTGACAAAAAAGAAAAAACCATAGTGGGAAGGAAGGAGTATTTTCCCCGGAAGTAAATCAGAAAAAGCTACTAAAAAGTCTGATTAGAAGTATGTGAGTTCATAAAAAGAAGCAGGTAGGGGGTTGCAGAAACGATAGGTAATAATGATTTTGTGCCACTAAACAGTGGTAAAAAACCAAATGCCAAACATATTGAAATTTTACTCTCCCTTGAAACCGAAAGGAACCTAAAACAAAAAGTTGAAGTGTCTCAAATGCATGTCCAAACCAGCAGCAAATCTGTTCAGCATTATAAATAGGCAATAACTATTTTATTCAATTACTTGCATTAACATAATTTCAAATGATCACAATTAACTACTCCTCTCAGCGGTTGCCATCAAATAAAAGTAAATTAATACCTCCTATTAGTCGTTTATAACAAGAAATGCTGCCTGCCTGCTGTGTTTCCCGAGAACGGAATGGACTTGTTGCATCTATTAACCACTTACTGAGTAGAATAATACTCCTAGGCGGTTTTGGGCTCCACAGTGCAGTGGTCCACTGCACTGTGGAGCCCAAAACCGCCCGAATGCCTTACCTGTGGCGGGTCATTCGGCCCGTATTACGGGGCGCCTTTTGAGCGGCCTTTATCACTTTATCACGAACGTTTTGTAAGGGAGCCATACATGAAACTTATGTTGTTGTAATGTCAATGAACTAAGCTATCAGATTTCAAATGGATTTTTCATGTTTGGATTTGTTTTGTATTTGCAAAAATTGTGTAAAGTCAGCGAAAGGGAATATTTTGCACAGTTTTTGTACAGAGGTAGTTAGAAATTAAAAAATAAATCATTATTTCAATAAGTTTTTTTTTATTTCCAAAGGAATACCCTATTTCACATAAATCAATCAATAAATAAACCTCCCCACACATATTTTTCGAAAAAAAAAAAAAAATCTAAATACTTGACCCGACCGCCGTAAAAAAAAATGGTGGATTTTTTGTTTGTTATTGTTTTTGTTTTCGACTTCATCCAAAGAACCGGCGTTAGCACTTCAATTAGTGGCTTTAGTGGCGTTGTTAATTAACCTACTAATGTAAATAACAACAGTTTGATAAGAATAAGGCAAAATTAGATGTCGAAAAAGGACTTACGGCAAAACGGTCGTCATGGCTGGAACAATAGAGGACTTTGTTCGTTGAAATACGTATTTCTGCTGGAATTCACGACACATACACAATCACGCTAGTAAAATCACTTCGTTACTTATTATTCCATGATATTTTAACACCCGCAGCACTAAATTCACCATACACTCGAAAATATAACCATCGCCGACCGGCCGACAGGCGTTTTGAACGCGCACTGACAGGTCCGAAGCAAAAAAAAATCATCAAGGAGCGAGGATCGGTGTTGCCGGTGATTTGAATGCATCTATGTCATCCTTGTCTATGGCCACGCCGCGGAAAGACACTCCCATGTGACGAGGATACCACCCCACAGAAAATAACCATCAAAACTGAAGCGCGGGAAGATAGTCTCATTCAGACCTCGCAACAGATAGGGGTCAGTGACCCCGAGTCTCTTTCAGAGCGAGCAACAGTGCAGTGAACGTCATACTCATTTTATTGTAATGACTCAATCGGGAGTGCGTAAAAGTGATAATAGAGTATAGGTAGGCAATGCTCTGAGCACAGAAAATTCAAGCAGCGACAAAACTTTTAGTACTTATGTCGTTCTTTAATTTAAAATTATTTCACTTTATGAAACGCATTTAGAAACAGCTGAATAGGTAAATGTTGAGTAAGAGCATAGATTCATCTCTGCCTTGCCTTTTGCGAAACACTGGCGTGATGTTTGGACTTCGCCTATACGGAAATGATAAGAATCAAGTAAACGCAGCTTTGGAATCTTGTGGAGTTTGAAATAATAAAATAAAATATTCAATTGTCCAATACAACAATTTTTTCCTTCTGTAGCTGATTCTTGAAATAGTTGTATAGTGATAATTTTTTCAAGATGTTAGTTAAATTTTGCCGCAGGTTATTAAAATTCAAGCGACGTTGCATCGACTAGATGCGTTTTGTTCGCTGAAAATAAAAACTGATTGTCACAATATAAAATTCAATTCATAATTTTATTTAAACTAGGTTCTAGGTTGCCTGGAAGAGATCTCGGAACGCGATAAGACCGCCTGTTGTATGTTAGATTATTTTTAAGATGTCTTTTTGAATGATTTTTATCTTGGTGTACAATAAAGTATAATTATATAAATAAATGAATAAAACGAAATAAATTTTTGCTTGTTAAAATACCTGCCCGCAGTGAATGAGAGAACGAATGGTCGAGTGAATGACTGTGAATGGTTGAGTGAATGAGTCCCGGCGGGACATCAGTGCAATTATGTTTTTTACTTGAAACGTGTCGTACGGAAATGAAACGACTTTATAATAGGGATGATTGAATGAACCTTTGTTGTTTTTTTGTTTGACAACCGAATTATACGGAGTATATTATTATACAATGTTGACAACATTGTGTTTGGGTTTGACGATCCACTTCTAGGCCAATAAATGGATCTTTGTACATTCAGTTTTACATAAAATATGTGCCATATTTTACCCAACTACGGCGAAGCAAAAGGCAAGAGGAGGTCACATTCAATTGAATATCTAGCAAGCACGAAGTTCAAGAACAAAAAAAATATATTCGCTACAACCAGTATATTGTTACTTCTAGTCAAACATGCTTCACTGTCGACCAGATCATCGCTTAAGACGACGACTAACGCCAACGACCTTGAAGGAACAAAACGCGCACTCGTTTCACACCCGCGCGACCCAAAATTTAGTAGTTTTTTGTACATTCCTTATTATTCTATGACTTTAAAAAAAAAAGCCTCAGATAAAAATGTAGATAATTAAATTAACTTTGATATGGTGTTGATTTCATTAAAATACGCCAAGCGGTTTTGGTGTGATTGTCGTATTTTTGTCCGTTTTAGACATAACTTTACAAATTAATTACACTATGTTGTACAAATAAAACTCAAAATTTGCTTAGATCAAATTATTAAAAAAATAGTCTAATATAACATATATTTTTTTCAAAGAATTACGATTAGCCGTTTAGACGTGATTCTCATTTAAAAATCAGCTAATCAAGGGTATCTGCGCCTTAATGAGATAGAGAATTATTTTAATGAAATGTTGTGATTTTTTTTTGGTTTTAGAGTAGTAAGGGCATCAAACATTTCTATATATATATATACATATATATATACGATTTCCAGAGCAAACCGTTATTTCGCAGTATTCAATGTAGGTTGTACTTATATCGGTACAGCTTCTACTTACGGAATACACACAGGAACAATCGTACAGCAGCTGCTAATTATACATGACAAATACGGGAATTCGGTTAATGTGAGTCAATAGATACTTTCATATTCTTACTATTACGACAAATGATTCATAATACTGCACTAAATTGAGTAAATTGTTACTAATTGTGATTTTATAACCCAGAATCGGCAGGCTACGAATCAATAAATTTTGATCAAAATTGTTTATTGGTCTATTCAAATTAAAACATATTAAAGTATGTCAAAATTAAACTAACTAATGGTTCCAAATGATTACGTTTAGTTTCAAGCGAACTGTTTAACTAACATTTTCTCAAAAATTACAAAAATTTTAAGTAATCGGACTCATTTAAAATTGCATTAAAATTATTATAGCCTGTTTAAAGCACTAGTTCATCATCAACGCTGACAAAAGAACCTTACTTCACATATAAACATAGTGACATTCTATCAGTGATAACGATACTCAAATGTTTAGGATGACTCGTCAGCGCGAATTTCCAAATGATTGACACATTTTGAAATTTTTCATTAGAAATTAGTAGAATGTCACTTTGTCAAATGCCCCTGACTGTAAGAGGAAATGTCCCCAGCAAACACAATCTCGGTCTGATAAATGTAGAAGTAATTATAACGATCAAACAGTCGGTACATTATTATGTTTAATGCCTCATCTTATAGGTTGGACGTTAGCAGTCTTATTAATAAAAATTACGTATTACCAGCTTACTCCGAAGTTACTCTTGGACTAGCTAATCCCGGAGTAAGTAAGGATTAACATAGGCTTAGCAATGTTATTAATAAACATGGAATAACCTCGGACTAACTATCCATTTGTTACTCTTGGATTTACGCGTAAGCTATGGCAACCCAGTTCAATTTAAAAGTAAAAAGAGTGAACCAGTGAATGAAACCAAGAAATTTGATGACATAAAGTAGAAAAATAAAGAAAAATAGCCGACAAAGTGACATCTGTCATACTTAAATCGCATATAATAAAATATTATGAATGCGTAAGGAACTCTGTCTGTCTGTCTATTACCATTTCACGCTTAAACCGCTGAACTGATTTTGGATGGAGTTAGTCATTGAGATATTATGTATTACATAATTACCTCAATGGAGTTAGTTTGGGACCCTAGGAAGGACATACGATAGTTTTTATCCAATGTAATGGTGGCAAGGAAGGTAGTTTGTATGGTGAACTAATAATTTCTCAAGTAAGGCGGCCTTCACAATATAATTAGTGCGACATTAAAAATAGGCTATTAGGAGTACTAATGCTACGCAGACGAAGTCACGGGCAACAGCTAGTATTTAATATTTGTAGTGGTTTGATACATCTGATGACGAGTGTATCTCTCATACTAATGTTAGTAAAATACCTAAGTATTAAACACATCTTCATGTCAATTCCTGAAATAGTGTTTCCTGTCTAGTACAATATATTTATATTAAACTAAAAATTTTCATCATCAAATCACAACGAACAAAATGTCAATCAAAAATAATAAATGTAGTCGCCATGGATACACTCTTAACCCAACCTTACTCCGACCTTAAACTAGCTAGCACCATGGAATAACTTTTAGTCCAAGACTAGAGTCAGATTAGTATAATCTGTCCTTATTCCGTGTTTATTAATACGGAAATTTGTTAGTACCAACCTAATTCTTGGAATAAAGTTAATCTTACCTTAGTCCACGTTTATTAATAAGACGGTAGGAGAATAAGTTGTTAGCTGTGTACATACTGGTGTAGAATATTAATGTATCGTTAAGGTTTTTGGGTTCAAAAGGAAGGATATAGAAGTCATTCTCATGGCCTAATTGAAATAGAGTTTGACTCATCTGCGTTTTCCCAAATATTTTAGGTTTGGCTTTCAGTTTAACCGTGTGCAGCTGAATGCTAGAATTTAACATGGAGCGAATACCATTTCTTTTTTATTTGTTTGCTGTTAACACTAGTCTAGCTCAGAGATGACAGAGACAAAAAGCTTAACCAAAATCGATTCACTTCTAACTTTGAAGAGATTTGGGTTGAATACGTTCGGAAACACAGACGCAGGTAGTGAGTTCCATCATGCTTGGAGAGGGGCCACTTCCCGCTGGAAGACGGGGAAACTGGTCCTTATTAAGAAGCCGGGGCGCCCAGCGGACTCCCCGTCCGCTTACCGGCCTATTGTGTTGCTCGATGAGGTGGGCAAGCTCTTTGAAAGAGTTATTGCAGACCGCCTCGTTAAGCAGCTGGTGCGGGTGGGGCCGGATCTAGCGGAGAGCCAGTTTGGCTTCCGCAGGGGGCGTACTACGGTGGACGCCATCATGCGCCTACGAGCCCTCACGACGGGGGATGCAGTGGCCCGGGGTGGGGTCGTGTTGGCGGTGTCTCTAGACATCGCCAATGCCTTCAATACCCTGCCCTGGAGTTGCATCAAGGAAGCACTCCGGTATCACCGGATGCCGCCCTACCTGAGTCTGTTCCTATCCCTGATAGATTCATAATGTTCAGTCTTTGTTTGTATATTGAATATGCGAATCAATTACAGACACAGCTTTAAAATGGTCTCGAACATCACGGAGTATATCATTATTTTCATACCACCATGTCAGTTATCTAACTCAGTTGCTTGGCCGCCGTGCGTCCGTGCGTCGCCACTTGATGTATTGCCCAATGGATCATCCGGCTTAGTATTATTTACACGGACTGGTCAACACATCGTACTAAATATGAATAAATCTGTCTGTGTTTCTGTCTGTGTGGTTTGGGGTTTCCGATCTCAGGGTTTTTGCCTTTTCGATGTTCTTGCCGTGTGACTATTAAGATGAATGGAGGAAGAAGTCGTGCTGCGCCGACAAAGGATGACAATATTGTTCTGCAGACAATGGTCCATGTTATTTAGCAAAATTTATTTTTACCATGTCCAGACAGTTATGATGACGCATTGTTTCCTGTGCAACGGGAGACCCGTTTTCAATATTCGCATAAAAGAACGTCGTCGGTTTGTATCGAAAAAACATAACACACGACACATTAGAACTAAAACACACATGTCACATGAAATCGCTAAGTTAGATTACCAAATCGAACATAACAGGAATGAATACAAAGTGCAGTTCTACGTGACAACCCACCGATCTGAAACGTTGCAAGAAAGGGGTGCATTTGTAAACTCCTAGCCTCGACCGCGACGAAGTACTAACATTACTGGCTGTAAGTGAACTATGGGGTACAAATGTACCTAATAACGGTGGCGAGGATGAGGTGAAATGTTACATTACATAAGATACAGTAGTAGAAGGTTCTTGAGATAGAAATTATCTTGGAAAGTGCTTAGTGTCGGTCATATTTCTGCCGTTGAGCAGCATCGTTGCAAACGGTAGACGCTGATACAATTACAGGCACATGAGACATACATTTTGTCTCTATGGTCTGCAATTGATTGGCAATACCAGAAGGATTCTTAAATAAACAGCTATCACGAAAAATATCGAAATCTACTAGCGCCTCCAGACAAAGAATCTCTTTCCAGCGATAAAGATTGGCAAAATTTCAAAAGTATATGGGATTCACAAACTCTATCGAAACATCACATGATGAATCCTTTCACTGATAAATTGACATTGTAACTATAGCTTCAGTTCTTTACAGACAGATATTTGTCCATCTTTAAGCAATCGGGTGTATTTATGTTATGGACCAAGTGATTAATACGGCATAATTCATAATGCCTGGGCAATTTGATAAATGCCCAATATGAATAGGCAATATTATAATAACAATTAAAATAATTAAATTAACCATGCTTTCTGAATAATGTTCATCACTTATAGGGCAGGGTAATAAAAAAATGTTTTTTTTAATTATTTAATTGTTGACATTGGTTTTAATCTAGAATAGGTAAGTACGATTACTATAAGCAACAAAGTCGACGGAGTCCCGCTGCGTGGGTCTTCAATTTCTGTCTGCAGGATCTTAAGTAACCTAACATGAACCATTGTAAAAACTTTCGTAACCATATTTATCTGCAAATAAATCTTTGACGTTGACTTGGAAGGAGTTGACGGGAGTTGAGTTCGCTCGATTTGCTCGCTCGCTTCAGCTCCTGTCGTCTCCTTCGAACCTAACCTATCCGTGTCGGGATGCCCTAAGATACTGAGTTCGCCTCGCTCGCTCTTGGACTAATTCATTAACCAAAATAATCAAATTGCCCAACTGTTATATAGCAATATTCATAATGACCAGACAATGTGATAAATACAGAAGTTTAAATCAGTATTCATTACATTGCCCGATTTGACTTGACTATCTAAATAATGTCCGGGCATTATACATAGTGCTATGATTAATCATTTGTTCCATGACATTTATAAAGTGGTGAGGGCAGGGGAGGGGCAGAGGGAATTCGCTGGATGCGAGAAGCTTAGGACCAGTCGATGTGGCGGAGGCCTATGTTCGTCCGTTGTCGTTGGTGTTATGTATGTTTTACGTTTTTGTACAATAAATAGAGTGTTATTTTTCCTCATGCGAGCAAAGTCAAGCCAAAACAATACCTATAGTGTAACTAGAAACAAAAAACGTTATTATTATCCGGTCGGTCGGTGTCAGGTTGAATCATTTGTTTGTCAGGATTTCGCACATGATTGACTGAGATGTACGAGTATGTTATCTATTTTGTATTTGCTGACCATATTGAGAAACTGGTCTGCTGAGAGATTGCATTTAGTCATTGGTTTTGTTTTTTAGGGTGGCCGATAGAGCTATGACCTTACATAACAGAAAATTGGAACGCACAAACCCCCAAATACATCAGGCCTCACATACATTTCCATATAATTTCTTACCTAATACATCGTACCCAAATTTCGCCAAAATAGGACGCAAGAGTTTTCTCATACAACTAATTCGTTTTCAAGTCGAAGTGACTTATTTGATGCTGTGTGCACAAAAAGGAAAACTGTCGGCTCCATACAACGAGTGAAAACGCACGCACACACAGACGCGTTTGATGATCTCAACCAAAAGCTGATCGCGAGCTCGCTTGTTCTCATTTACATTCACACACGATTAGGATTTCAGCATACGTTCCTACTCCAACTGAGAGATATCATATGTAGCGTAATGCAGCTCAAAAGCTGCATTACGCTACATATGATATACCATCCACCACATAACCACACAGTTAAGTTAAAAATATTCGGATTACTTACCTACAAACGAAAAACGGGTTAAACAAAATGGACTCTGTTTGTATGTTCAGTATAAGAATACAGCTTGACAAATTGTAATAGAATCTACTATATATATAGACTACTATATATAGTAGGACCGGGTCTTGTGGATGGTGAACTTTCTAACAGTGACTGTGTTCCGTATCGCCTATAACCCGTCAGACTTCAAAGCAAGAGTCAACAAGCATGTTCTGGGCTCGATGATACTCGTAGCGATGACCCTCGATGATTGCATCGTATACCTCATACGATGCAATAATCGAGGGTCATCGCTTTCCATAAGACAAGATCAAGGTTAAGAGCCGAAATATAAAACACTAATCACATGAACCTAATAGGTACATACAGGCCAGCTTTTTAAGTGAAGCCGCTTAGCTGATGCCAAAAGGGTTCCCAAACTTACATTAATTAAACATTTTAATGAACTCTTTCAAGCAGACAAAACTTCCGTCTGAATCCTCTACTAGCATATGACTCTGTCGAAACAAAAGGCCTTAGGTATATTACGTAAACGTAAAGTAGGTAGTTCTATGTTGACTAAAGAATTAAATAGTGGACTTCCTCTCCACGGACAAGTATTATCAGTTGTAACCCGGTTTACCCGGTATTATTCGGAGTTTTGTTTGTTTATGCTAAGACCGACAGTTACCTTTCGAGAAAAAATCGCGCTATATTAACTCTATGTATAAGAGCGATGAAAACTATCCAAACTGTGTGAACACTTGAGCAAGCTTAGATGGAATTTAATCTCATCAAAAATTATTTTATCGGCGAGGCGTAGAAATAGTGCGTTTACCCCACATGACGTCACCTCGATTAGTGTTAGCACAATAAAATCTAGGCTCATGCTAGAAGTTTTAGTACACTGGATCATCCTCGTTTTAGGGTTCCGTAGAAAACAGAACTTAGGATCGGTGAATATCGGTGTCAGTGATGGCGATGGTCAAAATGCCAAAATGTAAGGGTTTGATCACGTGACTTTTCGATAGATAGCGTTGGATATTTCTATACATTTTTTCAATCGCTATCGCTACGATTTCATTGATAGAATGGCACTTATCTAAGGCCTCTTGTGCCTATGCCATCTGTCTGTCTGTTAGTAATTAATATAATTATATAAAAGTTAAAACGTCCTCAACCGTGGGGTTCCCCTTATCTTCATAAACACATAGAAGAAGAGGATTTTTAAAGACCGGTGTGGCTGTTGTAGTTAATATTTATAAATAGTTAGCAGAGAAGGCACGGAACCCATAGTGCGCGAGTACGATTTGCACTTGCCCAGTTTTTCAACCTACTAAAATTGCTCTGCGCGAGTTAATTTATTAAAAGCGTGTACTCGAACATTTTAGCTGCCTAAACGATAATAATACTGGGGGTGAACAATGGATTTTTTTAAGAATATTATGTGCTCCATTCAAGGAATAACCGCTTTGACGACATATAAAGTCGTATAGACTGAGGCTATTTAAACCTACGTATGTTTCGCCTTTGGTGTCATTTAACGCTATGTATTTTGAATGCTGCGGTACTCCTGGATACTACTAGTCGCTTACAATAGGCTTCATCAGAAGCCCTGACCAGACCATGGACTCGGTCCCAAGACTCTGGAATATTTTCCCTATTATGTCGTATTTAAATGATCCATACCATACTTATTATGTAATGTTCCGTAAAAACTGCATCATAGGTAGAGAGAATCTCAGCCTCGTTTTTCACGATCTAAACTAAAAGTTACAACAAGTTGGAGTATGTGTTTCTTTGTCTAAAGTCATCGAAACACGGTATAGTTCGATAGCTCTGCCATGTAAGTATATGTTTTATCAATCAATAATTTATTTTCTAAAACATAGGTATGTTTACAGATTACCAATATCTGGCGTACAAAATCAACATAAAAAAGTTATCACAAATTAAGTTGCATTGTCAATAAATTACATAAAAAAAACAATTAAAAATAATATGTCAATTAGGTAAACAGGTCATTACAATTTTAGTTCTTGAGGTAAGCATATATCTTTCGAGGACGCGTTTATCTTACTGAAAACTCCTCGCCATTTGTAGTTGAGAATGTAAAGTATTCCTGGGGCTTTAGATAAAGTTTCATATAAACGAAATCGACTGTCAAAAGAAAAAAATAATTGCTTTTCCAAACTGCAGGCCTTTTTTTGTAGTCTCGAGTGAAAATATAACTTCTAGGCTAGCGTACAGTAACAGACTGGTATTATTATTATACTGCCAGCTAGTTACTTACTATAAGGCAAAAGTGTCATCGACATCAAAATAAAGAATTATTTTACTCGTTTTCCATCAGTATTCTTATGGAAATGATTTCCCGATCACTTCAAGTGAATGGGAAGGTGCACATCGGGTTTTAATTTATAACTAGCACTTCGAGTAAAAGTGGTAAACGCTAGAGAAAATGAAGCTTAAGGCGCCGATTCCCTTGAGTAGGTGATTTTAAAATGAGAATTACGTCTAAATGGCTACGCATAATTTTTTGAAAAAAATATATGTTACATTAGACTATTTTCTTATTAATTTGATCTGAACAAATTTTGAGTTTTATTCGTATAACATAGTGTAATTATTTTTTAAAGTTATGTCTAAAACGGATAAAAACACGACAATCACACCAAAACCGTTGGGCGTATTTTAATGAAATTGACACCATCTCAAAGACAATTTAATTATCTACATTTTGATCTGAGGCTTTTTTTTTAAAGTCATAGAATAATAAGGAAAGTACAAAAAACTACTCAATTTTGGGTCGCGCGGGTGTGAAACGAGTGCGCGTTTTGTTCCCTCAAGGTCGTTGGCGTTAGTCGTCGTCTTAAGGGCTTACACACGACGGCATTTATACGCGCTTTATACATTACTTTTGCCCAGGTTTCTTTTTCGGTTATTATCATAATCATCAATTCAGCCGAAAGACATCCACTGCTAGACATGTCAACCACCGAAACTCCAAACGATCCCACTCCCGCGCGGGGCGCCCCGCGATCGCTTCGTGAATCGATATCGAGATTCGAACGTCAGACTGACATTGGCATTTTGGGTGCTCAGTAATGTTGAACGGCTTCCCTCAGGCGTCGCATACGTGCTTTGATACCGTGCTTCTCGCATCCAGCGGACTCCCGCGGCCCTTACTGGGTCATCGGTCTATCTCGTGGTAGACGTTCAATATCTACGTCTTTTGTCATCTGCGGTACCTTATGACATTACTAAAATGTTGGCTGGTCAGCACAGTGATAACTAAACTGACAGTTTAGGGTACGCCGGATATAAGTTTAAGTAACGGCAAACATAGAGGCTAATTTGAAGCACCAAACCAACCCAAATTGCAATGCAACCAAGCAATGTACTCGCAGGCTGTGCTAAACCACGCGTTTGTATTCCCACAAGTGCGCGGGTACATGGATCTGGACGCGTGTGCTGTAACTGTAAGTAGGTGTCTTTGTAGTATGTGTGTGAGCAATTACACATAGACCGACGCAAGTTCAGAAAACACGTGTAAAAAAGATGTCGTAAGAACAGGCCCTAACCAAGACGTGGCCGTCGAGCTTTTACTGTCACCGTAAGACTATGGTTTCCTACATTCTAATTAGTTTCTCTTTGAATATTGAAGCCGTAGAGTGCACCGTGCACCAGCAATCTTAAGCGTTTGAACTGGGTACACGTCATGTAATTATATTTCTAGCTAACGGTTATCGAGCTCAAGCTGAACGCATTTCTTTTTCTCAATGACGCTAAAAGTCTGTCTGTAGCAATTTAGTAGTTGAAGTTTGATTTCACTTTAATAAGGTAGGTATCTATCTATATCTTTGAGTTCTAAGAACTGCGGTCATTTGCACTCGTAGAAAATAAAACAAGTGAAAACTATCCAATCTTTTAGAGCAGAGTTACCTAGTTCTACAAAATAACGAAGATAAAAAGATACATCTCTAAGAGGTCAGCTCTTTTACTAAGTGATATAAATCAAGCGTTTTATTCCACTACACAATAACAGAGCAGGATTAAGAAAAGTTACAGAAGCCAGTCTCATAGAGTAAATAAACACCAAATCTTGACCCACACTCAGACATGTTCCACATATAGAAATGTCATCAAGCGGAATGTCATCAATGGTGGGTTGGTGGACGTAAGACGTTCGCATATGTTTCGTTCTAGAACATAACACTGCTTAAAATGTTTGAAATTTTCTAGTCTACATTAAATTTTTAGGAGATTCATACGATTTAGACCACGGAACTCCGATAAAGATGACACACAATTAAATGGAGAGAACGTTAGTAAGCTATAACTGCAAGAATATTAAAAGAAGTATGGAATGTGTGAGAACTTTATGTAAATCGGCGGATGTGATAGCCCTCCAAGAAACTTGGCTGCTGCCGTACGATACACAAGTATTGGGTGATATCGACGACAACTTCGGTTATACGGGGAAGTCGGCGGTGGATTTGACTGCTGGAGTCCTGCGAGGTAGACCTCACGGCGGGGTTGCAATACTGTGGCGGAAGAGTGCGTTTCGCAATGTTACGGTGGTGAAGTGCATGAGTGAGCGTATTGTTGCGATTAAAGTAATGACTGGAGCTGGACGTGAAATGTTAGTTATGTGCGTGTATATGCCAACGGACCAAACTGTGAACTTGCCGGAATTTACTCAGTGTTTGGGTGAGTTGAACGCAATTATACAAGACAATAGTATCGAAGTAGTATTTATGTTAGGGGATTTCAACGCACACCCTAAAGCTACATTCTGTTGTGAACTTCTTGATTTTTGTGAGGAAAATGACTGGATATGTGCCGATCTAGTTAAATTAGGGATGTCATCTGAAACATATACTTTTCAAAGTGAAGTATATGGGTGTAAGCGATGGCTGGACCACTGCGTGGTAACCAAGTCAGCATGGCAGTCTGTGGTTAATATTATGGTTCTCAATTATGTATATTGGTCTGATCATTTCCCTTTAAAAGTGACTTGTAATTTAGAAGTAATTAAAGCTAAAGTAGAGGTTCATAATTGTCTACGTAATAATATTGTATGGGGGGTAAGAGAATTACAAGAAATCCAGAAATATCATGAAATTTGTAGTGATAACTTCAGACAAATTATGTTTCCTAATGAACTTCATGACTGTGCTGATAGTATGTGTCAGAACATACAACACAGATTTGTAATTGACAACTTATACAACAATATTGTTAATATATTAAGTCAGGCTTCGGCAAGCAGTCGCAGTCTCTTACCTAGGAAGCCAACTAATGTTAAGTGTGTCCATGGTTGGAACAAGCATGTCAGAGACGCCCACGGGCAGGCTAGACTGGACCATCAAATGTATGTTTTAGGTGGTAA
Organism: Orthosia incerta; assembly: GCA_948252205.1. NCBI lineage: Eukaryota > Metazoa > Arthropoda > Insecta > Lepidoptera > Noctuidae > Orthosia > Orthosia incerta. The sequence goes on from OX411761.1 coordinate 12,498,936, forward strand.
ACCAGCTAGTGGACCTTTGTATGATAAAATGTGTGAAAGTCGACGAGTTTTCAAGTCCCGCTTAAAGTACTGTCAGAATAATCAGGATCAGATCAAAATGGATGTACTGGCCTCACAACATTCTGCTAAAAAAATTTATAAGTTCTGGAAGGGCACTAAGCGTTTAAATGGTAAGGCTAGTCTACCCGTGTGCGTTGATGGCATCAGTGATGCTAAAATGATTGCAAATTCATTTAAGGATCATTTGCAGGTGAAATCCTCCTTGTTGTCGGGGTCTGATACTGAACGTTGCCCAGTAGAAAAACCTATTGGGTTTTCAAGTAAGGATGTGGCTGAAATTATTAAACATATGAAAAGAGGGAAGTCACCTGGTCATGAGGGACTCAGTGTCGAGCACCTGCAGCAACAACCTCAACGCCCCCATGCGTTCACCTGTATAGGGTTTTAGCTATGTTTTACACTTTTTGTATACGGCACTCATATTTACCATCTAATCTTATGAGAACAGTGGTTGTGCCAATAGTGAAAAATGTCACTGCTGATATCTCTGATGGAAGTAACTACAGGCCGATTTCTTTAGCTACTATAATCGCAAAGGTGTTTGATGGGTTATTGGATAGAAAACTTGATTGGTTGTAACATTACAGGATAGACAGTTCGGTTTCAGAGAGGGGTTGTCAACTGAAAATGCAATACTGTCTCTGAAGCACACTGTTGATTATTATGTAAAAAGGCAAACTCCAGTATATGCATGCTTCTTGGATTTGTCCAAAGCTTTTGATCTGGTGTCATATAATAAGCTTTGGACAAAGTTAAGAACTGCAGGTGTCCCAGCCGATCTTGTGAATATCCTCTCCTACTGGTACAATGAGCAGCTTATCATAGTAAGGTGGGGAAATGTATACTCAGATGAATATTCTTTAGAGTGTGGCGTCAGGCAGGGTGGGCTGACTTCGCCTCGGCTCTTTAATATGTATGTTAACCAGCTGATTGAGGAGCTCAGCAGCATGCATGTTGGATGCCATATTGATGACATATGTGTCAATAATTTAAGTTATGCCGATGATATGGTGCTGCTGAGCCCCTCAATTGGGGGTCTCAGACAGCTGTTAAAGGTGTGTGAGGTCTATGCTGCGGAACATGGCCTGAGGTACAACGAAAGTAAAAGTGAGTTCATGTTATTTAAATGTAAAAATAAAAACAATATCTTTATACCACCTATATTACTTTATGATGTACCTCTAAGTCGTGTTGCACAGTTTAAATATCTAGGACACATTGTAACTGAAAATTTGAGTGACGAATTAGACATTGAGAGGGAGCGCAGGGCATTGTCGGTGCGCGGTAATATGTTGGCACACAGGTTCGCTCGATGTACTGCTCCTGTTAAAATAACAATGTTTAAGGCATTCTGCCAGACGTTCTACACGAGCGGCCTGTGGGCTAGCTTTACGCAAAAAGCCTACAATGCCTTGCGCGTCCAGTATAATAATGTATTCAGGGCTCTGTTTAGGCTTCCTCGATATTGCAGTGCATCCGGCATGTTTACTGACGCCAGCGTAGATGATTTCTACGCAATCATGCGTAAAAAAGTTGCGTCAGTGGTGCGACGAGTACGGGGGAGCCCGAATAGCGTCCTAAGGATGATTGGCGAGAGAACCGATACTATTCTGCTCAGTAGGTTCATTGGACTCCATGTGTTGCGAGACCGATGAGGCTACTGTGCAGGGGTATTATGTATATTATATTTGATTCTTTTAGGGTTCCGTAGTCAACAACCCTTATTAATTACTAACATAGTTATAAAAATTTTGTTACTAACAACCTTGCCTTGTACTTATATGGACTTTTTTGTCTGAAATAAATTATTTTTATTTTTATTTTTTTATTTTATTAAACATAATGCAGAGAAAAGTTATTGAATAGTCAAATTGAAAGGGATAGTCGGTTATAGTTACTTACCTAAGTTACGCAATCATGATACAAGGTAGTCGACATAACATACAATTCTAACTACATTTTCCACATCTGAATAAGCTGGCTGTTAGTATTCTTCCGAAGCTGGATTGTCGCATCTACACCAACGTCAACATTTTTGACATTATACCAAGTGAAGGTCAAGGGCGCATGAATATTTATCTCTTAGACTTTGGGAAGTATACAAATACATTTTACGAAGTTTTGTCTTAATTAGCATCTTCAGAATTATGTGAATGTGTTTATCTCTGTAAGCTTAAACTAGATTTAGAAGTCTGGATTTTTTAAACTTTTCTTGACTTGGAGGAGCTCATGCATAATTTTGTGTAGGTAACAAACCTTTTGCTTTAACTCCGTGGAACTACGACAAAGTTCACCTGACACAAGATTGTATTAAAAATATTACAACATTTTAAACGAACTAAACTACCAATAATAAAATCCATACTTAAATTATTTTAATGTCTGCACTTCATTCAATGGGTAATTACCTAACAGGAACAGTACAGCAAATAAAGTCAAAGAAATCCTGCCACAAAAAGTTTTCCCCATTTTATCCCAAGTCCGGTTTATGCAGGGGATAAATAAATTGATAGATACTAATGAAGGAACGACCAATTCATTTATTTTCTATACATCCTGTATACGAGTAACATCACAAGTAATATCTATTCTTTGTGATACATATTTGCAGAGAAATCTGGGGGGTAACCATAAGCTCTTAGAGCGGTATCAATTTGATATCGAATAAGGGACAGATGTATCTGACTTGTATACATCTGTCACTTACTCGATATCAAATTGATACCGCTCTAAGAGCTTATGGTTACCCCCCTGATATCCATACTATTATCATTTCATTTAACGGTAAAGATCGGTAATATCAGTTACTTCTACTTATGCTGATCACGAACTGTTTATTATTTGGCTACTCATCTTAGGGGCTTATTATTCGTATGGTTTATGTCTGTGCATTTGAAGATTTATCTCGTTTTTGCAATACTTGAATATGTTTAGCACTTCTTCTCACGTATCTATACATTAGTTACGGTAGATACGTGGCTTGGCCCGTCAGCGTATGATATAAACAGACAGGCCAAGTTTAAAGCAGGGCTTAGTGCCCAGGGTGCACCGAAAGAATTTTTAAATAGGCATAATATGCTTTTTGAATGCTAAACTACTTAACACAGTACTTTACTGGTTCTTAAATACATTTAAAGCTATGTGCCGTTAATTTCTACTTTCTAACATATAAAAATTCGAGTTGTAAAACAGAATTCTAAAGGAGATCAAACTATTTAAGTTATTAGTCATACAGTAAAGAGAATGGAAAAAGAAAACATGATGTACTGTTTGACTAACCGTTAACTTTGGAAAAGCACAGAAAGAGTACGCTTAGTTACATATTACATAGTTTTGTACACACGACGCAAATATTTTTAAAGAAAAAGACAAATATGTTATGGACTGAGAAAGATGCTGATGATGAAGATTTAGAAACTATCATCTAAGGTTTGGTTTAAGTCTAAACGCAAAACAAAATCACACAGAACAACTAGTTACTTAAAACGTACCTCACTGTGATTTCGGAATCGTAATAACACACATTCGTTTCAATATCTATATTCTAATGAACTCATCGGATTTCAAACGGTTTCTATAATGCAATTTAATCTAATCGCGGACTTGTAAATGTCCACACAAGAATTTATGGGTGCTTGCGATTAGTTACAAAATCATTCCGGATTTAATACTTCTGAGCACATGTTGTAGAAGTTAAGATGTGTAAGAAATAAGTGGCCCTAGACAAAGCGATATTCAAGCAACGATAGCGATTGTCAAAAACCCAAATTGTTTGAGGTTGACCTCGTATTACGTACCGTTGTAGTAGCGCATGTCCTTCAAATATATTTTTGACCTTTCAAGGTCTTCTCAAAATATCTATTCGAATTTAATTCAAAATATAGTACGCAGGCGTTTAAGCAATTTTTTCCAAAACTTGGAATAACGCATATCTCTAAAGCATCATATAGGTACGGTAAGTGATAGAATACTGTTTACAGTAGATGTCGGCTGTTTAAATCTATCTGGCCTATAATTACCCGATACAGGGAAAACCTACCTGTTCCTTTTATTAATACGATCTAGTCTTTAGAAGCTTGAAATTAACCTCATGTTGCAAACTTACATTGGACTATTAAAAAAAAAGATTTTCGACCGTGACAGGACTCGAACCTGCAATCTTCGGATCCGAAGTCCGACGCCCCATTAGGCCACACGGTCATTGCTATGTGAGTGTGAAATAGACCTATGGTATATAAGAAAATGCTATTATAAAACTATTGCACAAGTTACTGGATGCTCAAGCTTAACGTACAAACAAATAAAAACTAAGAATAAATAAACTAAGGGCCAATTATTCCAAAAAATTAAAAAAATAAATAACTGTAAGCAGATATTTTGCGCGTAACTTATCCTTTTTGTGTAAAATAGCTATTGTCACCCTCGGACCGTGTGGCCTAATGGATAAGACGCAGACGAAGATTGCAGGTTCAAGTTCTGTCACCGTCGAATAGGTACTTATTTTTGTTTAGAATAGTGCGATAGTAAAACTTATTATAAATATTTTATGACATATAGGAGTGAGTTTATGTATGTTTGTTGGTAGAATATTATACTTGTCAGTGTCACGAAAAAAGAGAGGCACAGCAATGGGTGAAATCGGGATGATGATGATGACAGTGCCAACTAATATTATTTTAGTTCAGTTTAACTATAGATAGATTACATTGTTTAAGCCACTTACATTTTCTAGAAATATTACGCGACATATCTGTACTTCTCAGTAGCTGGAGTTAACTAACCCCTCTTCAGTTTTCTTGCCACTATTCAGTCGTATTGCAACTGCACCTGTGAATAGACCAAGCCAAAGAAGAAAAGAAGAATAAGACAGATGGTGTTTATTATATTAATTTAAGTACCTACTTTTTAGTAGATTTTCAATAAAATCACATTTTGTGATAATTTAAGTACGTCATTCCTCAAAATTCCTCATTTAATAATTAATTATACTAATCATAAGAGTAAAAAATTAGTAGAAAGGTTCTAACAATCCCTTTAAATATTAGAAATAAATTAAATTTTAAATAGTCGGTTAGCTTGACCCAACCGTGCACTTAATGTTACAACTTTTCACTGTGCTGTCGCCAGGTTAAGGGTCTATAAAATGCTTGGCAAAAATAATGGTTTACAATCCTTTAACCCTGCGATCCCATCTAGGAAAGTAGTGTTATGTTGTGTACTACAACTATCACTGTACAGAAATGCAAATTCAAAATTTCCCTACACTCATGTACCCAGAAGTTTAGCAAAATGTACGGTGCCATTTTCGTATGACGTCACTTCCTTGAGAGCAAAGCGCGAGTATAATTGCATTGCACCTATGAATAATAATTTCTCAGACATCATTTATAACTATGTCTGTGCAACTACCACTTACCATACCCGCGACATTTACGTGTGTGCAGTACAACTATTTTCCTTATGGCCCTCGGCAATCATCGACTTCAGCAGTTTGCCACCCATTTTTAAAATTAATTTCATTAAGTTAAAAGAGTATTAACAACTCTATATACTTCCAGTTGATTAAGAGCGTCCGGTCAGCACCAAGTGCAAAGGACAACTGATAGAAAGCCGACGATTGACGAAACACGAAGTTTGCCGAGGGACATTAAGAAAATAGTTGTACTGTATGTATGAGTCTATTTATGCGTGCGGCTGTTTTCGAGTTGAATGGGTTGAATGGAAAATAAAACATTTTTGTTTCCATTGTTCAGTAAAACATGACGTGTGTTTTAGTTTTGTTAATAAATTGCCCGTAGAATGATATTTCATGGGCAATTTGTTTTGTCTACAAGCAAAGGTTTTTTTTGCTAAAATGGATATTTTGACAAAGTTTTACAAATTAATTTGGACATTAAACTACATAATTGACGCGGAGGTTTCATTGTTCTGTGCGTTGGGGATTCAGTATTATTGCAGAGTTACTGTAAATCTATGTGTACCATGAGCTCTTAAAGCATGCAAGCAGGTTTTATTACCCTCAAACCTTTTGCCATCTTCCCAACCTTTCCAACCTTTTCCCAAAGAAAAAAGGTGTGAGTTTATGTATGTATGTATGTGTATGTCAAATCTTATAAACTTTCTCAGAGAGCACAAAAATAAAAAATCTGGCAACTAAAAAAAAATAGTCGCCTTAATGCGCTGGACTGATTCTACTTTTGAATTCAGATGAAAATGGCGACCCCTCCCATCGATTTGACCGCTAGACGGATCTATCCAATCTAGACTTCAATGTTAGGCTTACTAAAGCGACAAAAAGCACTGAAACGTAAATCAGCGCGATCGATTGTATCGCTCGATACGAAACTAATAAAACATTCTGCGTGTTTTAGCACTGGTCAGAACCCACGATTTGTGCAGTTTGGATGGTGAAGCCAACTGGTGCTGAACATAGATTAAGAGTGCTTTAATCTTTAATGAATAGTTTAGTATCGATGTGTCTAGCACCGCATCGCACAGCACTTTACTTATATCGCCGCTAACCCCTTTACCTGAACAAACTACAAATATTTAGATAGGTACGAAAGTTCGCATGATCCTCGTCCTGCCAAAACTACTGGACCGTAATTGACAAGGTGTCAATCGATTCATCGTCGAACGTGATGTGGGTATTATTTTTAATCAAAAACGGAATATTAATTAGGTTTATATTGCTCCTTTGTTGAATGAGTATTTATTTCGAAGGTTAGGTATAATTAAAACGCAAAATATCGATATTTGAAAAATCACAATTGTAAAACCTAGGCTGCGCTAACAAAAACTTGGCTTTTCAAAGTTTATTACCATGCAAGGCTGGGCAAGTAAGATATTTTTTATAGCTGTTACTTCTTATTTATTACGTTATTCTTTTTTTCTTTATCGTACAATACTTAACTAAAATTAACAAATTATACACAAATTCATTAATTAAAAGTATTAACAGCTTGTGTGCTCATCAGGTCTCCTACAGTTGGTTAGACCCTAATTAAAATTCGAATTTGGATTATCGATAAACGCCGTTCAATTTATTTTGTGCGAGCTGCCACGATTTCGCTACGCAGGGCAGTACGGGGTTACGGGCTACGGCGACTACGCTAAGTACGCTACGGCGCGCGTGAACGCGCCGCGTCGCCCGCGTCAGTCGAGCCTCCTAGCTCGTGCTGTGTGGATGTGAGGGGTTATCGCGCGTTCTCTCTACAAAATTACGTCGCTCGTAAAATTGACGATGTACAGATGGATTTCAGTGTAATGTTAAACAGTATGAAGTTTTAGTTCACAAATGAGGCGTTATTATAGTTTGGTGTGTGATTTAAAATGTTATATTGTGACGTGATTATGTGAAATAAGATTTATTATTGTGTTGTGGTTTCTGTTTAACTTGTGCTTTCAGTGCTTGTACGAGAATTCAGTGATATTTTGTGTCTGTGCAATATAACAGGTTAGTTTGGTTTGATACTAGTTTTAAGCTGTAGGGCTAGGCATCGTCATCTAAACGATCTAAACCTTTCAAACTCGTCAAACCGATAGTTCTCAAGAAATGCCCATCCGAGTCGGGCACCAAGATTAGTAATAAAAGATCGATCTACTATTTTTTTTGTAATTTAATACTTATTCAAAAAATTTCATCCGAACTCCAAAGTTTTTAGCTTGAGTAAAAAACCCATACCTCCAATCTAGGACTTCTATTTTAAAAGTCTATTCTTCCAACCTAGGTTCTAGTTAGGTATTTGTGAATTGCAGGTCGCCTAGGGACAGAATGCCACTTTCTCCAATTTTAACCACCAGAGATACCCGACCTTGGTATCCGTTTTGTTTAACCTATTCAGTGTCCGCATAAAAGTTGCATTTAATCGTTATTTTATTAAAATGCAATGTGTTTTAAAAAAATACAATTACATTAGTAATGTCGTCGGATTAGCATCTACCAAAAGATTTTAACTAATAGATAAAAATCTTCATTTTAACGCCAACTTTAATCATTGTTATCTAATTAATTATTGTTAGATTACTCACTTAATTTTATTCAAACAAATACCTAGCAAAAACGTTTCCTATCCGTTATTTTATAATTTACTTCGAAGTGAAACGTGACGTTATCTAAATAAAATGTATAACGGTTTGACTTTTCTTTTGATGAGTTGTCATGAGAGGTATTTTGGTTACTAATAAATAATAACACTCTACACATGCCTTATCACACACTATACATGCTCCAAAAAGCCACCATTATCAATACTTGTCGCATAACCCGGCAGTTCCTGACTTCCTCTACATTATCATCCACCTTTTCTATTTAATTTTACCCTCACATCACATACTTGGTCCTGGCCCGTGTGTAAGGTCGTATATTATCTTAAAAAAAAAGCAAAGTAAAGAATAATAATACTATTTTCTTGTAACAATAATTGGGAGTAAATTTCCCTCGGCGGCCAACAATGGTCGATGACCCATATGACATAACATATTATTAGTCATTCATAACTTCAGAAACTGAAAAAGAGACATGAGCTGATCTGAATTGACATTTATTGTGGTCGATAAAATTTATTTTAACAAATGATAAACGAGACACATAGTTTCTTGATCAGGTTCCTACGAAGAGTTAGCAGGCAAGACCGTTATGCCAAGCTAAAACTAAACAATGTTAACAATAAATGAGTTATAATTTGCCCCCAAACATTTTAGAACTGGCTATTTCCTGTTTCTACGTTATTAAAGGAACAAAGATTAGCAGGTCATGATTGTTAAAATGCCTCAGTCATTGTAAAAACATATGTTTTTACAATGACAGTCAGGACTATCAGTTTGTCTTTCATTTGTCGGAAGTCGTAGTCGGATTTGATGGATGTAGGTTATGTTTTGACAAGGCCTTCTATAAATGTTAATGGTTGGATCTTTTAAGTTTGGTTTTGATTGTCAGTAAAATAACATTTCTAAGATTTGAGAGTTTTCAGTTTTGTATTTGTCAAGTCCTCTCGTCGCGTCATCACCAGAGTCTAAATACTGACTACAATGCGTCCTACCTGTTATGATGATTTAGGGGCCAAGACAAATGGATACTCACAATACGGCTAGTCCATCAGTTTGAGGTCGGTCAGCGAGCAAGACTGCCCATACCAGTAGCATTAGACTTACAGTTGCCGAAAATAGAGATGAATGGCGTGCGATTGGCTCTCCTAGAATCACTGCTGAATTGTTGTTATAGGCTTCATGATGATGGTTTGGGCGACGACACGCCTTAATTGCCCATGATCTATGGCAAATTTCAATTATGCTACCTATATCGTTTAAAAAGATCAAAATCACAGATAATATGATTTACGCATGATTTATTAACCGTTCTAAGTAATAAAAAACAACGTCTGCGTGTCTATAACATTAATAAAAGGCTTACATTTGTAGAAAATTAAGTAGCAGGTAATTATATCGGTTGTTTGTGCCGGTTTAACGATGAGCGTAATTATGAACATAACGGCAGTTTTGTAAAATGCTCAAGTTCGGCTGTATCTGCCCTCGGTTTCAGAACTTTTTGGTAAAGAGCCGAACGGATTGTAGTTTATTGGTATGCTAACAAAAAGTTCCTTTGTAGGAACCCCGTGATGGTATTATTATGCAACTGGTCATGTTAGAAATTGGGCTTTCAGATGAAAAACCGACACGTAAACTTTCAATTGAACGGTATGGTCGGCTATTTTTAATCGACTAACAAAGGAAAGGGCGTATCGTATTTAGAGTTTTTAGTTCATTGTATTTGTAATGCCTGTTTTTACTGTGATGAAAGGACTCCACTAATTTTGATGTTGATTTGTCGCATTTCATCAATTTCAGTATATAGTATATTTTTGTTTTAAGATTTGTTTGTATTTGTCTATAATTTTTATTTGATAGACGGTTTTTTGATGTCTTTGCTATAATGTTTTTTATTTATATCAAGTTTATTTTTATTGACTTCTATTGCTGTTATATACTTGCCTACTTAAATTTACCTGTATCATGAAAACATCGCACGATTCTTTTATTAAAAATTTTAAGAGAAGAATATGCCCAAATATGGATTGCCTTAACAAGACAACAATTTCCCTTTTGCCACGAGAAATATGTGTTTTGCAAAGCCGGAGCTTTTTTGTATCTACGTAAACGTTGCTGTTAAACGGGGAATTTCGTCAAAATATAGACCCTCGATTTGCATAAGTAATTTACCAAATACTATGCAGAAGTCACAGTCATTACAGACCCAAAAGGAATACTAATTGTATTCCTTTTGGGTCTGTAATGACTGTTTCTGTAATTTGGTTAGTAGCTCAAGGTTGAAAAAAGTATTGTAGAAAAAGTTATGAACATAAAACGAATAGGAAGGTAAATAAGTAGATTATACCTACCAGAAAGCACGAACAGGAAAAAATATGAATGTAATACAATTTATAAATTAATTGTCCTTTTTTTCCAGTTATTCGTTCGGGACACCTGATATTTTGTTTGCATAATAAACGAAGTAAGAATAACATCATATTTGTCACACATTTCGAGCAGCACAGTATGTCAATGTTTGCACCCAATACATACTAACAGGTTTGTTAGCAAAACATCTGCCTGCGTTTCCTGTCCGTATCCCATAACATAACTTGTCAAGCAAATTTGCTTCTTAATCATTAATCTTAACCACGTTAATCGCTTGACGGGATAGGCCTGTGTTTATGTTAGGTATGTACGCGGGTAAACATTTTGACTCGCTTTCTTAAATGGAGGGAAAATCAAATTCTAATTCTTTGCATCATAAAATCATAATTATTTGTGTTGTTTGTCTCTTAATCGTCTACTGTTGCACATACTCAGGGAATTCAAAATCACCACCCGTTGTTAAAACATTGCAGTTTACATTAAGTAGATAGGTGTAAAACATACCTATTCCTGCCCTTGTCCCGATTGAGTTGGTGGCGGCACAACACGTCTTCTGTATTAGTCGTCTTCCCTGACACGTATATCCTTCCACCCATGTTCGTACTCAAAACTTTCTTCACGTTATTTTCCTCAGTAAATAGTAGAAAAATAAAGGAAAATCTGGAAACATTTTCTTTGCGAGCTTATTGGCTGAAAATAACATTTTTTTGTCGCTTGTGTCAAGTGCACCATTACAATACAACGGCATAATTTCGGCCACTCAGATCGGCTAAATTTACACATGTGGAGCCTGACTCTTTGCCTCCAAACCTTTACGTAATCCTCAAAAAGTAGGTATTCTATATTAACTAGCAAGTCAATTATGTGCGGGATTTGAAAATTGAACCGTGTGTGTGGTGGGATGTTACATTTTTTATTTTATTTCTATGAGGTTGCTAGCGAATTGCCCAAATTAGGGCAATTTGACGGAATGATTGCCGGTGCTTGGGAGACCTTATTATTTGTGTCCTTTTTGTTACATGTTGATTGTTTCGCTTATGTGTGTTGTGTGCTCTGTTGGAGGTTTTGAATTATTACTTGATCACAGAAAAACGTTAGATGAGAAAAACGTAATGGGCGCCCCCGCAATTATTTATTATTTTATTATGAACCCGTTACGTCCCACTGCAGGGCAAACGACCAACCAACTTTCCTGTCGCAGGTCTGCTGGAAGAAATTTCTAATGAAATAAGCAGTACCTTTGTGCTCTTCAATCTGTATTATTTATTTTCTCTGTAAAGTGTTTTTTTGTGTGTACATAAATAAATAAATAAATAAATAAACGCCGCCCTTCCGTCTTTCCATTTTTCCCTGTCTCATGCTCAGATGTAGCGCCCCCGCAAACGTCGACTAAATGATATGTCCTCACAAAATTCATGATAACATCACGCCTGTGTTCTTCGAAAGATTAGGCAAAGATTAACCTATTGTACATCCTATTTTACCTGATGAGTTCAACAGTAAGGTGTGGGGTGCGAATCTATTGACATCAAAGGAGCAATGATCCTGATTTTTGGCTATTGAAAAATTCATACTAGTTTTATTTAATCCTTGAACACAGTGGCCATTCAGACATTTATTCATCTGAATGACTTTATAACTCTGCATTCCATTGTATTGTATGATCCACATTTATGTCATCTATAGCCATGCAATACCATTATTGCATGGCTATAGATGATGGTTGACATTGACCCATGCCAATGTCAACCATTGTGTAGTTGAGCTATCACAATAGTGGAGAATGGAGATGAATAAAAAAAAAATAAGGTGGGATTGATTTACCTATTCTATATTATTGTGGTTGAAATAATTTTAATTCTTAAAGGTGTTAGGTACTTTGAAAGTGAATAGTTATTACCTGAACGCATTGTAGAATATGGTTATTACACAGGTTTACTATTACGGGCCAAAAGTACCTACTAAACTTTAACTATGGGACAAACTCAGCAGAAACAAAAACAGCTGTTTCCTACACTCTCATGTTCGCATAGCTAGGCAAAATGTAGTGAACAGCTGATTCTTTTTGCGTTTTCAGGGTTGTTACCATGGGCAGTGGTGTCTCATCCCATACAAAGAAACCGTGCTGACATTACGTACTGATTATTTTTTGTACATCGATCGCGTTCGGTTCCGCGCCATGGATATAAGATGGTGATGTATATATCGCCGTGAAAAGGACCCGACCGCGATCGATTTACAAAAAATAATCGGTATAATCAGATGAAAAACGGTAGTTACGTCGTCACGGTTTCTTTGTATGGGATGAGGCATCTATATCCTAGTATTATAGTATCTGTGCCATGGGGAAAGTTGTCATATAAGGTTGAAGATATCTTTTTGAAATTGTCATTTGATATATATTACATAAGGTATTACCACTCTGTAGGAAAGCAATTGGAATTATCTGAGTGAAACAACTAATTAATTAAAGATGACTTTACTCTATCTGGCTCAGATCAAATAAATTTATTTTTACCACAATTGCTCTAATGTAAAGTTCATCCGCTCCGTTTATGTCTATACCACCATTATCAGTAATCCTAGTTCAAACTAAGATAGCTAAGACGTAAAACTGCTGTAGAAAATTAAACCAGTTCACTTTAAACTGTATCTCTATGACGTCAAAGTTTACATTCCCTTTTACGAATTCTATCTGTGTTACAATAAAATTTATACTTTGTTCTTGACATATACCAATAAGATTCAGTCAGATGGAGAAGTCTTGAAACTCGAAAAACATTTCTGTTGATGTTATTAGCTAATGGAAATGTAACAAAAACAATTCATCACCATAATTTTTAATCACCTTGAGTGGTAGGTTACTAAGAAATAAGAGGTTTGGCAGAGATCCAATATGGTCATGAGTCGTCTTTTACGTTTCACATTAGATAAAGATAAATATTGTTAAAAAGCTTTAACAATATTTATCTGCGAGGATCGGAAGATATTTCTTGAAATATCTTCCGATCCTCGCTTACCGTTAACGAATTCTGTGTTGCGCCTTTATGTTGAAAGAAAAACTTTAAGCCCTTGCACGTGCCCTGATGCTGAAGATCCAACCTACTTAATTTTATATCGTTTTAAAAATACTGAAGAAAATAATAACATTTTCACAGTGGCTATTAAATTTTATTACTTACACAGTATTTTATTTATAATTTGACAATGTTTTTTTAAATGATTAGTTTGAAAACTGTTACGCAATGTGTTGGGGAAAGGAATACCTCGAAGCACACCCACGTTGAAGCGCACCCAATAAAGCGCACCTGAAGTGTTCCTCGAAGCGCACCTACGATGAAACATAGAGAAGAGCATGAAAAAACATTACCTCTCCACCATCTTGTAATTTTATATAGTAAGTATACATATATGTATTTTCATTTTCTATATTTATTAAGTTAAGGTATTTGTGTAATTTATATGTTTAATTAAGTTATTTTTGTCTATTTGAAATTTCCTTATTCTTTCTACACACTGTGTCTTCGTTTATCATCCAACTTTCTTGTCGCAGGTCTGCTGGGAGAAATTTCTAATGAAATAAGCAGTACCTTTGTGCTCTTCAATCTGTATTATTTATTTTCTCTGTAAAGTGTTTTTTGTGTGTACATAAATAAGGATTCGTAATAAATGATATCGATAGACGATTTAAAATCAAACTGCACTCATTGTTTATTTATGAAAGCTACGAGGAAAGCAGAAATTAAATGGAACTAGGTGCTTAAGCGAATAAATACTTAGTTCAATAATGGTTAAAATAAATTAAATCATTTGTTGTTTTGAAAAGTACCACATGGGTACCCGAAATGAACAGAAAATAGCCTAAACGATCTCACTAAGTTATGCACCAACGATTAAACACAAAGAGGAATATCAAATACTCGTTATTATTCATTACATCGATAGAAGTCATAAAAATCAACAAATTTACACTGACATTTCACACGATAAAGATCCTTTGACTATATATAGGTCTGGTATTAACATGAACCTTTAAAACAGCATAAACCGTACAATTTGTAATAAAGAAATATTAAATCAATGACACTTTTCTTGGAACTACTCATAAATTGCTGATTAAACATAAAAATAAAGTTTAAAATACCCAATTAGTGTTGTAAAATGCGGAAGCTTTGTAAAGTTAAATACGATCTTTCAAAATATTAAACCATCCATCAGGAAGGAAAAAGTGGTATTAATTTATTACAAAAAAAAGGGTCAAATATTCATGATGATGATGATAATACAATATTGACTGATGAACATCGATTGAATGAACAAGCCTTAATTTATTTATCGAACGCATTGGAGAAAAGTTTGTTAAAGATGAAAAATAAAATGTACAGTTGGTTAATTGTTGTTATGGTTGGTTAATTGTTGTTTTTCTTTATTTTCAGGTAACGTTATATTAACAAGAAGTTTCGTCGACACGAAACGGATGAATGTAGTTCATTCATTCCTTACCGTGAAGCCTTTCAGCAAAATTGATGGCGGAGCTGATTGCATAGTATAGAGTGATAAAGGATATCCGCATAAAGCTTGAAGTAAAAATATGTATAATATTTTAGAGTGATAGACTGTTTCAAGAATCCCGCAGACAGGTGCGACGCGACAAAGTGACGAAGCATTTTCATAGAAATTGATCTGAAGTTGCTATCATATTGTTGTCACATTATTGTGTTGCACCTATTTGCGGAGGCTTTCAAGGTAATGGGAAGGTGAGGCTTCCAATAATACATTCCAACTTGGTGGTCAAAACACGCGAGAAATACTTCAACTTTGTAAAAAATCTTCTTCAGCTTGTCTTCTAGTAAGAACAAACTGCAAACAACTGCATATTGTTACTTTTAATAGCAGTAGAGCTATTTGTGAAGGAGCTTTTTGGGAATATACAACTACCATAAGACCAAGATCATATTGATCCAAGGTTACCGTCACAGCAACCTCCAATATTGTCACTTATCTCTTTTCTCTTACTCGTAAAGGGAACATTGATTTCATCTAGCCACACATATTTGTATAGGATGACATTATATGACTTCGTATAGGATGTAATTGACAGTCGCTCTTTGAAGTGGCTCAAACAAATTGGCATTTAATTTAAAAGGGTGTGTGATTAATTTATTTCGATGGGCTGGGATTGGTTGATATAGTCTTTTTAAGGGATATCGCGTTACCCAGTAACTAGATTGTGGAGGTCGGATAGGCAATCGATCCATGTATAATACTGGTAATCAGCTGCACCCGGTTACACTTAAGCCGATGCCAATATATTTGAAAAAATTAGAAGGATTGATTTTGCCAATACAATATCTATATCGACAACCTTCCTATTTCATAGACCATCGGAGAGTTTTTCACGTCAATTTTTATGAAGATTTATCTGTACTTGTTTTGGTATGAGTTAATGCCGATGCCGTGATAAGGCGCCATTTTGGTTTCGCATGATATCAGTTCGTTTGCCGCACATGAATGATTGCATTAATAAGTTGAAACTGCAAATATTTACTTTAAATTGACTTTCAAGAATATTCCATGGTTCCGTTCAAAGTTGTTATTGTTGTTGGTTGCCTCGTTGCTGGTGGTTGATGGCACTACTAGTGAACATGAGGTAATTGGTTTGATTGTCAGGATGGGCTAGGACAGGTCACTGGCACAATTTGCGACCCACGGATGCCTCTCAAGTTAAAGGGTAAAATTTACAAGTCCGTGATAAGACCTGTCGTACTGTATGGATCAGAATGTTGGGCTGTGAAAAAGATGGATGAAAAGAGATTGCATGTAGCAGAGATGAGAATGTTGAGATGGATTTGCGGAGTGACGAGAATGGATAAAGTGAGAAATTAGTATATTAGAGGAAGTTTGAAAGTGGCGCCAGTGACAGAAAAGTTGAAAGGAAACCGTTTGTCCTGGTATGGTCATCTGATGAGGAGGGATGAAACGCATGTTACTAGAAGAGTTATGAATATAAATGTAGATGGATGGAGAGGGAGGGGACGGCCAAAGAAAAGATGGATGGACTGTGTGAGGAGTGATATGAAAGAAAAGTGAGTTAGTGATAGCGTGACGGGGGACAGGAAGGTATGGAAGAAGAAAACGTGTTGCGCCGACCCCAAGTAACATGGGACAAGGGCAGGAAGATGATGATGTCAGGATGGGCTAAGTGCTTTTGGGTGTTGCCACGTGATTTCATAGTACCCAGTAAGATTCCTATGACACCTCTGTCTAACGTGATACGTTATGTTATGTGGGAATTATAGAAGTAAATCTCTTATTCAAAATCTTTTCACAAATATTTTCGATTGAAATTTCAAAAATTGCCAAGCAGACCGGAAAGAATTGTTACGTGATTGGTATTTGATTGAATTAGTTGTCTAAATTGCTCATTGATGAGGAGAAAATAGAACCTCATGCTACTTTTTGCTAGTGTCAGCAAAATCTGAACGTCATGCCGTGAGCCATTAGCTGGATGAGAGTTGCCAAGAATCGAGATATAAGCTGGTCGTTACATTAGCCATAGAAAGGTTGACTGTTGGGGTGGACGTGTTTTTGAATGGAGAAAGTGAAATAGGATGGCCTCGGGCTAGATGGAGCGCCGATCTTCGCTAAGTGGCTGGGAGCAGCTGGATATGAGTTACCGAGAAATGAGATGAATGTCGCGTAGTGAGGCATATGTCCAGCAGTAGACTGCTGTAGGCTGACGGTGATACTCCTGATGTAAAACTTGCCAGTCAGCAAAGTTGATAGATAGCTAACTATCGGGATATCTCCTTAATTATTGGCTACCTTCTTGCATAAATCGAGGCAACTCCATTTATACACTCCAGCCAATACGACATGACAAAAAACCTGAAAATAACATCATAATTCTCTTGTATTTATCTTAAGTTATTTGGGATCAACGCATCATGCTTTTTTATTATATATAAGCTCGTGCTTGATCACTATCTCACCTGCTGGTAAGCGATGATGTGTTCGATGGTGTAACACGTTTGCCTAGAAGTAACCTATTCACTCTTGACTTAAATACCCAGGTTGTAGCAATGTTGCATACCCTTTCTCCTTCTATATTTCTCTATTCATCGTTATCACTTCCCTTCCGTGCCAAATCATAATTATTTCATTTATCTGTTTGAAACAAGTCTATTCATTTAATATTACCACTTATTCCAAGAAAACACCTGACCATGCATCACAAATGCAGACCAAGATGAAATGCACTCGATAATTCATATTCCATTACGTTTTCTAAGTGAAAATAAATTATATCTAGCACTTGTACGGCTGCCTTTCTAACAAAGGTGAGCTAGGTTACTGTGCGAGGTAAGATTACGACGCGAATATGTATTACCAATTTTTAATTATTTCTTCAACACTAGAGTAGAGACCACTTTAGCAACTCTAATTTGCTTCTAGACAATTAAATAACCCCCACGTGACGTTCCGATAGCAATCATGACAGTTTCAAGCAATAAAGACTTTTTGGCGCGCGTTAACACTGATAATAAACTGTATCTAAAGACTCGTAGCATTCCTGGCTACCTTATCCTTACACCTTCCTTTCTTCCTTCTTCACCCTTTTCCGTTACATGAATCTAAGCTATGAAAATCAAACGATCCTATTGGTTGATACCACACATCTCTCGCTACCCTGCTTAGCTCGTCTCTAGTGTAAAAGCACCACTTCCGTTGTACAGGTAAAGCAGTATTTTGTTTTATCGAAAAGTTTGAAGTTATTTTTTTTTATTTTTTTTTATTTGTAATGAGTTTGCTCTTGACTCTAGTCTAGGTCATAGGTGACAGAGACAGAGTCTACGATGGAGTGAGCTTACCCAGAAGTAGCCTGTTCACTCTAACTTTGAAGAGATTCGGGTTGAATGCGTTCGGAAACACAGACGCAGGCAGTGAGTTCCACTCATTCGCTGTGCGCATTATAAAGGATGTTTGGAAGCGCTTGGTTCGAATTGGTGGAATGGCAACAAGGTAAGGATGATAACTTGCAGTGCGTCTAGATGTCCGATGGTAGAAGGGGGCTGGTGGGATGAGGTCGTGGAGTTCCTGGGCACACTCACCGAAGTACAGTCTGTAGAAGACCGACAAGCAGGCAACTTTGCGGCGATGAGCCAAGCTGTGAAGCTTGGCGTCCACCAGTTCCACGTTGCCAATGAGCCTCTTGGCTCTGCGTTCCACTGAGTCAAGCGCGGCAAGCTGATACTTAGCTGAACCATCCCAAAGGTGGCTGCAATACTCCATGCAGGATCGGACTTGTGCTTTGTATAGGGTTAAAAGCTGTCCAGGCGTAAAGTATCGCTTCACTTTATTTAGGATGCCCAGTTTTTTGGCCGCGATTTGGGCTTTGTTCTCAATGGAGGAGCCGAAGTTGAGACTGGATGTCAACTCCATGCCTAGGAGCTCGAGCCGATCAGTCACAGGAACAGACGCACCCCGAAAAGTAGGCGTTTGATCGAACAGACTCCTTTTGGCGGTAAAAAGACACGCCTGTGTTTTGGTGGCGTTAAAAGAGACCAGATTGTCATCACCCCACTGGGAGACAAGGCTTAAGGTCAAATCTGTCCGCTCAACCATAGCCTCCCTCAAGGAACGAACTTCATCCATGCTGGTTTTTGCGCTGGACAAGTATCTCTCTGAAACAGTACTGTCATCTGCGTACCCAACAATATCAGGCTGAAGTAGGTCATTGATGTGCAGCAGGAAAAGAGTTGCAGAGAGAACAGACCCCTGAGGAACTCCGGCATCAATAGCCATAAGGTCTGAGGAGCAGCCGTCAATGACTACTCGGATCGACCGTTCGCTAAGGAAGTCTGATATCCAGCTACAAACCCCAGCGGGGATGCCATAAGCAGGAAGCTTACTGAGCAGACTCGCGTGCCAGACCCTGTCGAAGGCCTTCGAGATATCAAGCGATACAGCAAGTGCTTCGCCGTGTCTCTCGATGGCTTCGCCCCAGCAGTGCGTGACATACACAAGAAGATCGCCAGTTGACCGTCCCCGGCGAAAGCCATATTGACGGTCACTGAGGAGATTGTTGTCTTCAAGGTAGGTCAGCAACTTTATGTTCAGTACCCTTTCCATAACTTTGCACAGAATAGAGGTAATGGCGATCGGACGGTAATTGGCAGGGTCTGCACGGTTGCCTTTTTTGGGCACTGGTTGCACATTTGCAAGCTTCCAGGATTTCGGCACCGTCCCTTTTACAAGAGAGAGGCGGAACAAGCGAGTCAACACAGGAGACAGTTCTGGCGCACACTGCCTCAGCACTCTCGCTGGAATGCCGTCAGGTCCGCTGGCCTTGTTCACGTCTAGACTGCACAATACTCTCCGGACCTCTTTAGTGTGCACAGCGATCTCCGGCATCGAAGAGTCACAATGAGGTACAGTAGGTGGTTGCTTGGAGCCAGCGTCCAGACGTGAATTGCTAGCAAAAAGAGATGCAAATAAATTTGCTTTGTCACTTGCAGAGTGAGCCAGCGACCCATCAGGTTTCAGCATCGGAGGTAAAGTGGGCCGACAGAAATTCGTTTCAACCGCTTTAGACAGGGACCAAAACTGTTTACTACCCGGAGGGTGCGATGCCAGCTTGGCCCCAATACGTCCAATATGGTCAAAACGTGCCCGACGCAGAACCCGCTTGCAGAACTTGGCGGCAGAATTAAAGGCTCTCTTCCTCGCGCGAACCCTACGCGCTCTAACTTTGCGGTCGCGGGCCCCGACCCAGGCTTGGTAAGCAGACTCTTTTCGGGCCTCAGCATGGGCGCATTCTGCATTATACCAAGGTCGGGATTCGTTACCGAGCGGAATGTCGGAGAATGGAATGAAATATTCCATTCCCTGCCGAATCACATCCGCAACCGCGTCTGCACAGCTCGAGGGGCTACCCGAGGAGAAGCACACATGCCGCCAAGGATAAGACGCAAAAAAGTGCCGCATCTCGTCCCAGTCTGCTGACTCGTATCGCCATACTCGCCTCGTGCCTCTAGGGCTCTCATCTGGAGGGGAGCAAGTCGAAACGGATTTCACCAGACAGTGGTCAGACGATCCCAGCGGGGCTGAGACCGACACCGAATGACTGTCCGGATCAGTTGTCAGTAGAAGATCCAAGCAGTTGGGTGTATGGCCGTCAACATCCGGTACCCGCGTTGCCACATTCACCAGCTGGGTTAGATGTTAGTAAATGTTGTTACTTTTCTTCAAGTTGAAAAAATATCGTCCAGTTTTTTATTTTCTGAATAGTAGTTTATCTTTTTCTGTTATCTTCTTTGCATCTGTTGCTTTACAGTTTTTACTCTATTTTATTCTGCCCTTTGTTTGCTGTATTCATTTTATTAATATTTTAGGTTATACAGAATATACAGGGTTACTGGTTAAGTCTACCTAGATCCATTAAGAGGTTATAGTTCCCATCATTTCTGACTAATTTGACTATGAAACACCCCAGCCTAAACCTAACCGTTTTTGAGATATTGGACTTGGAAGGTTTTTTAAAAAAATATGCCAATTTCTTAAGAATTGGCATTTTTTTTTGTCTTCTATGGCCTTATTTTTTGTCTCATTCCGATTTTTGAGTACTAGAGAAGTTCGTCTTATTATTTTAAATGCAAAAAGTCCAAATATCTGAACCATAGGAGTCATAGTAGAGGACTGAAAGTGTAAATAAGAAATAAATTTATAAAAACATTTTTTTCTTTTAGCAAAATTTTTAAAAAAATGTATGGCAGTTGTGCTGCAGATATGCCAAATAATATTTTTGTTCTATTAGCTATCCAGGTAGGTATAACAAGCTAGGGGTATTATCACAATTCTTAGAAAAAACTTTAATAAAAAAATATGCCAATTCTTAAGAAATTAGCATATTTTTTTAAAAAACCTTCCAAGTCCAATATCTCAAAAACGGTTAGGTTTAGGCTGGGGTATTTCATAGTCAAATTAGTCAGAAATGATGGGAACTATAACCTCTTAATGGATCTAGGTCGACTTAACCAGTAACCCTGTATACCTGTAGCTGAATTCAGTTGTGTTAAGAAGTTTTTAAGACTGTATTGTTATCAGAATTAATAATTATATTCATGACTCACTTTAATATTAACACGCATAGTTTCCATGTAATTTATTGACTGGGTCAATGTTATATGCGGCCGAAGGTAACGGGTGGTCAATGAATGTATTAAACCTTTACTAATTCATCACTTGCTTTTTCTCACGGCTTCGCTCCCGTGGCGTGTCTGATAGGAACTGTGGTTTTCTTTTAATGTTTTTTTTTTTAAATCTAATTGGACTCTTCTTAAACCTTTACCGTTATTTACCTTTTACAAAGTCACATATAAACAAATATGAACCTCATTATTTTATGAGTTCAAGTTAACTATTGTACATCAAAAACAATTTTAATTCTTTTAATAGAAAAGTTCCATTGATTGTTGAATTGATAACTTATGCTTTAACGAAAGAATGAAATTCATTCTCGTATGTTGATTGAAATTCTTTGTAAGTTAATCGATATTTGACCTACATACATACATACATAAACTCACGCCTTTTTCCCATGGGGGTAGGCAGAAACTACAAAACGCCACCTGCTACGATCCTTACATACTTCTTTTGACCTACATAGTTTGTTAAGTTTTTGAGATAGTTGTCCAAATAAGTAAAGAAAACATAGAAATTATACTGCCTATAAAATTTATGGATATGACGATTACCAAGAATATCAGATTTCGCGCCCCAACCAGACGGGATAGTAGTGTTGTGTGATTCACTGATGTCGATGACGAAAATCGAAATGGAATCGTACAAAATTGACTTCAGGGCTTCAGGGACCCACTTATATTGAAAAGCTTTTAGTTTTTCAAACAATAAATCTCAATGAGCAGCTAGCTATATCGCTACAGAAATAATATCTTCTGAACAATCTTCCTAAATTAAATCGCGTATAGAAACGAGTTCAGAGGTACCTCTGGGATAGAGATTGATTGGCAATTAGTGATTAGTAGTGTAACATAACTATTTACGTGTATAAGTTCTATTACTTTCTATCTAAGATCGGCTCGACTCCATACAACGAGCGAAAACGCACGCACACATAGACACGCTTCACGTACAGCGTGTGCAATAATATTCATAAAAAGTTTTTATTTCTCTTAAAATTGTAGTTGAAAACATTTTATTAGAATAAAAATATCAAATAAGATCATAAATAAACTAATATGAGAGCAGTCCAATAGCTTCCAGATCAGGGAAGCGAATCATTTTATTCAAAACCGAATTTAATATCGCCCTTCATTTCTTCTGCAAAACATTATTTCATATTTGAATTTCTTTGCATGATTCTTATACTTAGCGTGCGTAAATAATGGCTGGTTTTCTTCTATAAAAGTTTTATGAGCTCGTAATATTTGTTTACATCAAATGATTTGCATCAGAGTTGAGTTTATGAACAATTTCGTGGAAAACGTGCTTAAATTTTGTTCAGAATGTTTAGTTTATAACGAGATAGTTAGATTTACTGAGAATCTAACGGTAGGTACGCGTGTTGAAAATTTGTTAGGTCTTATTAGTAAAACCATATTAAACTTAATCTTCAGTAAAAATAACCCTGGTGCTATTCTCAGAAAGAATTAAATTATATGGCCCCAGGACTCAAAGTTTCTCTTACAATTTGGAATACACATCATTAGTATATAATTTAATTGGAAACTAAGATAAAGTTTGATAATGAATCCTTGAGCAAAAATCTAAATTAGTAAAAATACGAAAAAACTAAAAAAAAACGATACCGCTCGTAAACAGTAGAAACTATCTCCATCTCTTGCACGCCTTACCACTAAGAAAGGGATAGCAAAACTCAACGTATATTCAAGTTGGTGCTCAAAGAGATTCACGTCATCAAGTACTTATTAACCAAGTCGGGATACTTCAAGAAATGTCCAACGTTTCTCTCATTCCCGACTTATAATTTGCGCTAGAACCGCCTGTAGTAAAAAGGCTACACTGTTTTCTTTTGAAAGTTCAACGTTGAAGAAACGTAAAACTAAGGAAAGCTGGGATTAGAACTCATTCAGTTGGTCAGAATGAAACAGTGGAACTATTTGAATGATGATACTTTTTTGTTCCGTACCGGTATACAGTGACCATTGGTAAATGTTTAAATCTATTGAAGAGTTAGTTTACTGTGAAACACTTTTCCTGCGGGAAAGAAATAATGTAAGTTTTTTTTTTATATCTTTGCCCTACACTAGGAATTTCTACTATAGCGTGGTTGCGTTTTCAAACATTTAAACTTACATACAAACCTAGATCCGGAACAACTATCTGTAAACCATACAAATTAATACTTGTTCCGTGCGAGCATTGAAGCCGCGACACGCAGCACAGCAGCCGATCGCTCAACCACTGCGCCAACCGTGTCGTCCTTATTAGACTTTTAATTGAAATAAGTATAAAGAAAGGATAAAACTAAAACTGTTTATTATACGAAATGTTTGCAACTCCTGAAGACTGATGTCATAGCCAGAAAAATGTATTCTTAGAGTAAGTTGTGGTTATTTTAATTTTAGACATTTCATCGGGTCAAGATACGTATTATTACAAAGTTCGTCAGGAACTTGTCAGGTAAAGATATTTCATACTTAGTTGTCTAACATTAAGATGAGTCTTAAGACGCTGCAGACTTATAGGTACGTATTACTTTCGACCCTGAACCCACTTTATAAACTCAAAAGCGCTTTAGTTATTTATGCTACAAGTGCGGAAAGTAGGTGATTTCCGATGAGTGGTATTTTTATTCACGAGCGAGCGAAGCGAGTGATTGGATAAATCGACACGAGTCGGAAATCATCTTACGCACGTGTATCATACAACATTTTACTATGCATTGTGCGAGGAAATAAAAAAATATATCTGAACCAAGCAAGAAATTAATAAAATGGCGCTTATTCAAGAGCGCTTAGCATATCCACAGAATAACTAATAGTTCATAGTTCCTCGGGCATATCTACTGCGCATGTGCAAATAGCTGTCACGTCGTAACGCAAAAACGCACGAGCTTGATATTCATTCTGCCAAAACATATTAAATGAATATTTAAAACTAGCTGTCCCACGCGGCTTCGCTCCCGTCAACTGGCTACGTACCTACCCTATCCTACCTACCCTACACCTGCCCTACACCTACCCTACACCTACCCTACACCTACCCTACACCTACCCTACACCTACCCTACACCTACCCTACACCTACCCTACACCTACCCTACACCTACCCTACACCTACCCTACACCTACCCTACACCTACCCTACACCTACCCTACACCTACCCTACACCTACCCTACACCTACCCTACACCTACCCTACACCTACCCTACACCTACCCTACACCTACCCTACACCTACCCTACACCTACCCTACACCTACCCTACACCTACCCTACACCTACCCTACACCTACCCTACACCTACCCTACACCTACCCTACACCTACCCTACACCTACCCTACACCTACCCTACACCTACCCTACACCTACCCTACACCTACCCTACACCTACCCTACACCTACCCTACACCTACCCTACACCTACCCTACACCTACCCTACACCTACCCTACACCTACCCTACACCTACCCTACACCTACCCTACACCTACCCTACACCTACCCTACACCTACCCTACACCTACCCTACACCTACCCTACACCTACCCTACACCTACCCTACACCTACCCTACACCTACCCTACACCTACCCTACACCTACCCTACACCTACCCTACACCTACCCTACACCTACCCTACACCTACCCTACACCTACCCTACACCTACCCTACACCTACCCTACACCTACCCTACACCTACCCTACACCTACCCTACACCTACCCTACACCTACCCTACACCTACCCTACACCTACCCTACACCTACCCTACACCTACCCTACACCTACCCTACACCTACCCTACACCTACCCTACACCTACCCTACACCTACCCTACACCTACCCTACACCTACCCTACACCTACCCTACACCTACCCTACACCTACCCTACACCTACCCTACACCTACCCTACACCTACCCTACACCTACCCTACACCTACCCTACACCTACCCTACACCTACCCTACACCTACCCTACACCTACCCTACACCTACCCTACACCTACCCTACACCTACCCTACACCTACCCTACACCTACCCTACACCTACCCTACACCTACCCTACACCTACCCTACACCTACCCTACACCTACCCTACACCTACCCTACACCTACCCTACACCTACCCTACACCTACCCTACACCTACCCTACACCTACCCTACACCTACCCTACACCTACCCTACACCTACCCTACACCTACCCTACACCTACCCTACACCTACCCTACACCTACCCTACACCTACCCTACACCTACCCTACACCTACCCTACACCTACCCTACACCTACCCTACACCTACCCTACACCTACCCTACACCTACCCTACACCTACCCTACACCTACCCTACACCTACCCTACACCTACCCTACACCTACCCTACACCTACCCTACACCTACCCTACACCTACCCTACACCTACCCTACACCTACCCTACACCTACCCTACACCTACCCTACACCTACCCTACACCTACCCTACACCTACCCTACACCTACCCTACACCTACCCTACACCTACCCTACACCTACCCTACACCTACCCTACACCTACCCTACACCTACCCTACACCTACCCTACACCTACCCTACACCTACCCTACACCTACCCTACACCTACCCTACACCTACCCTACACCTACCCTACACCTACCCTACACCTACCCTACACCTACCCTACACCTACCCTACACCTACCCTACACCTACCCTACACCTACCCTACACCTACCCTACACCTACCCTACACCTACCCTACACCTACCCTACACCTACCCTACACCTACCCTACACCTACCCTACACCTACCCTACACCTACCCTACACCTACCCTACACCTACCCTACACCTACCCTACACCTACCCTACACCTACCCTACACCTACCCTACACCTACCCTACACCTACCCTACACCTACCCTACACCTACCCTACACCTACCCTACACCTACCCTACACCTACCCTACACCTACCCTACACCTACCCTACACCTACCCTACACCTACCCTACACCTACCCTACACCTACCCTACACCTACCCTACACCTACCCTACACCTACCCTACACCTACCCTACACCTACCCTACACCTACCCTACACCTACCCTACACCTACCCTACACCTACCCTACACCTACCCTACACCTACCCTACACCTACCCTACACCTACCCTACACCTACCCTACACCTACCCTACACCTACCCTACACCTACCCTACACCTACCCTACACCTACCCTACACCTACCCTACACCTACCCTACACCTACCCTACACCTACCCTACACCTACCCTACACCTACCCTACACCTACCCTACACCTACCCTACACCTACCCTACACCTACCCTACACCTACCCTACACCTACCCTACACCTACCCTACACCTACCCTACACCTACCCTACACCTACCCTACACCTACCCTACACCTACCCTACACCTACCCTACACCTACCCTACACCTACCCTACACCTACCCTACACCTACCCTACACCTACCCTACACCTACCCTACACCTACCCTACACCTACCCTACACCTACCCTACACCTACCCTACACCTACCCTACACCTACCCTACACCTACCCTACACCTACCCTACACCTACCCTACACCTACCCTACACCTACCCTACACCTACCCTACACCTACCCTACACCTACCCTACACCTACCCTACACCTACCCTACACCTACCCTACACCTACCCTACACCTACCCTACACCTACCCTACACCTACCCTACACCTACCCTACACCTACCCTACACCTACCCTACACCTACCCTACACCTACCCTACACCTACCCTACACCTACCCTACACCTACCCTACACCTACCCTACACCTACCCTACACCTACCCTACACCTACCCTACACCTACCCTACACCTACCCTACACCTACCCTACACCTACCCTACACCTACCCTACACCTACCCTACACCTACCCTACACCTACCCTACACCTACCCTACACCTACCCTACACCTACCCTACACCTACCCTACACCTACCCTACACCTACCCTACACCTACCCTACACCTACCCTACACCTACCCTACACCTACCCTACACCTACCCTACACCTACCCTACACCTACCCTACACCTACCCTACACCTACCCTACACCTACCCTACACCTACCCTACACCTACCCTACACCTACCCTACACCGACCCTACACCTACCCTACACCTACCCTACACCTACCCTACACCTACCCTACACCTACCCTACACCGACCCTACACCTACCCTACACCTACCCTACACCTACCCTACACCTACCCTACACCTACCCTACACCTACCCTACACCTACCCTACACCTACCTACCCTTAGTACTATACGAATGTAACCTGTAAACTTTTGTTTCTACCGGTGGCGGCGATCTAATTAAAATTTAGAACATAAAAGCTGCTATTGTGAGTCTATCTTAAAAGATAGACATATGCTGTCGCGGACTTTTTTTAGAACTTTTAAAGAAGAACAATTCCATAATACATTATATTTGCGTAACTTAAACCGTTTACGCAGCGCACGCAACAAAAGCTCTCAAAAAGGAATATTTTCGCCCGTTTTTGCAACATATTTCATTTATGCTCGGCTCCTATTGGTTGTAGCGTGATGTTATATAGCTTATAACCTTCCTCGATAAATGGACTATCCAACACAAAAATAATTTTTCAATTCCAACCAGTAGTTCCCGAGATTAGCGCGTTCAAACCAACAAACAAACAAACAAACTCTTCAGCTTTATAATATTATTATAGTATAGATTAATTTATTGATCAAAATCGAAATCTAGAGTAATTAAAAACGCCTTAAATGAAGTATTAGTTTTGTTTTACCTTTTATATGAATGATAATTTGTACTTAACACATTTTTAAAACTTTTCTCAAATAATAAAAACTCTATGCGGCGGGCTGACGTTGAAGTTAAAAATTAAAAAAGTACAGGAAAGTAAAAAGCTCTAGTAAAAAAAAGTGACACTATCCGCACAGTTTGGCTGCTTGGAAAACGCATTTTTCGAGGATATGCATTGTAAAATATATTTCCACACAATACAGACGATATTCGGATCAGTCAACAACACCATTGAGCCGTTGCTTAATTAAACAAATTAAACTTGCACACCGAAGGGGTATTAAAATGATTAGTTAAGAGCGACAACAACGGTGTTATTGTGAGCCCCTTTGTAAAGATTTACTGGAAAAAACTGCAGTTATATTGATTCGCTATAGACTTGGTTTGGTTAAATACTATTATTTGGTTCTTATTCATTCCGTCTATGGCTGTGTGACCGCAGAATGTGTTATGGGTTCTCTTTCCAAGTCGGGAAAAGCGTTCTTGGGTTTTGTCATCAGGGATATCCCAGTAAGAGTTTGGAGTCTGGTTTGCGCCCGGTAGATGGCGAAGGGCTACTAGTTACTGGGTTATGAGATCAGATAGGCAGGTGGAGGTCTGCACCACTTGGGCGGAACAACGCCGTGTCCTCGTAGGGGCGATTGGCGGTGGCAAACTCTCACGTCCGGCCCTGGTTCAGGCCATGGCATGGAGCGAGAGGGCATGGGAAGCTGTTACCTCCTTCTGCGAAGCAGTAATGCTCGCAAAAAAGGAGGCAAAACACGTGAGGGTAACGCAATGGAGATGCCCTTACGCCTCAAGTCCCCGCAGGAGACGCCCTGGGCTTCGGGAGTCGCAAGCCGGTTGCCGGCCGCCGTAGGAACGGGCTTACGGAAGGCGAGTATTTGGGTAGCTCACCGTCCGATAAGGACCAGGGCTGAGTCGACGGTACGTAGTATTCCACGCGCGCCTCAAAGAGATATCAGCAAACGGGGTCCGCTATGGCCAATGCCTGTCTGGGTTGCGGATAAATTTTAAAAAGGGTTACCGCGGTCCTGGCTCAAGTAACTGAAGGAACATGAGTGGGTTTTAGTCAGTAAAAGTCTGACACGCTCTGCCGCTTCACCCAGAGCGGGAGAAGTCATTGACCCAACAAAAAAAAATTGGGAAACGCGTTATTGGGTTTTGTAATCAAGGATAACCCAGTAAGAGTTTGGTTTATGTCCGGTAGATCCGAAGGGCTGCTAGTTACTGGGTTTAGATATCAGACAGGCAGTTCCTCTACGTGAACTAGCTACGGGTATTCCGCTTGCTCTCTTTTAGTTCAACTCAGATAGCAACAAGCTCGCAGGCAGGCCCTCTATTACGTGAGACTGGCCAAATCTGGCTGAGTGGACAGTTTCTATACATAGACCTGCGACTTCAATGTGTGATATTTAGTTGAGACTTGTTCTCGTACAGTTAATTTCACGAGAGAATATAATAAGTTTACTCACTTAGATAGACTGAAAATCCAATATATTCCACATAGCTACCAGATACAGAAAAGCCTTATAATATAGCACCTAAACACAGAAACAATTCCTACAGTCTAAGTCAAAGTATCTGCGATTTATAGCTCGGTTTCAATAAGACTCTCTATACAAAAACGTTATAAAACCTTCGCGGTTTATCTCCGAAGAATAGCTGGTGGCTGAAAATTCGGTGTGTTTATTTTGGATATTTTTTTTTGGAAAGTGTTTTGGTACTTTGGGTTTATTATTTCTTTAAATATTCAGATGCTGACGATTGGGTAATTCGGCCCTTGCAAAAATTCAAAGTGGGAAGCATAAAAATTCATCATCACCATTATTATTTCAGCCGAAAGACGTCCATTGCTGGATATAGGCCTCCTCCAAGTGTCAGCACACTGATCGGTCCTGTTTGCAGCGTAGAAAGGCCTCCCTCTAGGTGGAGTGATGACCTGGTTAACGCTGCAGGAATCCGCGATGCGAGATCATCTTTAACAACCTGATAATCATGTCAATTTAGTCACAAATAATAATAACCATGGGCACAAAACACCTTACAAATAAACCCGATAATTAAACAGCAGAGCTATAATCTTTTTAAACAAACAGCTGGTGTTTTAATCAACACTAATAACAACCGACACTCATTAAAAACAAGTAGGACTTACCGTACATTTCTACGAATTAATACAAATCTCATCTTTAAGACCGATTTTCAACTTTAATCACTAGTATTAAGGGTGAGAATTAAGCTTTCTAAAGAAGCAAATTAAAATGTTCGCATGTGTAGTAAGAACTCCATTGTTTCCTATTGTTAAGTTTAATTACTGAGTAAGATTTACAACTTAGTTGTTTCACGTGTCCATTTTCTGCAGTATCAAACTTATGATGAAGGAAGATTTTATATTAAGCAGTCTTAATAAGAGATAGGCAATCAGTCGTATTTCAACCTGATTACTGGGTTTTAACGCATCTTTAGTGGTAATTAAGTTCTTCGCGTCTAGCACATCAGAATAGCATTCCGCGATGCAAAAAATTGTCAATCACCAATCCAGAAAAAGAAAGAGAAGAATTGAAAGCCAAGGAAATAAATGAACCATCTCACCGACGATCCATACAAAAAGCAGTAAAACTAAATTAACTTGATCCAAAAGCTACGGTATAAGATTAATTGTGAAACGAGCGGCTCCTTAAGACATCAATAAGTATTTTTCTCCCCAACTTAGAGAAAGTGGGCAATTTTCTGCAGAATATTCAGCATACTAAAGTCAATGAATTGTGGGTACGGGGTCTGCATTATTACCAGACTGTTGTTCCCAACTTCGTTTAGAATAAACTCAATTACGGAAAGTTCTTTATCTACGGTCTTAAGGATGCAGGCGAAAGTATTTTGGCTCGAGACTCGACTTTCAAAACTTTTATTACAAAACAAGAGTGTTAGTGATTGTCACCGTTTAGTTATAGAAATTGACTGCAAGTATTTCTATTCTGACTATGGCTATGATAATCAATACAAATGCTTAGCGTACGTTGCGGGAGCATGACTTATCAGTAATGAAAAGTCTAGTTGCTGCTGACGCGGTGATTTCGTGTTCTGTGCCCTGAATCTTCAAACTTTTGGAAAGTCTTGCCGTTGCTACAACACACCCTCAAGATAATTATGACTGAGTATAATCTATTATAGCCTGTTAATAGATTAGATTTAGTCATTTGAAATTGAGTAGCGTTTGGAACCTCGATGGTATTTATCACTGTTAAAAGTAAACTTATCTAATACATAGAATGTGAAATAGAACCCATTGCAAATGATATCGCAGGAATTCAAACCAGGAGCCATATAATTAGCATTAGAAGCATGTCCTTGAAAACTCATACCTACGCCTATCTTATTTATTCCCGTATGCCAATCGATATGAACGAAGCGTTAATGACAATTTCATTGAACTAAAAATACTGAGGCACATATATTTATGACTCATAACATGATGTGTTTATGTCACACTGTTGTTGCTTTTCTTTTAAATCATTCCTATATCCTCCTACCTATAAAACTTTGTCCAGCAAGCCACTTTATGGTGGATAATCTGTACAGGTCTAATGCTGAATATAGGCTAAACAGACGATGCAAACACCAAGATTTTGCTACAATAGTGCAACAAAAAACGTTTTACATATTATCTGTAAGACTCTAATGCCAATTTTTTTAAGGCGCCTATTACCGTTCTCTTCCCAAATTATTCATAGTCCTGTTTATACGATATTAGATAACATTCTCATCCACCATTTTAATCCACTAGAGTAAACGTCGAATAAATATATTAGGGCATAACCATTACATTACCACTTCAGGCACCAGCAATTTTGCAACATCTCACCCATGCTGCGAGTCGTCACAGCAAAATAGTATTGCTCAACGATTGCGTTGATGCTGCATTGCATTTTGACTCTTGCGAGTGCGGTAATATAATTGTTGTATTTAGCCGTTTTCAGCACTGCAGATGCTCCACCAAATTGCTGGTTGCTGAATTTGCTGATGCTTAAAGCGTGTGGCGTTAAGCGTTCAGCCACTGTCTCGAGATTGCGAAATGCAACTAAGAGCTGATCCTTTAATCGTCAGATAACTATTATCTGAGGAATAAAAATGGCAGCAGCTTTGGTTAACCTATAAAAATGATGTCAATCCGCCATTTCTATTCTATTGTTGAACGCCGATGCTAAAAGAACAATGTTTGCTATAGCCTTTAAAACTACGTGACCAAGTAAACAGATGCTTTTCACCCGACTGCCGAAGGAGGTTAATGTGTTTATCGGTCAATATATGTATGTATGTATGTTTGTTCCTATGTGGCGTTCTAGAGACCAAACTCGTTGGCAGATTTTGATGATTCTTACGTCAATCGATTCGCCTTAACCCTGCGAGTGTCACTAGTTACACTAAAATTGAAAATTGAAAGATGGCGGATTTTGGGCGCCATATTGTGGGGGCCCAATTTTTTTTTCTCAATTCTTCCAAACCCATCGTGTGGGGTATAAAAATAAAGGGTTTTTAAGAGGTGATTTCAAAAATATATAACACATATTTTTAAATGTACCTAATTCCAAAAAAAAATAACTAAAATATAAATAAAAAAATCCAAAAAACCCGACCACTTCAAAAGCGAAGTTCGGTTTTGAAGCAGTCGGGTTTTTGTTTTTTTTTATTAATTAGACGTCTTATCCGAAGGAACGGAGTTTGAAGACATGTTTTCTTAGTTCTGTTGCTGCCTGGGTAATCATCATGTTGCAACATGTTTGGGAAGGCCGCATTTGGATAATCTTGTAATATATGTGTGATGAGGATGGAAAATAATATGCATGTCGTTTTGATGGGATACACTTGTTATCGTTTTGGAATGAATGAAACTATACGAATTGTCATTGAATAAAACCTTCCACAGACAGATGCGATACGGCAGAGCAACAAGGATGCATTAAGGTTACACTAGTCGACGGCACGAACTATTTTGTGCGCGGGTTTAAAATGCCTGCTATCTCATCCGACAACAGGGGCGAAATAAATAGATGCTGCTATAAACAGTAAGAAGATAGTTCAGAATCAGAATCAGAATCAGAAATCTTTATTTGTGAGTCATAGGTACAGTGGATGTTAAATGCTACAATTTTAAGTTCGCTACAACCGGCCGTTAATGGCATACAAAAATTACACAAAACCATTAAAATGAAAAAAAAAATGCATTAAAAAAATAAAAACAGTGAGTATGTTACAATAAATTGAAATAAATTTAAAATATAATAATAAAACATGCTTAATAATATAAAATAATAACAAAAAATCAGGTGTATGTAGTGTATAGTAGATATCAAAGAAAAATTAAAGAAAACATTAATTAAGATTGTAATTAGTCAATAACATAGATGTCCAATACTAAAGTCAAATTAACAAAAAGTTATGTCAGTTTTTGTCTTCCATAAAGTCATTGGTTGAATAGTAACATTTATTTATTAAAAATTGTTTGAGTTTAATTTTGAACATTGTGACATTATGATTCTTTACTTCTCGGGGAATTTTATTATAACCGGAGCCATTCCATAGATGCTTTTACGTAGAAGAGCTGTTTTGCTGTGATCAACACAGAGTAGATTTGATTCCCTTTTCCTTAACCGTGGATCAGCTGGAGCTCGTTTTTCAAATAACTGTGGATTTGTTTCAACGAATAATGCTACCTCGTAGATGTATAGGGATGGAAATGTTAGAAGCTTTAAAGTTTCAAAGTATGACTTACAGCTGTCCCTTGATTTTAATTTACACGCGTACATGCACTTTTTTTGTGCGATGAAAACATAATTTTTGTCTGTTGAGTTTCCCCAAAAAATTACTCCGTATCTTAGAGCTGATTCTACGTAGCTATGATGGGCAATTAGTACGGTTTCACGATTTACAAATTTAGTTAATTTATGAAGAGCAAAAACA
Organism: Orthosia incerta; assembly: GCA_948252205.1. Taxonomy (NCBI): domain Eukaryota; kingdom Metazoa; phylum Arthropoda; class Insecta; order Lepidoptera; family Noctuidae; genus Orthosia; species Orthosia incerta. The sequence continues at coordinate 12,533,457 of OX411761.1, forward strand.
AAACTGTTTAACTTTTTACAAATCTCTTCAACATGTAGCTTCCATGTGAGTTGACTATCTATCACTAGTCCCAGAAATTTTGTACTATCAGTTTTTGTCACTGGCTTTCCATTGTGACTAATATCCGGAAGGTTCTGTAGTTATCGCTGCTTAAAATGCACTATACTAGTTTTATCTAGATTAATTTTCAAGTTATTCGCCACTAACCAATCTATTGTTTGCTTTAATGTATCACTAATTTCTTTTTCATAATTATAGGAGTTCGCGTACGAATTAGCACTTTTGCAAGTTTGTAGCGAAATGGATGATGATTTAGGAAGAAACAGAGCGCGCGAAATTTATCTAGATATCATGAAAAAACGACTAAATGTATATTTTCAAAATAAAATCATTTGCATGGTTGAACTACTACTCTATCCCTGCATAGTGGCCGTTTTGCAATTTTCCTTCTTCTTATGGTATTTATTTCCACTCAAAGATGCGTAAAAATTAGTGTTTGAAATATGGAACTTTCGACTCTCATAACTCTTAAATATTTTTATTTTTGAATATTTTGTTTCCATACAGGGCTAGATAATGATGAGACAAGTTGATATCAGTTTTTATTTTGAACGTACATCGTCAAAACGTGGAGTAATCGGCAGACTAAGTTTGTATGGAAGAATGATCGACCAGTGTAACCTTAATTTATTTTTATGGAAAGCGTTTTAGTTATATGTAAGCACAGATAATAATATCCGATGAATAACTTCCATCAAAAACAGTTGTCGCATTTTCGCGTAGCGCTTGTCAGCAGGGGCTTTAAGCCCTAAATTGCATACACAAAAATCGCTAGAATTGAGAACTTTCAGGACTTGTGTTTAGTATGTAACACTTTAAATAATAGCTTGCCATAGTAAATATATCTACCAGTCATCAAGTTCATCATTTCAGCCGAAAGACGTCCACTGCTGGACATAGGCCTGCCCCAAGCTTCGCCACATTGACCAATCCCGTGCGTCTTGCATCCAGCGCCTTTCCGCAACCTTTACCAGGTCATCGGTCCACCTAGTGGGAGGCCTTTCAACGTATCGTCTTCCGGTTCGCAGTCACCATTCCAGAACTTTTCGGCCTCATCGGCCATCCGTTCTGCGAGCAATGTGCCCTGTCCCCTGCCACTTAAGTTTGGCAATTCTTAGGGCTATGTCGGTAACCCTGGTTCTCTTGCGGATCTACACATTTCTGATTCGATCACGCAAGGAAACGCCGAGCCTAGTCCTCTCCATTGCCCTTTGAGTGACTGTAAGCTTTCTGATGTGGCCCATCGTAAGCGACCACATCTCAGAGCCATTTATGATATCACTGGCAACACACACTGGTCATAGACTTTCGTCTTGAGATACTGTGGTAAGTTGGACGAGAAGATGCCGCGTAACTTCCCGAACGCTGCCCAGCCGAGTCGGATTCGACGGTTGACCTACCCAACAACAACCAACCCAATTGGATCGTTTGTCCTAGTTAGACATAGTCGCCCACAACTTCGAGTGTAGTCTCCGACCTTGATAGGAGTGGGTGTAACATGGGCATTCACCATGACCTTGGTTTTGTCCATGTTCATTTTAAGACCCACTCTTTCGGAAGCTCTACTGAGGTCATCGAGCATATTACTGAGGCTCTCCATGGTCTCAGCCATGACAACTATATCGTCGGCAAACCAAAGGTGAGTGATGCTCTCGCCATTAACGTTGATGCCTGAACCCCTCGAACCAGAACCTTGAAGACATCCACCAGCGCAGCAGTGAACAGTTTCGGAGAAATGACGTCTCCCTATCTCACGCCGCGCTGGAGAAGGATTAGTTTCGAGGTCTGATCCTGAAGACGGACTGACATGGTGGCGTTTTTGTACAAATACTTCAACACCTCAATGTACTGGTAGTCGATCAGGCACCGTTGGAGAGACTGCAGTACAGCCCAAGTCTCGATCGAATCGAAGACTTTCTCCTAGTCCACGAACGCTAAACAGAGAGTCAGGTTATACTCTTCGGTCTACTGTATAACCTGCCGCAGCGTATGTATGTGGTCTACGGTGCTAAAGCCTTTTCGGAATCCGGCTTGTTCGGGAGGCTGGAAATCGTCAAACCTGCGCGCGAGACGATTCGTGATGACTCTTGAAAACAACTTGTAGCCCTTCTTGAAGAAGACTATCACCACACCCCTGCACCATGCCTGTGGCGTTTTGCCCTCGAGTATGACGGAATCAAACAGCTTCTGAAGGGTCTTAAGGACCGGTTTTCCACCGGCCTTCAGCCGTGATTCCTTCATTACCCTGCGCCTTGTTATTTTTAACCTGTTTCAGAGCCATCCTAATCTAGTACAGGCTGTCGTCCGGAATATCTTCGGTATAGTGTCGGGTCGTAACGGGCTTGCTGATTGATTTGTACAACTGCCCAATATAATGTCTCGATCTCCCTCAGAAGCTCCGGTTTGCCGGATACGATCCTGCCATCGTCGGTCTTCAGTTTCGTGAGCTGGCTCTGCCCGATAGCCAGATCCCTAGAAAAAACCTTGGAGCCTTTATTTCGCTCAATCGCATCTTTAATACGCTCGGTATTAAAGCGGCGGAGGTCTCTTTTCAAGGATTTACAGATCTGTCTATTGAGCTGCCGGTATTTGCACGCCTCATCTGAAGACTGCAGGATCATCTCACGCCTCTCCTTCATAAGCTTGAGGGTAGGATCAGAGAGCTTTTTGTTTCTATCTGTACGACGGGTCTTGAAAAACTTAGACCCAACCGTATGGAAGCTTCCACGAACCCGTCGCTGTATTCGTCCACGGAGCTCCCTAGGCACTCAAACGATTCTCGAGTTTGAGCTGAAAGCTCTCGGGGTTTTGAAGCTGGATCTGTGCTGGACGGAGCGTGGACTTCATCAGTCGAGACCTTTTAAGCTTAATATTAATGTTCAATGTGCCTCTTACCATGCGGTGATCGCTCCCGGTTTTTACCGAATTGATCACAGAGACATCATTGAACATTTGCTTCTTGGTTGAGACGATGAAGTCGATCTCATTTTTTGTTGCTCCATCGGGGCTCTGCCAGGTCCACTTCCTGTGTTCACGCTTTTTGAAGAAGGAGTTAATCATATAGAGGCCCTCCTTCTCCATAAAACTGGCCAGTAGGTGACCCCGGTGGTTCCATCGACCAACTCCAAATTGCCCCACTTGCAGCTCATCCTCGTCTCGTTTGCCCAGTTTCGCGTTGAAGTTACCCCATGACAACGGTGAAGTGAGTTTTGAAACCATGCATGGCTGTGGTTATATCCTAATACATGGTTTCTACCTCGTCGTCGGGGTGTGCCGAGGTTGGGGCGTAAACCTGTATGACCTTCAGAGAATATCTTGAGGATATTCTGAGTATAAGGTACGCCACCCTGGTCGACACACTCTCGATCTTCACCACGTTGTTCACAAGGGACTTGTGGACGATAAACCCGACACCACCAGATCATCACCAGAGGGTGACTGCCGGTCACCCTCTCGGAATTAGAGCAGGTTACCGGATTTGAGGATTATCGACTCCTCCCAATCTCTTCGGACTTCCGATAACCCTATCCCTCCATCGCAACCTGCTCAATTCCTCTTCGAGTTCGGTGATCTTCTCGTCGGTCCGAAGTGAGCGCGTGTTGTACGTTGCCAAGTCCAGTCGTCGGTGATTGTTTGGGTAGCCGGATCTCGTCGGGACATTCTTGGCACCCCTTGCCATGCTGTAACCTCGACCGCTACCGTAGTCGAGGGTAGGCAGGCTGCCGGGTACTAGGGGCCATTTTTCATTTGTGTTATTCATGGGGACCTCACCCAATTTTTTATTTATGAATAGCACAAATAAAAAAATTGTCTTAAACCCCACGCTTGGCAGGCGGGTTGCCTATCGCAGTATGGTTGTTGTAAAAGTACAGAGAACGCTGCTGCCCATTCTCTGGTTTGTGCCTTAGTCACCTCTTCCGATACCCAAGGGAAGACATGGGATAGTGAAATTCTTTACGTCCGGCACCATACGGAACGAGGTCATCAGTTTGTATAAAAAGAAAAATAAATACGAGTAAGAGCCTAATTACTTCTTGTTTGACGAAGTTTTTTGTTGGTACCGAAATTACCTTGTAAAAGAGCGAACGAGAAAAAAATAACGATTGCGTGACCAAAGAGCCTACCTACATGTTTTTATTTAATTATCGCGTTATTTAACAACCTTTATGAAAAATTCAATTTAATATTAATAAATTGATTATCCCATGTTTATTTGTTCCCGGGCAAACAAAGCAGGAGAACCGAAACTTTTCCCGCATCCAGTGCCCGTGTCGTCGTTCCCTCTCTATCACACGGGATAAAATTTCATGCTTAAGATGATTTGACGTCAAGTTTTAATTAGTACTTGTTCCACTTGTTAAATGTCCAAGAATGGCGGCAAAAAGTGCTGACGTGAAGATCCCCAAATGAGGACTAATACAAAGAATCATAAGGTACATTTGGGGATCGAAAATGGACATTTTCAAAGACCAGCGATTTGTAATTTTCATTAAATTAATGGGTTTAATTATTAATTAAAGTTCTGTAGCAAGTGAATTAGATATAATTTCTCAGAAAGTGGAATCCGAACGATTTGAGAGCGGTGCGTTTAGGAAAGGAGCAAGCTTTTGTGTAAGACTTTTAGGAGGACTTTCGAGTAAATGTAATGTAATTAGTTGTATGTTTTTAGAACGGATTTGATTTAGCAAGTTTGGTTCTACTCTTTAAGAGTACGGGAGTATTTTTTAAGCAGGAGTACCTGGCACTTTTTCGAAGAATGCAAAAATCCGTAATTATTAATGTTCAAGACGATCCGGGATATTTGAAGCGATTAAGCGAGAGGAGGCCTTTGTATAAGTAAGCAATTTCATGTATTGCAATAGCACTATATAAGGTGAAAACAAATAACACAAAAACACGTACTCAAATTTGGTGTTTTATTTTAATCATACTTTTCATTACTAACATAATTTAAGTACTTACTGATACTATAGTTAAGGGTTTAAATTAAGGAATAATCATAAATTTGTACGTCGTTTTTGTGGCGAAGAAACATTTTTCTTTCTTCTTCTTTAGGTAATTTACACTGTATTCTTCAACCACCATCCCACGGTCAAAAGAGTTTTGAATTCCACCCTCACAAGCAAACGACATGCTAATGTATGCGGCCCCAATGAATGGCAGTAGGAAACAGGGCTCACTCTACATATGCATGCGATTTCCTGATTTATATCTGACACAATCTACAAAGGCTTTCTGTTAATTGGAAGAGTTTTTTGGTTAAATCGATAGGGCGTGGTTGGACATGTTGGTTTTAGGAAGCGAGATTTCAGTCCCCGAACGGGCACGCCTTGTTCCGGAGTATGTCGTGTTGTGAACTTGTAAAAGTTGTAACATTTTTTACTTCTTTCTTTAGTCCTGCCATGTAACTTATGTCAAAGATCTACATATGGCAGCCGGGACCGAGTGTTTAACATGTGTGTATCCGCCCGATAACCCATTATAATATTTACAGCCACAACAATAATAAAGATGGCTAAAGAAATTATTCCAAATTCCTCTCCTTTATCAGATACCTATAATTACTCCAGATAACACCACATATCTACAATGTATGGCCGCCGTAATAATTTTATGGGTTGTCATAATTTGAGCCAACGCACCGTTTTATGTTTTAAACTAAGACATCCTTTTTATGGGGTTTTATGGGCTTTCATAACGGTTAACCACAAAAAATATGGTTTATTTATGATATTTATGGTTTTCTTCTTTATGTTTTTATTGTGTGTAGGTTTATTTATAATATCTCCGGTTGCTCTGGAGTGGAAAACGTTTGAATTAATATTAATATATTAATTATTTATATTATTAGCTAAAACTTTATGTATAAAAGTTTTCCGGCATGAAAAGCATATGGGCACTCAGCGATAATGTAGCTTCTAATTGCATCTACAACGATTTTTTTAAATTGGATTAGGGCTTTCCGACATTAGATTCTACAAAAAAAAATATTGTGATAAGAGGCGCACACTAATAAAATATTTAATTGCAGTTAAATAGCAGCTATAGTATTTTATTTATTTATTTAACTTTTTTTCCGGTCTATGACCTTTCTACTAGGCCTTTAACTATTTCTTTCTACCAAAACATTTTATCGCAGCATTTTGTCGTGATAATCCATCAAACAGACATACAGACATTCAAACTGACTTCGCGTTAATATATCTGTATCAAACACATTCCTACAAAATTCTGAGATCTTGGGATTGAGCCAAGAAAGAAAAAAATTGTAATGTAAATAAATAATTTAAGTAATAATCCAGTGGAGAAACATACAGATACAAAACTTTTTTGTAATCACCCCCAGTTGGTTTGAAGTACTTCGGAAGTACTATCATACATTTTAATGTGAGTCGTATGTTATTTTACCTCAGTAAAAGTCCTCGTATCATCCCACTAATATTATTAAAATCTCTGCAATTTTTATGCCAGCCAAGGCCGGCCCAGGAAAGGTTAAGCTAACTATAATAAAGCTTTTCTTAGAAAGATAACTTACATTTAAGTAGGAGTTGTTTGCTCTGGCGCTATGATTCGTTCGCGAGCTTAATTCTTAAGTAATTGGGAAAAACTTCCACTTAAACTTTGGACTTGAGCGCTGTTTACTTGATTCTGTTTTAGTGCTTGCCATTTTTCTGTATCTGCAGTTGATATTTTTCTTAGGTATGTCAGTGTGTGTGCGTAATAATTGCGTTAATTCATTGATTTGTCAAAACCTTTTTAGGAAATTAATAGTGGATTAGAGTTTCCCGGTGCTACTACACTTAACATACAGACAAAAAGATGACACAACAATGGCCCAGCACAAAAGAGACCACATTTCACTAGATTTTGCGTAACATGTTTTTTTATCATATCACTGTCAAACATGATTTCTGCTTCGACAATAATTCTCTACTAAAGCTGGAATTTGCGGAATTTGCGTGATCGAATCAGAAATGTAGAGATCCCGATCCCTGTTACCGACATTGCCCGAAGAATTGCCAAACTTAAGTGGCAGTAGGCAGGGCACATTGCTTGCAGAACGGATGGAGGATGGGGCAGAAAAGTTCTGGAATGGCGACCGTAAACCGGAAGACGTTGCGTTGGAAGGCCTCCCACCAGGTGGACCGATGACCTGGTGAAGGTTGCTGGGATCCACTGGATGCGGGACGCACGGGACTGGTCAATGTGGCGACGTTTGGGGGAGGCATATGTCCAGCAGTGGACGTCTTTCGGCTGATATGATGATGATGATGAAATCCGGAGTATCAAAAGTATCACGCCTGCACCAAAAACGATTTGCAAAATATGGTGAAACATGTGTCGCGACTTGAAAACAAGACTTTAACTTTCACAATTTTTTTATAACTGCGGGTCTTAAACTGTTGTAGCGCGTATAACAAAAACTTTGATACTTGAACTTCAAATTGAAAGAATTAAGTCTGGACTGATTAATCAAAGCTTTATTAACGATTCAGTACATATTAAATTTGTTATTGATTAATGAACCCCTTTGATATCTTATCTTTAAACCCTTATACTAGTAGAAATAAACAAATACGGGGAAGATTACATTTTTTTCTCATTTTGAAGGCCATTTTTGCTCAGTACACGGGTTTGTTTGGAACAAAACCGTGTACGGGTGGGTCTCTTGCCCCAAACTAAATGTTATCACATCATCATCATCATCAGCCTATTAATGTTCCCACTGCTGGGACACAGACCTCCTCTCTGTGAGAGGGGGTGGGCCGTAATCCACCACGCGGGCCCAGTGCGGGTTGGTGGATGTCACATGTCTTCGAATTTTTGGGTCTAAGACTTGCCTGTTTCCTCACGATGTTTTCCTTCACCGTTTTTGAGAGCAGTGGTGATGAAATAATTTACACAAAGTAAAGCGTCTGCCTGGGTTCGAACCCACGACCTATAACTTGTAAGTCGCGGCCGATACCACTGGGCCACCACTGCTCTCAACTAACTAATATTATAAAGAGGTTAAATTATTTGTAAGTTCGTAAGTATGAAAAAGGTAATATTTGTGATACTTATTGAAATTCCCATTACGGAAATTATTTCAATAATATCATCATCATCATATCAGCCGAAAGACGTCCACTGCTGGACATAGGCCTCCCCCAAGCGTCGCCACATTGACCGGTCTCGTGCGTCCCGCAACCAGCGGATCCCCGCAACCTTCACCAGGTCATCGGTCCATCTGGTGGGAGGCCTTCCAACGCAACGTCTTCCGGTTCGCGGTCGCCACTCCAGAACCTTTCTGCCCCATCGGTCATCCCTTCTGCGAGCAATGTGTCCTGCCCACTGCCACTTAAGTTTGGCAATTCTTCGGGCTATGTCGGTAACCCTGGTTCTCTTGCGGATCTCTAAATTTCTGATTCGATCACGCAAGGACACTCCGAGCATAGCCCTCTCCATTGCCCTTTGGGTAATATAAAGCTATATTATTCCTGTGTCTACTATTAGCCATTGGGGCGAACCTGCAGAAAAAGTTAGTTTTTAGGGTTCCGTACCTCAAAAGGATAACACGAAACCCTTATAATCCTATATATCCTTCACTTCGTTATCACTCTGTCTATCTATCTGTGTGTCCGTCTGTCACAGCCAATTTGCTCCGAAACTACTGGACCGATTAAGATGTTTTTTTTTCTGTTCTCTTTTTTATAAAAATAAAACGAGTGTGCGAAGTTGCAAGTCCTCACCAATAGAGGTCAGTTAGTTTAAAACCCACTTATTTGTTTGATTACCGTGATTAGTGAGCGGCCCGCCGCGCCGGCTACTTTCAACACGTTGTACTTTGCTTCCCCGAATTATCACTACGGTGTTTTTATTGTAGGTTTGTATTGTGGGTACTGGCGGTAATAGAAGCTTCGATTATGCTCTATCAATTGGATGATTGAAGAGTTGTCGAGATTGGGTGAGTTTTGAGTTAATTTTGGGAAGTTTGGGCCGTTAGTAATGTAGTACTTTTTAAATAAGGCTTTGACATAGGTACCCCATTAAGAATTATTATTATCTTCTCCATGAAATTCATTACGTACCCTTCTCATTTACACCATATTCATAATGAATGAGCCAAAATATGTCCACTGACAATGACTGCCAACGAATTTAACAGTCGATATGGTTTCAAATCAAATAAATTAAGAGTGCAGAACGCGCTTTGAATACAATACATAGTACAATTGTTTTTAAGTCAAGAAAACTCATGTGAATTAATAAAAGAAACCCAAACCACAGATAATATAATACTTCCAAACTTATTTCGCTGACGCTACAAACCCAGCAATAAAAAAATCAGCTCGTCTGTCTGTCAGCGTGTCTGATTGGCTTCACTGACTTGAGATTTCGGTATGCATTATTTGATGTAACTTGTTATAAGGAGCTTGGCAGGTGCCCAGCCTCGGTGGCGCCTGTCGCGTTCTGTGGTTATACCTTGGGGACTGAGTATTTGAGTTTAAATGTTCCCGCAACACGTGCGATGCGACAACAGCAGGTCAGCGCGTTTTCATACATGGTTTTAAAATTGCATTTGCAGGTGAATAGTTTCTGAAAACTCATTGCTGAAAATACCATTGTGACCATGATCAAGATCGTTCCAGCCTGCTACTTTACTAACAATTACAAATTTAAATTTTCATTAACGTTATTTTGGCAGTTGAATTTAGTTTTGACGAATTCAAACATGTTGAAACTAAAAGAATTAAGAGAAAATATTGATTAAATAATAACTTTAAAAAAAATAAAAAATGGAATATATCTTCAGTATGGCAATAAGAACTTTCAGGCATAGCTACAAAAGTCAGACGTCAAGAGTTTAATTACTGACAAAAAACTTCATTTTAACATCAACTATGTAGATAGATGATGTAAAAATGAAGAAATAAATTAATGAATATCTAGCCCTAGCTAACGTCAAAGGACAACTTATTAATATAAGTTACGATCTCAAAATTACTCTCAAACATAATAATAATTCCTATCTCTAATTCCAAATCTCAAATTAATTAGGCGTTAAACCTAATCAATTACTAATTGCTGTCACAGAATAGATAGGTACGAAAGTTCGACTCCATATAACGTGTGAAAACAAACGCAGAGACACTTCACGTACAACGATTGCAAGTGCCCTCGTGACCGGCATTTGTTTGAGATCGCCGTACGTACACGTCTTTGCGTCTATTTTTGGTGTTTTTAATTATAGGTCCTTGAGGGGGTCGATCATATGTTAAATTATACTTTTTGCATGCAGTCGGTCCGTGGATGGGTGACCATTATTTCATACCGAGATTTTACTCATCTCACTTGTCATTTGCAAGTATTTGTTAGACATTACCACCTGTTGGAAGCCTAAAGGACCAAGAGTCAGGTTAGCCTAGGAGTACCCTGTTTACCTGTAACTGAGTTGTGGAGCTCAGGTAGACTGAAACTCCATGTAATATACTGGTATTCTGCAAGGAGTTAGATTGGAACTGGACACCACCCAAATTGGGCAAATGCTAGGCAGATGTACGGATCCAACCTTCTGTATCTACCAATGCCACATGTTACGCCAATCCCAATTTCTATTACAATTATACCTATTAATTTGCTAATGGAAATGGCTGAGAGTCATGTTCTAGAACTGGGAGTACTTGGTAATTAATTCAATTTGTCACAGTTCGGTATGCTCCAGACGAACTGACGTGCGTGATCTGTCGCTGCGTTTTTCTTGTCATCTTGTTGTCGTTTGGGAATTGTTCGATTAATATGAATAACTAATGTGTTGGAGAGGGTTTTAGTTTTAATTAAGTCATTTGTGAGATAAAAAGGAAGCATAGGAACATTTATTGATGCTTCTTCGCATTCAGCATTATTTTTATTTAAAACGATTTAACTGCTGTGGTCATCCTATAGGTAATGGCTATAAACACTGATCTCAACTTGTCACTCAATAGCTAACTGCTGAATATAAAGAATAGCTACGAACATAAACGAGAATCATGTCAGGAGACGACAAATAGAAACTGAGTAACTAGGTTTATTCTAATAATTATATCATGAGCTTTAGTTATGTGGGCAACAATTGGCCCTAATCATTCAGTTGGAATCTTTTTGAAGTATCAGTTGTTAAATTTACGTCTTTTGCTCCTATTGCAGAAAATTATGCGTGGAAAATAAGACAGATAGAAACCTGGAACACAAGCATAACCATTACCAATCCTTAATCCATAACAACTTGCCGAAATTCGAAGCTCATCAATTGAACATCAGGCATTCGGAAACGGTGTGATTAATTAAATTTCACATGTCGTCACGTCTGTGTCGTAATCAATTGGGTTTAAATTGTGTTTAACGCGCTCGCGATATTCTGCTCTAATGATGTTAAGAGTTTCGTGTTTGGAGGAATTATTGAATTTACGGGAGATTGGCTTTCGTTGTTAATACGTTTATTAATTCTGAGTTGAAGGTCAAGTAAGCCGAATAAGGGATCTAATGAGTTAATTTTTGCATAAAACAAACTTTTTGACAATAGTCGTTTCATATTATTTTGCATAGAAATTTTAATTGTGCCTATAGATTGTCTAAAATAAACAACCTTGCAATTCTATTTTAGTATGCATCAACGCAACCGTCAATCTACTCAACTCATATTTGTATTAGGTAATGCCGAAATTGCCGCGATGTCTGTTTGTAAATACCTTAGTTAGCTGTAACCAACAATTTTGTTTCAGTTAGCTGTATACAAAAAGTGGTAATGTAAAGCGTACCTAACTATGTACCGCATACAGCGATTTTCAGAGGCGTACTGAGCAACAATTTGTGAAGGAACCGAGGTCTTTTTGTGGTTTTATTGGGGGCAAGCGCTCGAAACGTAGTAGACCGAAAATAGTTATGAATGGAGAGCCTTTGCCAGAGCATGAGTGCGCTCAAGCATTCGCTGATTACTTTCATTCGGTTTAAGGGGCGGTGGCACCGCGGTTGGATGCGGCTGCCGCTGGGCAGACGGTTCCCGAGCGCGGCGCCCGCATTCACGTGGGGCAGCTATTTCTTAGCGAGGTGAGTGCCGTGCTCACGCGCCTCAAGCCCAAGCGTTCTTTCATCGTTAGGAATTGTAGGACGATACTGGCCTGGCCGCTCATGCATTTATTTAATAGCTTTTTGCGAGAATGCTCGTATCCGGATGGCTGAAAATTGACTAGGGCTACTCCGATACCGAAGGGGGCTTCAAGCTCAGATGTTAGCGGGTATAAACCAGTAGCAGTACTGTCAGAATTTGCTGAAGTCTTCGATGCCGCGTTGTGTTCAACTATCCACTCGCAAGTAGCCCCACAGCTCAACGACGCGCAGCATGGTTTCCGTGCGGGCCGCAGCACGAACTCTAATTTAATGTGTTTTTAAAATCAGGCCACCACAGTGTTGGACTCGGAGACTGGTGCCCAACTGGAAGTCACTTACTTCGACTTCAGGAAGGCATTTCATAGTGTGGATAATGACATACTTTTAAGTAAATTTGCGAGGGTCGGTTTTACCCCAGCCCTCCTAGAATTCTTTGCTAGCTACTTAGGCAACCGCAAGCAAATGGTAGAATATGCAGGTTACACCTGAAAGAAAAAAAGAAAGAAAAATTGTTTATTCTGCACAAACTAAACGCACAATACAAAATAAAAAGTGGCATTCACTATAGGTACAAATTAGCCAAAAGCCTCGTATTTAAAACGAAAAAAAATTTTTTTTTTGTCCCTTCTTGATGAGAGCAATACACCGTTATATCTGTGGGTGAGAGGCCAAAGACAATTTACTTGCGTAATATGTTTCGACATTACCAAATAAAAACAAACAAAACATTAAACAAAATGCCGATTACTGAGTGGAAAACAACAAAAACAAATAGGCTGTGCGTCGCATCTGTGCGAGAATAGGTCATTGCTCAGCTTAATGCCGTGACTTCAGACGAACCTATCGTCAACAGCGCTGATTTTCAGCAAAAACCTCGCGAATGACGTAATGACGTCCCCACATGTGAAAATACTATAACTTGTAAGCAAAATTTCGTACGAAAATGAGTGTGACTGAACCGACTGAACATGTTGAACACCACCTCACCTCGAACTCGTATTTCACCCTTACGCGGGTAAGTCAGGGCACAAAAAACCTTTAGAGTTTATTATTATGATTAATGATCTTCCAGAAGTCATTAAAGACGCTAGCTGTTTATTATTTGCTGACGATCTCAAGCTATGATACGGATCACAGACGAGTCACACTACGGAATGCTCCAGCGAGACATTGATCGGGTGGTAGCGTGGAGTGAAGAGAATAAACTACTCTTCAATGTGACGAAGTGTAACATAATGTCCATCACGCGGGCCGTGGTACCTCGACGTCACGATTATTGCATGGGCGGTCACGTCATACCGCGGGTAGTGTTAGTGCGAGATCTCGGTGTTACTTTTTCTGAGGATCTTTCGTTTCGAGCGCATGTAGTGCTGCACTACATGCGCACGAAACGAATACCTGCAGCAGGTGTGCAAAAAAGCGTTTAATAATCTTGGTTTTGTCATGCGTGAAACCCGTGACTTCACTTACATGGCGGCAGTGAAATCGCTTAATAATGCGTTGGTACGAAGCAACTTGTTAACTAGTGCTATCATCTGGGATCCTTATGAAGTGAAGTATTCTCAGATGCTGAAAAGATGCAGAACAAATTTACTCGATACCTATATATGAAGCAATTTGATGTTTACCCCTTCTACCCTTTTATGTATCCAACTCTTTTTGTGAAAGGAATGGTTGGGTACTATAAGTTGGAGGTAAGGCGCAACCTAGCTCTTGCATAATTGTTTTTATGGTTTTTCGTGGCATGCTCATCCACAAATATTGGAATCGTTGAGATTGCTCATTCCAAACAGGAGGCTACGGTTAGGACCTAGGGAGGGGCTTTTTGGCTAAGTTCAGATGAACCCGCGACGACGCGCGGTTGGCTCGGCGCGCGGTTTAAGATTGTAACAAATCAATGTTGTTATGTACATGACCGCGCGTGCTCGCGCGCACCTCTATGCACTGCGCGCAAGATGTTGACCCGCGCGCCACCGCGCGGTGACGCGCGGTTTAAGATCTACACTCCTGTATCAACCTGTTTAGTTGAACCGCGCGGTTTGAGGCGGACGGACGCAAGGAGCGACGAAAAAAATGGAGGACGACATATCATTGGATTTACTAATAGACGAAATTGAAAAAAGAGATGCGTTTTGGAATCTTAACTCGAAGGATTATACAAATAGAATAATAAAAAAAAACCGGCCAAGTGCGAGTCGGACTCGCGCACGAAGGGTTCCGTACCATTATCGCAAAAAAATCACGTTTGTTGTATGGGAGCCCCCCTTAAATGTGTATTTTCTTCTGTTTTTAGTATTTGTTGTTATAGCGGCAACAGAAACACATCATCTCTGAAAATTTCAACTGTCTATTTATGACGGTTCACGAGATACAGCCTGGTGACAGACGGACAGACAGACAGACAGACGGATCGCGGAGTCTTAGTAATAGGGTCCCGTTTTTACCCTTTGGGTACGGAACCCTAAAAAGAAGGTCACACGGGCTTAAAGAAAGTCTTTGACTTAAAATAGGGTGCACCCAGTATCGTCTTTGCTTTCGACGGCGACGTCGCAGTTTGCGGTATAAAAGCAAATTGCCTCCTCCACGTCCATTCTCACTGAATATTCACGCTAGACTGTCGCGCGCAAGCCGCCGCCATCTGAACAGGTGAACCGCGCGGCAGCGCGCGTCGTCGCGCGTTCATCTGAACTTACCCTTAAAGTCCTGGCAACCCGTACAAATTTATTAAAGTTTGCAACAGTGATTCGTGCAGCAAGAATACTTAATAGCATCTCTCTACGTTTGGACATGTTATCTTGCTCTTTTGCGGAATTCCAGAGGGTGACAGTGTGTTGTCCACTGTGTAACTTGTGCTTCTACCCAGACCCGCTACTTAGGACTGTACTATTAGCAATTTATGACTACTTTTGTTAGCTTGGGTCTTACCTGTTAAAATAAATGTATGTGTTAATGAATAAATAAATAAATAAAAATAAATAAATAAATGTATATCGCAACAGCCTAATTTTTCACTAGTTTTTTTTAAATGAATTGTTTATAATTAAAATCTTATCTTTCTTGTCACAAGATCCAAAATCGCGTAACACTTCGCCAGTTTCCAACCAATAATTGTGCAGTCAGTCACATCAAGCATTTTATGTTTTCTGGGAATTTAATTTAGCTCGCGGGTGTATTTCACTTGCCTGAGACTGCCTTGTCAGCTGCACCTATATTAATATATGGAAAAAAGACCGTTCAGTAGTCTTCAAGAGTCATTACTTTTATGTAGTTTCAAAGTAAATGACTAGGTGGGCTGGCGGGTGGACACTTGACATGTCTGCTTTTTGTAAAAGTAAACGAGGATTAAACTTAAGCATCAGGGAAGCTAATTATGTTTGCTACTTGGGGGCTACTTACTTGCCTGAGGCAATGTCTGCGTTTCGATTTAATACGTCATCGATAAATTAATATTGTTGACGCATAACTTACTGTATTACCATAATGCCTTGGAAGGTGGGTAGGCCTTTGGTGTGGGATGCAACATGTGTCGACACCCTTGCGCCATCCCATCTTCTTAGCATGGCGGGCTGTGCTGGGGCGGCTGCTGCCGGTGCAGAAAACCTCAAACGGCGCAAATATAACAACCTTATTGGAAGTTATATGTTTGAGCCGTTTGGGGTTTAAACATTAGGTCCATGGGGTCCGAGTGCGCATCGACTTTTTCGAGAAATTAGCACAATACTCGTCAACTCTTCACGTGATCAGAGGGCTGGCCTTTTCTTCGACCAGAGAAATCAGCATTGCCATCTAACGTGGCAATGCTGCCAGTGTTCTGGGCACTTTTCCCGTTGACATCGATGTGGACGAATTTTTTGATGCACAATGAGCTCTTTCCCGTCTTCCCTTTTGTATTTGTACATACGTTTGTTTTTTTTTTGAATAATCAATTGTATATATATGTTAATAAACTATTACCTCAAGCTTCAGCGGAAAGTGCTTATACATTTGCTGGCTTTTAACGACTTGTGATCGGATTAAATTGAATAATGTTCGTATTGTCAAAAGCTGATAGATGTGATTGAACGTCAAAAGACAGCGTATCGAGCGACATTTACAAAAGATAGTCAAAAATCGAACAAAACTGTGAGAACTTTTAAATGTGCAAACATGACGTGTGGGGAACCTTTATCCAGCTGTGGACGTTTTTCTGCTGAAATGAGGATGATGACGCAATATTATATAGTTTACAAAAGCATCTTTTAACCAAAATATATCACCGAAAAAAGCAACCCTACCTACCACAATTCATTTCCACTGACGCCATCTTTTCTTTTTCCCAGGTACGACCAATAAGCGATGAGTGGATCTTGTCTCCATGAGCCGGATAAAGGCTGTGTGTTAACCCTTCCGATTGAGCTGGAAAACCCTTCGTTACTGCGGCGTTTGTTTGCGAGGTAGGAACGAATTAGGGTTCCTTATGACGTCAGAGTTTGGTAGAGTGGGTACCTAACTAGTGCAATAATTATGTTGTAGTTTTGTAGAATAATAATTTTTAGATCTTCAGTGCTTCAAGCTTGTTATAAACCTTCTACAATGTAGGTAAATGCGTGTTTTGGTCATGATTATTAAGATGTTTTTGTAAGTAAGTTCGGCAACCAACACAATATTATTGGAAAAGTAGTTGTGATACCTACCTATACTAAATTTTTCACATTTACGCTGTCGTGAGTAATACTCCCAATAACCGTATATTTTTCCGGAATAATAAGTGGTCTATAGCACTCAGCAATAGTATAGCTTTCTGCCAGTGAAAGAATTTTCGTCGTATAAATATTTTTTTATTTTACCTCTATAATAAATTAGTTTAGATCAGAACCCAATAAAGCGAATTTTAACCAGGCTTTGACACCTGATTCGCAGCTGTTGTCAAAGGCTGATGTAACTTAGGGAAAGCACGGCTTTCCTCAAAGTTTACGCTTGACTTTTTGCTCGGATCTCGCATATCAAAGTGTTGACGATGAGATTTTCAGGCAATAGCGTATACTTATCTTATATTGGATGCATAGTCGAGGTAGCGTTGCCCTCGATCCATTTCTACGAAGTTGAGGATAATTTCCGATAATTCCTTATTCCTTTGGATTTATTAAACTAGAACGCAAAGAGATCATGTGCTAGTAGCAAAGGTCACCCGGTCAATCCCATACATTTTTGACTTTTGACAATCGTTCACGTTAATAAAATGGCACATTGTCAGAGTCCTCTTGTTTACCTCCATTTCTTCACTTTGCCTATTGCCCATTCTTCATAAGAAGAGAAACGGTGTAGATAGTTAAATACGTTGAATATTGCACAAGGAATAAAGGGCAAACCAAGGAATTAGCTGCAATAAATGGGTTTCGAAACTTTTCTCACTATTCCACAAAACAAAACCTTACATAAGCTTTCTATCCCAGAGTCAACTAAAGAAACTTACAAAGTTTAATGCGATGTAACAAACCCTTTGCTTCTTCCAATTTACTTTTGCAATAAGCATCTCAAACTCAGTATATTTTTATCCCCACGTCAGCAAGGATTATCGATATGTAAGCACCGGGAAACGTAAGAACGCCCTCTTCCGTATAGACTAAATTGTATAGAAAATATACTATGAGAGGCAAACCCTTGCAAAACTATTGAAAAAGGGTTAGAGGTAAGGTTGGCTCACATGTATAAGTATCTTGTACCTAATATTTTTTTTCAAATTCTGATTCATGGCCTCTACAAAGTATAGGGAACAGCAGATTTTTTTTATTTACTTGTTGACCCCATCATAATATTATTTTCAACACACTTGGTCATAAAGTGGCTCTAATTTCACCGCAATTAGGCACATAATGATACCTGTTATCAAACTGTGACTTTTTCATTGCTATTATTCACAAGTGAGTTATAGATTTTTTTTTAATTTATTGGTTGAGTTGCTTTGTTCTTAAAAAAGTTTCGATACAAAAAAGATTGTGCTCAATAGTACAAATAAATTAATGTACCTATTGCTTGCTCATTTCATGCAACTTCGTATTTAAATAGATAATTTCAACTTGTACGTGCTTAATAAATAAAACTTTCACTCAAATATAAATTTTATTTGCTCCGTAATTAAGAAAATTTGAAATTCCCTATTTTGTACGTGGCACTATACACAAAAAGCCAAAAAAAAGAAAACCTCATTATTTTTGTCTATGGCCGATCGCCATTGTTAAATGCGCGCGTGTTAGAATCATGAATGGAACTCTATATAAAAGTATTGATATCTACCAAGATAGCAAGCTTTGAATGTCAAGATGGTTATTGATTATTTACTGTGTATCAGGGTTCCAATGTATGCAGTGTGTAAGGCAAGGGTATTATTTTTATTTTTTTTATATTGAGACTTTTTATAGTGAAACACAGTTCGTTTATGGGTGCGACGGTATCAAGAAACTGGTGAAGTAAAGTACAACAGCCAAGGGCCACGTCCGATTGATTACACAAATCAATCCAGCCGTCATCGTGATATTGTGAAAAGCCAAAACCACGGATTCTTCTACAACCACCCGATCTGGTGACACGAGACATGGCATTTTGCTTACCACTTTCCGAAGAAAGTTGCCCAGTTGCATGCATGTACATGCATGCAACTGGGATCTAAAATTATAAACCTGCCAAAAAAAAATAACTGATCGAAGTTTAACGTCAAGCCAGGATAAGATTTGCAACCATTGCAATTTGTTTTAATAATATGGTAAATGGAATGAGATCAAGATGAGAAGTTATAGAAAATAAACGTTACCCTCTCCGCTATAAGTATAGGTTTGGCCGTTAATTTGTTTAATAATTAAAGGTTTACAATTAACTATCAAGTTAATTGTAAACCTTTTACTCCATACCACCTTCCCTTTTACCATTGTATTTACTCGACGAATGTTTTTTTGAGTTTGTAGCTGTACTATTTTTGTTTCAATATTTAAGAGGATAAATAACATACCTTATTAAATTGCAGAACCTTTCGTCTGTAAATACTCTATAATATAAATAATATAAAAAAATAGTAGTCCACCGATATTGCGAACCAAAAAAAAAACAGAACAGTATTATTTATTATTCTTAATTAATAGATTAGCAAATATTTATTTACTGAAAAAACTGGTACAGTTTTGAATATTTCAAAAGAGAACCAACATGTTACTCACGTTTGAAACAAACAGAACAACAATTTACATCTCTTGAAATTTTTCAAACTGTTTACAAAAAACAATTAACTTGATAGTTAATTGTAAACCTTTAATTATTAAACAAATTAACGGTCAAACCTATACTTATAGCGGAGAGGGTAACCTTTATTTTCTATAACTTCTCATCTTGATCTCATTCCATTTACCATATTATTAAAACAAATTGCAATGGTTGCAAATCTTATCCTGGCTTGACGTTAACCTTCGGTCAGTTATTTTTTTTGGCAGGTTTATAATTATAGATCCCAGTTGCATGTACATGTCTTCGGAAAGTGGTAAGCAAAATGCCATGTCTCGTGTCACCAGATCGGGTGGTTGTAGAAGAATCCGTGGTTTTGGCTTTTCACAATATCACGATGACGGCTGGATTGATTTGTGTAATCAATCGGACGTGGCCCTTGGCTGTTGTGCTTTACTTCACCAGTTTCTTGATACCGTCGCACCCATAAACTGTATTTTAGTATAAAAGAGTAAATTATAAAGTTAGATTTCTAATGGCAAAAAATTAAAATATAAATTGATTATAGTTTAGGTTACACACGTCGACATTTAATTTTAGAGCAATACTCTTTAAACATTGATTTTGTTTCAAAACGACGATTATTATCACTTTTGGAAAGTTACTCAAACTAGACATCATGTTATTGTAATTATAAGTCGTTATTTGAATAACACAAGCAGACAAGTCATTATGCTCACAGAGAAAATAAAACTGCTATGATGCTATGATACTCAATATTCTTCATAATCGATTTTTTGTAATATTTTATAAACGTCACGGCCGACATGAATATTGTGATGGATGATTTATAAACGTATCGATAAATTGCATGGCTATGACAAGTGTCAGAATAGCGCAGCGGTATAGCAGCATGACTCTTGTGTTATAGGGTTCAGGTTCGAATCTTGTGATAACGATTTTATGAAATTTTTAAATTCTGTTGTCAGATAGCTCTATGTAAATCACTGATACTCAGCTGCATCTGGTTAGACTGGAATCCGACACCAACGTAGTTGGGTAACGACTTGACACATTGATGGCCTAGGATTTCAATGACGGCCCATTTGATAAGATTTCCGGTTTGTTTACCAAACATTTACAAAAAAGTTTTGTACCTTCGACCTATTACATGTTTCAAATGCAAATCTAAATCATATCTGCCTAAAATACAGCTCGTACGGAATATCCCTTAACCTCAAGCCTTTTACCGCTAGAAATTTATTCAGAAGCTCACAGCATAATCGTAGAGTAAAAGCGAGAATCTTCGTCGCCTCTAAACCTGGAAATTAAGGTAAATTTAGAACAGTTCACGCCTCTAGACTATCGCCATTTCTACGTACAGTTTACCGCTGTGCGTGAGAGGCGTCAGATTACCGTGGTATGTTCTAAGGGATAAGGGTATCGGGGATGGGGATTTACGTATGTGCTTGGTAGTTTAAGAATGAGATTAATTTATAATAGATACTGTAAAGAATAATAGGTCACTCACTCACATGCATGGGTGTCTTAAATAGTGATTTCTGCTTTTATACTGGTAGGATCTGCAAAAGAATATATCAGTCCGGGGTTTGAGTCTAGTCAGCATGGTGATAGCCAGACGAGCCCTGTCTGCGCCTAACACATATTTACCTTTATATTACCATATACGAAATTGTTTTAGTGCCCCCGTATAAAGACTAAGGGATAAAGACAACATACAGATAGGACATCTACTAATAACACCAAACTGGCACGATCTTCCTTCCTCTAATAGTGTTGATTATGGCAATGCCCCCAAAGGGTGTTCATCGTAGAGTTTTTTTGAAAGTCTGTCATTTGGCAAACATTTACAGGTAGAACTGAGGTACCAATTAATTTAAATTTATTTCTCCATAAAAGAGAATGACCAAAATCAGTATCGCTTTATAATGAAAGAGTATAGCCAAAAAATATACTCATAAATTATATATTTTTTTTTAAGTTTTCTTATTTAACTTGATCGAAATCGTATGTGGGGTTAATATTTTGTGTTTAATTAGTTATTTATTCGATTTTATTTTAATGGCGTACTTGTTGAAAACAGTGTTGCCATTTTATGAACCGCCCCATAATCGATGTTACTAATAGTGTAAGGGAAGACGCTGAGTTTTAAAAATCATTTCAATCATGACATTGCCCGCTTTATTAATATTTTTATTTATATTATTTATATATAACATAATTAAAATGATATGTTAAAGAAACAAAGACAGTTCTGTTTTGTACCTAGGTATTGTTCATTCTAATTTGAACCTTATTACTGTCGATATACAAGTTAATTCTTTTTTAGGCGACAACTATGGCTAAATCACAACTAGATTTTGTTCTTATTGCCCAGGAGGATACAATTTCTAGTGTTGCGAGGAACAGCGAATCTTTGAACATGGAAAGCAATTTTTGTTAGGTACCTTTTTGTTTCAAGACGGTGCCTACGATGTTGTTCTTACCAGTCCTTCGCTTTGGAATGCATCTCCATTTAAGGGTTTTAGGGACCAAATTAAACTAGCAACAACAATGTACCCACTCAACTAGGTTTCTCCCGCGGCTATCCCACAAAAAGCGTGCTAATTTCCGTCGTGCCTGATTTCTTCTCCGAAGTTTTCTGATATCTATTGACCAGTTTTTATTAAATCTATCTCCCACGTAAAATTCCAGCTAAAATTCATAATTGCACAAACATCCGCCTCTGTCCCATAGTTATATTTATCTTAATTTAGTTTTTAATGGCGCCAGGGGTAGCCTCTTTGTATGGCTCTTAATT
Organism: Orthosia incerta; assembly: GCA_948252205.1. Classification (NCBI taxonomy): domain Eukaryota; kingdom Metazoa; phylum Arthropoda; class Insecta; order Lepidoptera; family Noctuidae; genus Orthosia; species Orthosia incerta. The sequence goes on from OX411761.1 coordinate 12,555,655, forward strand.
TATTACTTACCAAAATTATTTGAGTATGACATTTCAGTTTGTTGTGAGTCTTTGTTGATTTATTCCATGAAGGAAAATTAAATACGGGTTTGTTTCTGATTAAAAACAATGTGATTTGTCATCTTATTAATACTTAGAAGTAAAATGTTAAAAAATCAATTTGTTTTGATGATTAACCAGCGTCATTTACTTTTAAATTTTCTTTGTTATATTTATATTAATTAAAAATATGACTGAGACTTAGTTTAGCCATAGAGATTGTATGTAGATAGAATATACTTCACTCTAACACAGTTGTTTTGAAAAGTTATAATTACGGCGTATCGTTCTCTCCCTTGTTTTTATTCTTAGTTGCTTCTTTTTTGTCATTTTCTTGTGTCTTGTTTTAAAAGATGGGAAAATTGAAGACAGGATGTAGGTCGAACGAATTAAATGTGGGGATAAAGTTTAAAGTACTGTTCTTGGTAAGAAGGAAATAATTTTATTAGTATGAGTGGATCTCTTCATAACTGAAATTAAATGTGAATATTGCTTAGTCACTACGCTTGACAAATGGGTGATTGGACATGCGTAAGCATGTAATGCCGTTATTGATAACCAGTGTTTTAGATGGTGAGACACGGTCTATTATGATGGCAACAACTCAATTCAATATCACTGAACTGAATTACTGTGATCGTCATTGTCAGAGTTTTGGGCTCCGGACTATTCGTAAGGACTGTTTAAGGTATACAAATGATAGCCAAGATCAACGGTTCATATTAAGTAGGTATGAATGCAGATATACAGTATGACTTAATAGGAAGCTCAACGTAAACGATTTCAGAGACGAAGAGGAACCTGAAAAAAGTTTTATGTGTGGTTACTTCTTTTCTACTTATTACATAAATACTCGATTGTCCAATTTATTGAAATTAAGACTTTTTGTAGTAACATATTTTATTATTTGGTTTTCAGGTAAGCAAGCAAACGTTGACCATTAGTTACTAAATCCAGGTATACATTTTTATTATTAAACTTTTATTGTTAATCATAATAACTTTCTATTTCTGCAATGGTTTCAACAATTTCAACACGTCCACAAATAAAAACTGTTGCAATATTTCCATTAAAAACATAACAATTTCATTTCACAAGTACCAAATTCGAATTTTGTACGTAAAACAGTTAAAATTGAATGAGCGAAAAAACATTTTGTGCAAAATCTGCTTTCTAATTTGAAATCGATTTTATTGGTCAAAACAACCATTGAATCGAATACGATTTTTCGATTAGAATTATAATTACGATTGTGTAAAAGCGGGTTGGAATGTGGAATACCGGTTTTTCGCAATCAGGGTAGAATGGTCTTTGGGTAGGTTAGAAGACTGATAGCGTTTGTGAATGAGGTTTGGGGTTTGGACTTAGTGATAAGCGGTAGCCTGAAGGTGTATAAGAAAAATTAAATTGTTTGATGTTTTCAGGATTATTTAGATTACTGCAGATTTATATAATTTACCTTATTATTGCCAAGAAGATATCTAAAGAAGGAAATAGTTTTTCTTCCTCTCCTTGTTATATTATCCGGACGATGTATCCCAATAAAAATAATAATAAGTCAAAAAACAGGGTACTAAAGTTTTTATTACTTGGTTCATATTGAAGAAAAAAACGTTTTTGTAAAGTTAATGTTACAGTCACAGTTTATTATCAAGTAAATAGGATGTGATAGATAAACAGATTAGCAGCCGCTGTTGTCACTATAACATTTTGACTCACATCTAAATCTTTTAGCTTTTTAACATTTCTATCATAGCATTGTTTTTGAATTTTGGAGTTTTCATATAACTTATTCTTTATTTATTTTCACAACCATTAACAGTAATCATATTTGGCAGTAAACCTTGAATTTTTCTTCCCATCAATAGCTCAGAGGGAGTCTTAAAATATAAATTTCAAATTGGTGTTGCCCTATACTCTAACAATGCCAAATACTTATCTTTGCCTTCAAAATCTGCTTTTTTTAATGTTTTTTACTGTCTAAATATATCTATCTGCAAGACCATTAGACTGTGCATGTAATGGACTACTAGTCACATGTGTGAAATTCCAGTTACTACAGAAAATTTTGAATTTAAAGTTAGAGTAATTTGTCCCATTATCAGAATATAACTTATCAGGTATTCCATGTCTACTAAACACAGATTTTAGCGCTTCTATTGTACATTTTGGTGTTAAATTGATTAATTCTTTAATCACAACAACAATTAAATATTTTTTATCTTTATAATGATAAACATCAGAGCTAACACAGACCATGGTTCGTCAGACATTTTTCTAATTATCATTGGCTCCTTACAATTTTTATTCTTAAATCTATCACAAGTACTAGATGACAACTCCTTATTTTCAATATCTTTTGACATATTAGGCCATTAAATACATTGCCGAGCCCTATTTTTGCATTTTTCGACTCCTATGTGGTTATAATGAACTTTAGACAACATATCTTGTCTTAGAGTTTTTGGTATTATAATACAGTTGTTTTTAAATACCAGGCCATCATAAATATACAATTCTCCTCTACATGTATAGTACGACCTTAAATTATGAGTTATATTATGCACATTTTGTGGCCATCCCTCCTGGAGATACTGCTTCAACATCCTCAGTTCTTCATCTTTATTAGTTTCTTCCTTAAAAATTCCATACTTATGTTCTGAAATTGATACATTACATTTTACTGAAAACACTTGAGATTCATATAATTATTCTATAGTGGTTTTATCATGTATATTATTTTTAACATCTCTTGAAAGTGAATCTGCCAATAACAATGTTTTACCGGACCTGTATCTAACATTAATGTCATATTTTTGTATTTGTAATCTCATCCTTTGTAATCTTAAAGGTATTTCACACAGAGGTTTTTTGGGTTTGTGATCACTCTCTACTTCTACAGTCATTCCATAAATGTATTGGTGAAATCGTATGCATCCAAATACAATGGCTAACATTTCTTTTTCTATTTGTGCATAATGCTTTTTGAGTATTTGTCAAAGCTTTTGATGCATATGCCACCGGCAAGCTATTTTGTAACAAAACTGCTGCTAGAGCATCTTTTGAAGCATCAACTGATATTTTACAATGTTCATTGGGATCGTAAAGTTGCAAAACGGTTTGGGACATTACAATGTTTTTTAACTCATTAATTGCATCATCATGTTCTCTATTCCACTTCCATTCTTTACCTTTTTTGACTAGCTCTCTTAATGGGTTACAAACTTGTGACATTGATGGTATAAATTTTGATATATAAGTTACCATTCCTAATAACCTTTGTATTTCTTTTATATTTTGTGGTTTTTCTAAATTTAAAATTGACTCTACCTTTCTCTGATCTGGTTTTATGCCTTCGCCACTCAGTACATGTCCTAAATAAATAATTTCTGGAATTCCAAATTGGCATTTATCTAAGTTAAATTGTATGCCATTTTGTTCGGCAACCTTCAAAACTTTCCTAATATTTGATCATGATCCAACTGATTTTTAGCATGAATGATTACATCATCGACAAAGACTTCACATCCAATTATGTTCTGAAATATTTCACTATATTGTCTGTGAAATACTTCGGGTGCGGATGATAGACCATATGGTAATCTCCTAAAGCAATACCTATCGAATGGTGTAGAAAATGTGCACATATTGGAACTATTTTCAGTTAATTTAATATGAAAAATTGCAGTGGATGCATCTAATTTTGAAAAAACTTTCGAGCCTGCCATTTTTGATAGCTACTTCCTCAAAAGTGGGCAGTTTGAAATGTTCCCTTTTTATGTATTTGTTTAAATTGCTTGGATCTAAGCAAACTTTTATTTTACCATTAGGTTTTCTTACTATTAAAATATTGCTAACAAAATCAGTAGGCTCAGTAATCTTTTCAATAATTTTATTTTTTTCCATCTTTTCTAACGTTAACTTTAGTGTTTCATGCAATTTTAATGGTACACTTCGTGGGTGTGTTATTTTGCATTCTCTATCATCTAATAACTTAATGTCATACTCAATTTTTTTGAACATTCCTAATTGATTTTCTTTAAATATACTGTCCCTATACTTCTCAATCATTTCTTCATATTTTTCTCTACACATATTTTATTTAAATATTTACTTTCTATTAGACCTAGATTTTTACTGTTTTATCTCCCAACACTGGACACACTCCTTTATAGTCTATAACTTGAAATATCAAAGGTATACTTTTCCCATTAACTAGTTTACAGAATATTTTAATTTTCCCTATGCATTTCAACGGTGATCCATCATAGTTATACAAATTACAATTAGATCTGTCAATCTTATGTGTTAATTTAAGTGTTTCTATAATTTTTAAGGGTAAAACATCACAATCACTTCCGGTTTCAATTCTAAAGTCTACTAACCTGTTATTTATTTCCAAACATTCATACTGGGACCTGTCCCTTATTTCGTTTAAATTTATTGATCCCAACACAAAACTTTCATTTTTTTCACTGTTATTTTGCTCTTGTTTACTTATCATTTTCACTGATGTACACATCTTCGCATAGTGACCCATTTTCTTACATTTTGCACACTTTTGACCATACGCTGGGCATTTGAAGCCATGTTCATATCCACACCTAAAACACCACAAAATAAAACATACAAGAAGAAAACCTTTCTTCTTGTATGTTTTATTTTGTATATCCTGCTTGCTTTTTTCCTGCCTATTACATTTCTGTTGTGTTTGCTGCTGTTGCACTCGATTTATATTACTGCTTTCTGTCAAGCTCTTAAGGTTGTGTGAAGCTGTTTCTGCTGCTTTGCATAAGTCCACACACCGTTTCATGTCTAAATCTGGCTCCTTGGAGCAACTTTTCCTTCAGATTGATATTATGAATACCCCTTATTATTTGAAACTATTTTTAAGAGTACCAAAGTCACAGTCAAAAAGTTTCAGACTCTTTTTGTTCTGTTTGAAAAAACATATGTCTCGACATAGTTTCATTCATCAACGGGGTACATTAATTTTCAAATAGATCAATAATGTCCTGCATGGTTGCTGTTTTTTCATTAATTTCAAATGTGTTATAAACCTCAATGGCCTCCTCGCCCATAACATGTAATAATAAAGCAACTTTTTCTTCTTCCGTCATATTTTTACTTCTCTTACCTGAGGCTTTGTAATAAAACAAATTTCTGTATGAATTTTTTGAAATTCTCCTTTAGATTTCCTGACGCCAACAATAATGGCAGAGGCTGACGAAGATGATCCACATATTCATGTCCGCTCGCTCCGATAGCGAACGTGACAATGGCGCTATCTGACCTGGGTGACGACACTGTGTTTACCCGCCAACGATTATTGAAATTTTGTTGCCAACCCTCTAATAAAATATTTTATAAGAGTTTATGGCAACATTAAATGACATGAACTCTTATATAAAGGGTCGTAAATAATATTTTTATTGTTTTTTTTAGGCTGATCGTGATTTTTATCTATCTGATAAGATTTTACCTGGCTGAGCTTGAAAGAGGATGTTATCTAGGTAATAACTAAAATGCTAGCTATAAATGTGTCTGTAATGGAACTTATTTTCAGTTTGTTGATAGTTTTAGGAAGTTTGATTCTGGACGCAGCTTTTAATAGGTATATTTAGGGCTACATAATACTTTTAAATAAATAAAATGTGGGTACAGGATAATAAAGACAGAGGTAGCCAACTACCTACATAATTATATTGCAAATTCTAGCGACGTGTCACGTAGTCATTTTCGCCCAAAGAATAATCATACAAAAAGTAGAGCCCAATTTTCAATTCAGTAACCGTATGTTAGCGTGTAATTTAAACCTTTATAATAATAAACAACTAGTACATAGATAAATAACAATACGCAAAGCAGTAATTTCTCAGCAAAGCTGTAAAACTAATTAAAAGTTATAATATGAAATGGAATTAGCTATTTCTCTATCAGAAAGTATAAATCTAGAAGAGAATCCATTTATTATTTAATTTTAACGCTAACGGAGGAAACTTTGACAACTAGGTGGAGGGTTTATTTACAGTAAGTCATTGAAAACTCGATAAAAATAGGATAATTCATGTAATTTATTTGATGAATGATTTTCTTCGTTTATTCCTGTCACGTTTATAACGTGTAACTGTACTTTCACCTAACTCAATCAAACTCAAATTGACTGTTATTGCTTGATATTTATTGAGATAAGTCTAGAGTTTTTTTTTCCGTTGTCATGGCGGCTGAGTCGATTAGAGTGGGGGACGTCAACTTGAAAAGGCCTTAGAATATTATGCTGAAATATTTGGAATATACTTCTTCTTATAATATAGTCTCTCCGTGTAAAACATTTATTTTCAACAAAATTATTCGGGTAAAGGAGCAGTAAGTTCTTTGTTCATAAAATGTGTTATTTCAATTGTTGTATAAAATAATTCAACTGCAGTTTTCAATGTTCATGTAAAGGGCTTGTATGTGAGATACAAGTTACAAATGAAGAGTGCTTGAGATCTTTTTTCAGAAATTCTACTATAATGGAGCCCTTTCATTATCATGACAAGTACCAATGACTTTGAATTGCCTTTGGTTTAACACCAATCCAACAGTGATAGTTCTCTGTTGACATTTCACGAAGAATTTTGTCATTTTTTTTTTTTTTTGCTTTTCATATTTTCGAGTAAAATCTAATCTAATCTATGATTATCTTCTACTTATATATACATATAAGACATTAAACCGTATCTCAACTTTGAGCAACATATAGGTCAAGGACCAAGTGTAGTGTAGTAGGGACTCCCTTTTCCGCACTTAGACTCTCATTTGGTCCGTTGTGCGTGTGGGAAGGACCAAGTGTAAAAAATGTCAATAACTTTTTTCATTTCTATTATAATTCTTTTCTTTTTTTTTTCAGGTTCATAAAAATTCTTAGAATGTTATTTAATTCCTTTTTGACATCATAACATTGTAAAAAACACGTTATTTTAATTCAGTAAAAAGAAAACAATAACAAACAATAAACTCATGCTCCAATTTTAATCACAACCTCCATCTCTAATTCTCTCCATCACTATAATAGAGGGACTGTTAGGGAGAATGATATTATTTTGTAGGATGTTTATTAACACAATTTGACTATAAGATAAATGGATAGTTTCACTCTTAGGTACCGACATAGGAAGGTACAGTGGAAGGATTGAGGGTGCTATAGCTGTTTAGGTGGATGGGTGGTAGTATTTTTGTCATGTTCTGTTAAGTAGCATTTTTGGCTACATGGCACTGTTGCACACTTAGGTACTTTCATCGGAAGATATTTTAAAGCGATGTGCCAACTCGTTTCGAAACATGTTCACTGAAATCTTAATCATTCTTGCGTACAGCTCGATCTATTTGAATGGCGTCTGCTTAGTTCTCTTTTCGCTGCCCAAAACCTTACCTTCCACAAATGCTATCACATGCAATTGATACTGTGCAGCGTCTCACGGAGTGTTACAAACCGACATTAAGATTGAATCGAATACTCTCTGGAATTGGTATTTCTTTTTTAGAGACTACTGACCATCTCTGTACTACTATTAAAAAGCTGGCTACATTTGGGCCTTGCAATGTGCAGTGTCAATTTTAATGTTAGGCAAAAGTCGCCGATGTTCTACCATCCAATCTCACTCCCGCTACTACAGAACTAAATCCATCTCACATGTCTGCAGCACGTTTGTCATATAAACTAGTGCAGGCTCTCCACTGGAAAGCGAGAAAGTAATGCCAACATAAAGTTTTGAATTGACTTTCGCGAGCTGTGTGGGCAAAATTATTCGCTCTCCTTTGACGCTGTTAGCTGAAGTCCAGAGTGAATTAGCGGTGGCCTAGGCAGTAGCGGAGGCGGTGTGGGCGCGATAAGGCGGTCACAGGGACTCGCGAGTTGTTTTAGTGGGCAGTAGAGGCTATACATGTTTCCTCAGGGTTTCTTAACCTGCCTGTACCTTTGACACAGTTAAACACGGCATTTGGTGTTGAACTTATGTTCCATATTGTCTCGGTGGTCTGTATTAGTTTCCAAGTTTGATTGGTATAATTAGGGAAACATGGAAAGAAACTTCATGAATGATAATTAGAAATTTTGCTGCCCTGCAAATCATAGCATAAGGTAAATGTGCTGATGCTGTGGTGTTAGTCTTTGCTGAAACTTGCCATCCTGAAAATCAAGGGATAAAGCTTTTTCGTATCTATTAGTGTAGTTGATATAAAACATTTTGAAGGCTATAAACAACATGATGAGAATTTTAGCAAGTTTATAGCAACCTGTGTGACCATTCAAACTAAAACTAAAGCCAATTGCCCGGCAATTCCTAACAACTAACTAAAACAGTCAACATTTACCGTTTTAATTGGAAGTCAATACACAGACGAAATTCTACAATAAGCCTGTTTACAATTCAACACTATTTATTTCAGGCACGAGGGAATACTCCGGCGATTTCTTCGATGTTCCATTCTTAAGTACCTACCGACCAGCGAGAGGGTGGGTGGTGGGTGGTCCAGTGGGTCCGTTCTTGGGTATCGGTTCCTTTATTTAGGAAAATGGTTAATTAGGTAAATGTCCTAGATTGAGTACTTAACCTATTTGTGTTAGGCAGTTTTTTGGGTAGATCTCTTGGGAATTCCTTGACTTAGCCGTTATCCATTTTGGTCTTAAGACATATGGAAGAATAGGATGTTAAGCCTCCTGTTTGTGAGAGGTACTGGGCTCTCTTTACTGAAAACCTTTGTTTACATAATATATAAAAGTTATTTCAAAGATTCATTATATTTCATTAGAAATTTAAAAAACTTTGCGTGGGTGGCGCCGCGAAAACAACTAGGATTAAACGAACATAAAACGAATCTGGCCACTACACTGTAAAAATCTCGAGGAATTTCATATTATTTAATGAGATTATACAATCCGGTTTGAAACGAAACGGTCTTGATGCATTTCTGAATGGCATTGGAAGTATTTTTTTCCTTTTTCTACAGTCCTTGCAAATTGGATGAGACTTTTTGCACGCTTTAATAATTATTATTTCAGCTGAAACTTTCTTTTAAGTTTAACTGATGTATTATAACTACAATAAGAATTGATGAACTGTCTATCTGCCTGGGGTGGCAGTATGTTGATGGCAACACAAAGTTATTTTATTTTAGTTTTAATCTGTTATAATATGTTATCTGTGTAAGCAAATGCGACCTCTTCTCTATATCCTGTGTCTTTGACCAACGAGTTTTGATGTGAGTTATAGTAAAATAATAATATAAAAAGCATATTTTGTCAATTTCCCAACCTAAATAGTCCGCTTAATCCTTCATCACATATAGAGTGTGGATTTACCTAGCTCAAAGTGATCGATGCTTTAAACATTGATCTAGGTGTTTAGGCCCTTCTTAGACCACTCCTGTGCATCGGTCATCGGTCCACCTAGTGAACTCTCACTAGGTGGACCGATTGGTTGTTTCCGGTACACCACTCCAGAATCTTTCGGCCCTGTTCAGTACCTAGCCAAAATAGGGCAAAAAATATTCTTATATTTGATGATTTCCATGCTGTGTCTGTTACGCACTTTACATACTGAGGAAGTGGGGGCCTAGGCAATGTGACAATTTATCAGCGATGACGACTGTCAACTACTGGTTTTCCAAAAAATCACATGACAAGTTATCGCTAATACTAGGAGGGATCAAAAAGTAGTGAGAACGACATACTCCTTAGTAAAAAAAATAAAATAATGGCAGGCATAGGTCAGATACATATTTGTAATATTAATAAAGAAAAATATCTTCGATTCTCTTTTTTTTTCTGAATGTAGTCATTTGTTCGCTTCGTGTCGGAAAGTGTTCTCGAAAATGGAGAAAAACTAAGTGCGAGCCGTTATTAAATACCTATGTTTAAAAAAGTTAACGACGCAAGAGATTAATTGCGATTTGGAGGCAACATTAGGAGAGTCTGCTCCGCTGTATTCCACTATCGCATGGTGGGCTTCTCAATTTCGAGTAGGGAGAACGAGCACGGAAGACGAACATCGTTGCGGCCGTCCATCGACGTCAGTCACCCAAGAAAATGTTGCGAAAGTCGAGAAAATTGTATTGAGCGATCGAAGAGTTACCATCCGATACTTAATTCAAGAAACGGGCATTTCATATGGAAGTGTTCAATCCTTATTGAAACAATATTTGAATATGAGAAAAGTCTCCGCAAGATGGGTGCCGAGAATGATAACCGACAGTCAGAAACAAAATTGACTTGACATTTCGAAGATATTGTTGGACAAGTTTCAAGCCATGTCTACAAGTTGTTTTCAAGAGTCATCACGAATCGTCTCGCGCGCAGGTTTGACGACTTCCAGCCTCCCGAACAAGCCGGATTCCGAAAAGGCTTTGGCACCGTAGATCACATACATACGTTGCGGCAGGTTATACAGAAGACCGAAGAGTACAACCTGCCTCTCTGTTTAGCGTTTGTGGACTACGAGAAAGCCTTCGATTCGATCGAGATTTGGGCTGTACTGCAGTCTCTCCAACAGTGCCAGATCGACTACCGGTACATTGAGGTGTTGAAGTGTCTGTACAGAAACGCCACCATGTCAGTCCGTCTTCAGGATCAGACCTCGGAACCAGTCTTTCTCCAGCGTGGCGTGAGACAGGGAGACGTCATTTCTCCGAAACTGTTCACTGCTGCGCTGGAGGATGTATTCAAGGTTCTGGACTGGAGCGGCCTAGGCATCAACGTTAATGGCGAGTACATCACTCACCTTCGGTTTGCCCACGACATAGTGGTCATGGCTGAGACCATGGAGAGCCTCAGTACAATGCTCGATGACCTCAGTAGAGCTTCCGAAAGAGTGGGTCTGAAAATGAACATGGACAAAACCAAGGTGATGTTGAATGCCCATGTTACACCCATTCCTATCAAGGTTGGAGACTCTACACTCGAAGTTGTGGACAACTATGTCTACCTGGGACAAACGATCCAGTTGGGTAGGGCCAATTTCGAGAAAGAGGTCAACCGTCGAATCCGACTCGGCTGGGCAGTGTTCGGGAAGTTGCGCGGTGTCTTCTCGTCCAACTTACCACAGTGTCTCAAGACAAAAGTCTATGACCAGTGTGTGTTACCAGTGATGACATATGGCTCTGAGACGTGGTCGCTAACAATGGGCCTTATCAGAAAGCTTACAGTCACTCAAAGGGCAATGGAGAGGGCTATGCTCGGCGTTTCCTTGCGTGATCGAATCAGAAATGTTGAGATCCGTAAGAGAACCAGGGTTACCGACATAGCCCGAAGAATTGCCAAACTTAAGTGGCAGTGGGCAGGGCACATTGCTAGCAGAACGGATGGCCGATGGGGCAGAAAGGTTCTGGAGTGGCGACCGCGAACCGGAAGATGTTGCGTTGGAAGGCCTCCCACCAGGTGGACCGATGACCTGGTGAAGGTTGCAGGAATCCGCTGGTTGCGGGACGCACGGGACCGGTCAATGTGGTGACGCTTGGGGGAGGCCTATGTCCAGCAGTGGACGTCTTTCGGCTGATATGATGAAGTTTCAAGAAGATTCTGAAAACTTTTTGTCTCGTTTCGTAACAATATTTTGGGACTCAGAAGGGATATTGTTGACTGATTACCTGGAGCGTGGAACTTCTATTACAGGCCAATATTATGCAGCTTTAATTCCCAAGTTGAGGAATGCCATCAAAGAGAAAAGGAGAGGGAAACTTCGAAGGGGCGTGCTGTTTCATCACGACAACGTACCCGCGCATAGGTCGGCAGTTGCAATGGCTGCCATTCAGCAAGCTGGCTTCGAATTGGTTGACCACCCCCCTTATTCACCAGATCTGGCGGCTAGCGATTTTTATCTGTTCTCTAAATTGAAAAAAATCTTAAGGCACGAAGACGATAACGAGGTGATGGATGCCGAGGAGAGCTTTTTGCAGGACTAAGACAAAACATTTTTTGTGAAAGGGATTGAAGCCTTGGAAAAGCACTGGACTCGGTGTGTATAGAGACTCGGAAACTATGTAGAAAAATAAATTATTAAGTTATCAATAGTCATTATATTCTATCTCGTTCTCACTACTTTTTGATCCCTCCTCGTAGTATGTCACTTTGTCTAGGCGTTTTGATCCTCTATGTGCACAGTCAGAACAGATAGCGTGTTCAAACGCAGTCTTGACTCAGTTCTACGCACAGACATGAAATCACAACCACATGAAAGCTTTTCCTTATACCCTCAACCTACAAAAACACAGTATCATTTAATAAGACAAAGCATGTCGAACTGAGACGCAGCGGTGATTTGTCATCATTGATGACGTCATTTGTCGAACTGAACCTCCGATGTGGGTCAATCAATGTCTCACAATGCATAAAATATTGTGTATAAGTAGTAGGAGGTTAGCGGTTTGAAAAAATTGTTAAGGGTTCACGGTTTGTATTTTTGTTTTTATGCCACTTTTATAGAAGAGTTGAAAAGTGAAGGGAGTCCTCGTTGAAGATTAGGCAACGCACCTGTGGTACTCCTGGTATTGCGGATGTCCATAGGCGGCAACGGTGGCCATAGAAAATAAATGACAACAGATCTTTCTCCTCTTTTGTGTCAAGCTTTTTGGTTTTCAGGTAGTCTTTTCCAATTCTTTGCAACCAATTTAACAATGTTATAGTAAATTCTTGGTCCTTTTCTCGCTAAAAACTCAAGTGTCTATTTAAAATCCATTTTCTCAAAAATGGTATGTAATGTTGTCATAACATCTCTAAAAAGTATCCAGAAAGTGAACTCTACCGGAGACTTATTTACAGCTGTCCAGTAAGAAGCGAGATTTTAAATTCGAAATCTCCTACTCTCCAGTAAGTAAGTATGTAATTTACTTACTGGACAGTAGTAGGGATTAGTCCGATATATCAAAACGTAACTTGTATCGGATATGTGTTAGATATCATAGCATATCGATATATATATCAAAATTACCGATATTACAAATATTGTATCTAATAAAAACCTTACTAGCGTGCGAGAACGAATAAGTCAAAACTTAAAACCGTAACAATGCGGAAACGTACAAACTACGAACAAAACGCAAAGTTCACAAACGATAGGAACCATAATTATGCGCTACCTCTCTTTCTAAGTATTATTTCGCGTTCGTTGTTAGTTTGCTCATTTAAATAACATTTTAACTTATACAAACTGTACTAAATGATATTGATATCTGAAAACCGTTTCCGATATTGATATGAAATCTGTATATCGGTTACATAACCGTTTGTGCAAAAAACCGAAAACACCCATCTCTAGACAGTAGGTCAACCTCTTCAGATCTGCTTAGAAAAAATAGCATTGTACCAGCCAGACACATATTAGAGTTTAGCCATTATAACATGGTTATAGGAGGGAGGCTCCAAATATATATCTATCTCTATTTTAGGTATAACATATTATGAGATAGATACATTTTTGAGTCCGTTAATCAAGACATACAACAAACAATAAATGCCCCCGGTAAATCGATCACAATATCTATCAGTAATTGCCCTAATACTCGTATGAATGTAACTTTCAATATTAATTAAACGAATTTGTTGTTAAACTTTATTTCATTTTTGAGAAAAGCATTATACAAACCTCAACCAGTAAGAAAGCCATCCTGGCCTCGTATAACGGTTATCGGTTAACTCATACTTGGCCAGGAAGGCTTACTTACTGGATTCTGCAGTAATGTACTATAACATTTCATCGTTGTCTGATATATAATAATTTTAGTAGCTGAGCAGGTATTAAACTCCTCAAGATTATCACTTACACCACACACAATGGTCACGTACCCAATATTTACGGCAGAGAATGGGCAGAGTACGGCCTGTCTTTAATTTTCATAAGTCAATCACAGCACTACCATACGATTCCATGACTTACTATATCATGTTAAGCAAATCGCTCAGAATACCTGGTATTACTCCATGTTTTCTAAGTTTTGTTCATGTTATTGTAACCGTGTTAGTAAATGTTTAGGAATCTTAGAAGAGTTCTTGGAAAAATGTTTTGTATTTAAAAGGGCAAGTGAGTTCAAGTGTAAGCTATTTAAAGTTTTTGCTTGTGGGTGTTGGTAAAGGTCACTCAACTTTGGTCACTGGAACAAAGCTTTCATTACCATCGGTGTTTTGGTTTTACGATTGATGTTCGGTAATCTTTGAATTATTTTAAGTCTGGAACTTGAGAAGATGACATGTTGCGCAGACCCCAAATAAATTAGCATAAGGTTAAGAGAATGATGATGAAATCAGTTAATTATGAGTTTATCCTTTTTTTATATTGCAAGGCAAAATCATCTTTTTATACAACAAGGAACAAACTCTGCTGGCTATGCTTATTGACTGGCATCGTGTTGGTTATCTTCGATTTTCCCACGGTGTTTTCCTTTTTAAACAAGTCGTTAAGTGTTTTTGTTCAACTAAAATGTAAAGGATATTTTCCCAAAGAACAACCCCGAGCGAAAATACTGACGAGGTATTTAAAATTTTCTTTGAGGTAAAAAGTAAAAGCACAAAATCGCTTTTATTTCGTGATGTGAAGTCTTGTCTGTTTTACTTATTAACTTCCTTCTTAACCTATCAAAATTTGTTCAACTGTGTTACTTTTAACAACAAAAATATTTCGACCTTCAATATCCTAACTTCCTATCTTCAAAATTCTATCTCCTTTTTACCCTTTGAAAATTTTCTAATTTGACTTTCACTTTGCTTGACTTTAAGACAACAATCTCAAAAGGCAGGCACTAAAGAAATACGTTAAAATACACGAAAACTTTTCAACGTATAATATTTTTCAAGCGTTCTCATTCAGTATTTGCCGAACAAAAGCTTGGCCTAACTCCGCCGGCGATGGGACGTCTATACTCTTATGAAAATGCAGGGTGGCCAACTCAGATGTAGGTATGCAACTTTTTATGTTTAGATTTTTGATCAGAAACGCCAGGTACATAATAACCGCAACCGGCGTGCAATTACTAGATGTATAAAAGTAATCGAAGCAAAAGGAGTATGTCCGAATCGTAGCAGGTGGCATTATGTAGTTTCTGACCCCCATGGGAACAAGGCGTGAGTTTATGTATGCGTGTGATTGGCGTTCCAAATATTTCCGCTTTAAAACATCAGGTTTTGCAAATACTTACGAAAACCGTCAGGTCGGAGTCTTAAGGGACGACCGCTTGGTTACTAGTTCTTTACAAGCTTGAAAGGCACTTTATGAAGGATATTAGTATTAATTCAAGACTATATTCCCCGAAGTAGTGCCTATTAACCGGACACAAATCCAGCTGATACCAAGAACGTTGTAGTAAGAAAACTGATTAATACTGCTACCCGGCCTAGATAGCGAAACGTAGAACAAACTCATTGTTACCTTAATATCACGCTAGCTATCGATGACTCTATTTTATAAGCTTTCCACTTACTTTTATCGTTTATATGTGTGTCCGAATATACAAATTAGTAATTATTTTTCAAGTATTTCATGGCGTCCGATTAAGCTTAGGATACTTTGACTTTGGAGACAGTAATAATATTATATTAATATGGAGCTAGTCTAATTATGCAGCTGGTGGCCACAGGAACCCTTCAACCAAATAAGATAGCACCATCGTTTTCGAGCTCAGTGTACTAAAAGGTACTCGTATATTACATTTTGGCCTATTTGAATAAAGAATTTAACTCAGAGTTACTTGCTAACACTATGTTATACTGACAATATTGTATGACAAACTGTCACCCCTTAGTATTCCTATTGCACTCATCTGGCGTAATTTATTGGGTGAACCCTTCGGGCAACACAGGTGGATAATTATTTATACAAAAATCACATTAATCCTTTAGCAAAAAATCCTTCATCTCAAACGAACATGGCCACCGATCCATCTCCACCGGAATTAAATCGAACGCACAATCCGACCAGATAACCTATTGACATGCAGACTCCGATTGGTCTATTGTGGATCTGATTGGCGTCTGACTCACGCGAGATGTCGTGAATAATTTATTTATTTTAATAAGAAATGGTCGTGCTTTACCTGTAATGGTGGAGAGTGGTGTTTTTTACAAGCTTTTATTTAACTTGCAATGTATGTGTGTTCGGGTCAAATCTTGCAACTGAATTTTAAAACAGTTGTCCTCCACCGATTAAAATGAAATTTTGCATAAACGTTTAGTTTGGATGACAATGCAAGATTAGCTAAGTGACGTTATTTTAATCCAATATGGCGGACGGCCTAAGATGGCGGTCTAGTTATTTTTTGTGCACTGCCATGATATGCGTATCAAATGAAAGGGTTCGCTGAGAGGAATACAAAAAAGCGTGTTTAAAAAAAAATTATAATTTATTTTTTCTATTGAATTTCACGTTTTAAAGTAGGTGGTGCATTGAAAGTGCTAACAGTATGAGAAATAATCATACAGACAAATGACACGTTATGTGACGACAATTCATAAAACCAGAAACAATGTATGTTAAATGTCTGTAATCCAATAAATGATGCTATGCATAAGGAAAATAGTGGAAAGTTTGAGAAAAGTAAAATATTGGTTATAATGTTTACTTTTCTTCATGCATTTTCCTACAACCTAACCCAAACAACCTCGGCATTTTGGTAAAATTTTAACACGGAAGCCACGTTTGATGATGAATATCGAATATAAAATATTAATATATCAAAGAGTATTGAAATCTACCCCGAACCAATTTTTTTTACGGAAAACATAATCTCTTCCATTGTTCACCCTTCGAAGCTTCACACAGATTAATTACGTGAAAATGTGAAAAAGTTATAATTAAACTTCTTCTTTGCACAGGAAGATAATAAATTTGGTAATAATTTCGGTTTGTTAACCGAAGCGATTTTGATCCTAGATTAAGTTATACACTTTCTGTTTTATTGCTTCGATAGAAATCAGAAATTCTTTTTTCCACTGTAAGGTTGACCGATATTGCGGGCTAGTCCATGATTTTAAAAATTAAGTCTTTCTAGAAGTGCCTCTTGAATAAAGCAATGTTTTTAATATCACGCCATTTTTCATCAAAATTGATGAAAAATGCTATAAACTGCCTTAACTTAGAGAATAAATTCAAGTATTTTTTATTTAAAATTCAATTGTGTTGTCATGGTACTTAATTATACGTGACGAGACAGCAGATATATTACCTACTTAAAAAGAGTCTATTTTGTATATTTCTTTAAAATAAAATCATAAGACAGGGTAAAAGGTTTTAGTTGTTAAAGAATGTGTTAAGTTTTGTCGGTATTTTTTTTTTCCTTATGTAATATTTCTTTGTACTAAATAATATTTTTAAGACTTGATGAATGTGAGGTATTTATTTACCAATTTCAGAACCTTAATTTATATAGAACAATATTTACCCGTATTTATCTTAGTTATTTTAATGGGATAGCAATAAAAATTGAGTAGTTTTTTTCGTTTACATACATAAGAAAATAAAGCCAAGTCCGAGAAAGCGGTATCCAAAGATACAATATAATACCTTCAATCGATATAGTTTTTTTTTTAATGGAAAAGCTGCAAGCCCTCACCGACTCACTAGCAACATTGATGTAATGCGGTCCTTGCCACATCTAGTCTCTGATCATTTGAGAAGAGTTGGGCAGTACTTGGTCGCACCTGCCATCTTATATTGATCTGAAACAGATGACACGGTCAGCTTTATTAGCTCAAGTTTTTGTTGTTTTCTTTTATTGCGACTTATACTGCCGTAACTGGCGGATCGAAAATCGCAAGTGGGTCATAAATGAAAGGTCACAGATAAACATTGAGTGGTTTGTCGTTTGTTCTTTGTTTTTTTGATGACGGTTGAAGTTGGAAAATTACATTTCCCATGTCAATGCTTTCTTGATAAGACCAAATATTTTGTGAGGAAATCTTACAACTTGGCTTCGCCAATACGCACGCACATTTGGATGACAATTATAATGTTATCAATAAGATTCTTCGCAGGTTGATAATATGGTGCAATTTATTAAGTGGCTGGCTTAGAAACGTTGTTCAATCTTGTATCTGAGCGGATGGTACGATGATTAGTTAGTTTTCAGTCTTTGTCTCTAAACAAAGCTATTTTACCACCATATTTGCTTGTTTTTGCCAATTACCGTTGCAAAGTTTTTAGCTGAATCTTTGAGATGTCAACGTGTCGCTAGCAAACATTACCAATTATTTCAATTAAATCATTTACTTAAAAAAGCCTGTTATCATCGACTTCTTAAAACGATGACAGATGGAAAAATCCGATATCCCTTGGTCTTGGTCACACCCGGGAATCGAACCCAAGACCTCATGCTCAGCAGTAGCACTTGCATGTTTGCGACGAAACTAGACCAACAAGGCTGTGTGGATTCTGGATTGCCAGTGTTTCTTTTACCAAGTATAAAACAAAACAAGTACCTTCTTCTATCAGTTTTTCATTTTGGCACTTCGACAATCGCTATCACCGATACAATGTTACTTTTTCTGGACCCCAAATACCCCTATTGGAATTGTTGCATGGTGCAATCCCATTTTCTCCTATAAATCTGGTGAAATAAATACATCTGTCTCTCGTACCAACCCTGAGCTTACCCCATGTGTGAGGTAGCTACAAGTGGCGATGTCAAGTAATCTCACCGCACGTCTTGTCATCTTGCATCGCTGTTCATGCTTTACTGTACCATGTACCTATCTACCTATGTAGATTGAGTTGTTATAATATACGTGGCTAGTTTACTGGATACGTTCAAAAATCAATTTATTTTTATTTTACATAGACCTACATGGGCACTTATAAAACGTCGATAAAAGGTGCACGGTTTGGGTTAGTCGTTTCCTATGGAGAAGAACCGGCAAAAAACTCCATGGTTACTCTTTTAAAAAATTGTTTGTGTTTACAATATTTCCATGTTACAGCATTAGTACTTGGATATGGGAGGACAACTTACGTAGGCCCGACAATAAGTCGAACGTTTTTTTTTTTTTTTTTTTCTAATTTTCTACCGCGGACATGTGGCAGTCCGCGCTCTTTTTTTATCGTTATTATATTTTGTTTGTTTTTTTTTTTTCATAATAGTTACAATTGTTTGACTCCTACGTCAGACATTATTTTTAGGCTAATTTAACTAACTTTAGTCTACGTGAGTTCATCCCTTACTAAATACTATATATATATATTACATACCGGCATTACAATTTTATGTTTCTATTAACTACTTATCTTTATGTTATTAACATTTTTTTATTTTATTTTTTCTTATTTCTATTGATACATTGCTTATATTATATCATACACTTACGTTACGTTATATTATACACTTTCCTCGAATATGCATGGCAGTGCGAGCAGACCAGTCCCGGCTGACGATTCCGGTTATAGAACCCCGTCGTTAGGACATTAAGGTGAGTATGACTGACTCGCTCCACCATGCAGGCAGGGTGATGGTTTGGGTATGTGTTTGGGTTGGAGTTTATGGATGGGACTTGTTAGGTGGTGTTATGGTGATGTCTGCTGACCAGGGACTTCGCTAGCGTGAGCAAGGCCTCTATGACGACTACGTCTCGATGCTGCATGGCCGTCTTAAGATTCTAGTTGACGACCGATTTAGTCGGCGCATCCATCGCCCTCTTAGCAAGGCGGCCCGCGGCGTCATCCGCGTCGTCGGTGTAAAAGACACAACTGACTGTATGTTTGGACACCGCCACTACCGCGTGGGAGATGCTGTCGTGAACCTGAAGCCTCCTGGACTTGGTGTTGATAATGATGACGCTGTCGTAGGTTGACCCCTAAGCCTCGTATGGTTAGCAGGCGCGAACCTTCGCCGGACCCAAATCCCTGGCTTGCTAGAGAAGCTTTCTCCCCCTGCGTATGAACCAGGAACAGGGTGTTTTGGGCAGTGCTCGGTATTTGCGCCCCTGTGTAACTTTTCACCTTCAGGGAGTGGACCGACGCGACAGCGATGACTTGGAGGATTATATACCAGGGTATATCTCACTCAGTGCAAACGCCACGTCCATTGGATTGCGGTGTGTGCAGAGAAACTCCTGGGTGATACCAGCCACCAGGTCTGGACGGGTATACCTAAGCTCGAAAAGGTTCTCTCTGTCCAAAAATGGAAGCCGGTTAACGTATCCGACGAGGACAAGCTCGCTTGCTCCAGACAACTTTACTGCCATGACTATGGCCCCAAAGTGGTTCATAAGAGCCTCGTCTACCGTAAGACGGTAGCATTTGTCTTGGCTCTTGAAACCGTTTGCTAGGATTGAGGCCATAGTGCGCACCTTGGTCTTTGCTCGGTCTCCCAAGCGTCGCGCAAGCTTTTCCCTGAGATCTTTGGCAGCTTCTGTTGTCGTGGTGGCTATCACGTCCCTGTCCTCGTCGAAGTGCTTTACCAGCCAGGTTGTCTTACCGCAACCCGGAACTCCGTTAATCCACCTGATACTGGGTACCACCCAAATTTCCAGCGATGCCGTAATACCTGAGGTCACCGAAATGGACTGTGCCATTTCCAGGATCTTATCATCCGGCATAATTTTGGTACATTTGGCGGTAACCACTATCGGGTCGTCATTTGGCACACTGAGCTTGAGTTTGCCCGAGCGCTCCGTCTCCTCCTTGTCCAGGGCCACAAAACCACTCCTCGCGCTGTAGGCTGCCATATACGACCCCGTCATTTCCCCTTTGATGACTTGGGATGTGACGTTGTCGTACACCGCTGCCCTTGCTTCCTCGAGCAGTACCCTTAACAGACCCGCTGTGTCTCTCTGGAAGGTCTGCAGGATCTTCCGGCATGTCGTAAGATTGACCTCTCTGGTAGCTCTTACGATTGCTACGTACTCGAGGAACGCGCTCTTTACGTGGTCCGTGGTACCTGACTTTACTGCGAGGGTCGGCGGGCTGACTTGCCCTTTGTCGGTTCGTGTTGACTTAGGCTTTTGCTGGGTTGGTTCCTTTGGTGTTTTTCTGAAGAACCTCTCCAGTGCCATCTCCTGCTTGTGAGATGGTGATGCGTGGCTGGTGCTTGGGAGCAGTGCACTGAGGAAAGTGCCAAACGCTTTCAGGCGACTCCTCGACCGGGCCCGGTCCTTCGGGTTTATGGTATTGCACTGCTCCTTTGCGGCTTTTTCGGCTGCTGCCTTCTGCTGGGACCTTTCCGATCTGCTTTGAGTGGTGGGACTTGTTGATGGGCTCGTCGTGCTGGCTGCTGGTTGTCTGGGGGCTTTGAGGAAACTTAGAGTTTCCCCTCTGTCCTCGTAGACAACGACCTCATGATTTTCTGAGGCCTTTAGACGGCCAAAGCGGTCTGCGACGTCTCCTCTCTCTCCTCCCACCACCATTGCGTCCACACTTATGGTTCGGGCTGCGGCTGACGTGTAGTCTCCTGCTTCACCGATCTTCTGAAGCAATGAGTTTGCCTGAGCAAATGCAGTAGCCTCTCCCCACTCGAGTAATGCGATTGTTTTACCTTTAAATCGCATTAGACGGCATCGGTGAGTGGCCACTTCCACTTGAGGCAGTGCAGCGTACTTGCTGCCTTTTATGCTCGTTTTGGTGGTGCTTCCGTTAATCAGGGCGGCAAGGCCCGGTGAAAGGTGTATTCGGGCCGCAGCTCGACTTGAGCCTATGCAGAAACCTATGCCTAACTTCTCCTGTTCCCTGTTCATAAACAGAGCGGCGCCTCGCAGTCTGATGCCAGGGACTCCGTCTTCTCCGCATGCCAGGAACTATGTGGTAGTCATGCTAGGGGCCGGTTGTAGGCTGGCTGTTGCTGCTACCGCTGCTGCTACCGTTGGTAATGGCAGTTGGTTAGAGTGTGAGTGTGTAACTTGTGTATCAGTCAATGGTGTGCTTGTTGTTGTTTGTGTAGTTGTGGTTGTTGTTGTGGTTGTGTGTGTTCGAATATGTGGTCGACTTCGCAAGGTTACGTCCGTTTTGTTGGCCCTTGCTGCGATTGTGGCGACTTTGCTCGCGAATGCCAAGAATGGAATCCTAGTAGCCGGTCTCCCCATGATGGTGTGGAGTGTGGACTGGCTAAGCTGGTTTTCGAATTTTACTTCGAGCTCCATTCTGTCTTGGCTGAACCTTGGGCATTCGAAGAGCAGGTGCCAGACTGTGTCTTCACAACTCGGGTCACAGACGCACGAGGGACTATCTTTGAGATGGAAGCGGTGGAGATATGCTGAGAATCCGCCGTGTCCTGTAAGGACTTGTACGTGGACCGGTGTGAGAACTGCGTCTCTTTCGCCGCTAGGACGTCTGGAAAGAACACTTTCGTGACCGATCCTGTACTTGAGGACTCGTACCGCGCTTGCCACTTCCTTATAGCCCCCTCCCGTATCTTCCTCCTCACGAACAAAACGGGGACCTTGCTGTAGTCTGATGTGAGCTTTGTTAGGGCTGCCTCCTTGGCCAGCTCATCCGCTCTCTCATTCCCGGCAGTTCCCACATGGGCCTTGAGCCAAAAGAGCCTCACTTCTCTGCCCTCCTCTCTGATTTCACGGACCCTTCTCTTGATTTGGAGTGCCAGGTGGTGAGTGACAGACGGTCTCCTCAGCAGGTCAAGTGACGATCTCGAGTCACTTAATATGCTTACGGAGGCTGCCTTGGATTCTCTTGCCATCCTGACAGCTCTGAAGAGAGCGTACATTTCCGATTGGAAGACTGTGTAGGTTCCAAACCGAAGGTGCTGAACCTTGACTCCGTCCCGTTTTCCCACCAAGTTAGGGCAGCTCCGACTTTCCCCTCTATCTTGCTACCATTGGTGTATATTTGGGGGCCGATTTCTTAGTGGGTCGCCAGGGTTTCGGGAGTCAATTTCTCTAGGCATTCATACTCGGTTGTTGTGAGTTGCGCTGGGTGGGGATTTTTGGAGTGGTGCACGTTGCACTCCAGCACACGGCCCAGCGGTATGAACTCTTGGGAATGTCCCTTTTTGATCTTGAAAAGAGTTGCCGCTTCGATTACCCGGAGGTCTAGGGGGAGTTGGCCTGACAGGATAAGTGCCGATGTCAGAGACACCGTGCGGTATGCCTTGCAGATCTTCTGCGCGAAGCCCCTCTGCAGTGAGTCAAACTTTTTCCTTGTCATCAGTTTCTCAGCTGCGGGGGCCCACGCACTCGCTGCATACATCACGATGGGCTCTATCACCGACACGTATATCGTCCTGATTATCTCCCCGTTCAGACCCCAAGTCACCCTCGCCGCACATGCCAACTGCTTATAGATGTCTGTGGCCTTTTACAGGTCGCAGACACGTGCGCATTGAAGGTGAGTTTGGAGTCTATCGTGAGACCTAACAGCTTCACTTCCTCAACCAGGTTTAGTTGCGTGCCTGAAATATGAAGTACCAGAACGTCGTACTTTCGCTTCCTCGTTAACACCATCACATTGGTCTTGTGCGCGGCGAAACGTAGCTTATTTTGGACGCCCCATTCCGATACTTTGGCTAGCGTGCTGTTGGCTGATTGCTGCAGGGGACCAGCTGTAAAGTCAGAGAAAACCAGGACAACGTCGTCCGCGAAGGCTTGGCAGTATACCCCCATACTAGCCATTTTGTGTAGGAGTGAATCTAGGATAAGGTTCCAAAATGTCGGTCCGGCAATTGAGCCCTGGACGCATCCTTTCTTGGTTCCCTTCTCGCTAGTCGCCCTGGCGTAGTTGACCCTGATGTTCCGGTCTTCCAGGTATGAGGTGACAAGAGCGTAGATATTTGCTGGACAATTCTTGGCTACCATCTGCTTCTTGAGTGCGGGCCACCACGCGTTGTCAAAGGATCCCTCTATGTCCAGTGATATCAAAATCACGATCACTAGAGCATAGAGAGCGTCCTCGGTTCCGCGCTGTGGCATGAAGCCGTATTGGTTTTTGTGTAGTGTTGGGAGGAAGTGCCACTGTAGTCGGCCTACTAGAAGTTTCTCGACGATTTTTCCTAGGACCGAGAGCAGACCTATAGGCCTGTACGACTTAGGGCTGGTGTAGTCGTCCTTTCCTGGCTTGCGGAGAATGCACACGTGGGCGACCTGCCACTGCTTCGGGAAGTGTGACAGCGACAGACACTTTTTTGCTATCGCTAAAAACACCTCCCTATCGCAGTTTATTGCCGCTGTGTAGATGTCTTCTGTTAATCCGTCGGGACCGGGAGCTTTTTTCGGATTTTGACTCTGGAGAACCATTTTCAGCTCCGCGGTCGTGAAGGGCGGATCGTCTGCAGACAGACCTTGGGGGTTATTCTCCTCCGCTAGCCTCCTTAGTGCAGTGTGGTAGGGCTGTTCGGCATCCGTTGAGTCGTCGGGGTAGAAGGTTTTTGCCAGAAGATCCGCAGATTGCTCTGGACTGAGCGTCTCGCCTGCGGTGTTTTTCAGGAGCGCGTCGTCCTTTCTTCTGGCTGTCTTCCTTATTACCCTGGAGATGCCGTCCTACATGCTCTCTCGGTCCTGCTTCGTGCAGAACGCCTTCCAGTTGGCTGTAGCTGCTTCCGTTGCTGCTGTCGTGTAAGTTTGTTTGGCCAGCACGTACTCTTGGATGGTGAAGTGTCTCCGGCTTGCGGCTGCGTTCCCGATCCTTCTCTTCTTCGTCATGGCGTCTTTTTTGAGACGGTCTAGAGAAGGGGTCCACCATGGGGGCTTGGCGTTGTGTTTGGGCGACCCCAGTTTTGGAATCGCTTCCTCGCATGAGTGGTGGATGTTCTGAGTATAGTTTGAAATGATTGTCTCCAGATCCTCTGGGTTCGATGCGTTTGAGACACCGACTTGAGTGATGCCACTATCTGCTAGGCTGGTCTTGAAGTGGGTGAAGAAGTCGGACCACCATTCTTGGTGTTGTAGATGCGCGTCGAAATTGGCCTTAAGGGTTCCAGGGCCTTTTCTAGGCGCATCGAGAAGGTTATAGCGTTATGGTCTGAAGTTGTTAGACTTCTTTCTACCCGCCACTCAACCTTGCCCGGCAGCGACGAACTGCAAGCTGTCACGTCGACGATGCTTGTACACCACCTGGCATTTCTGTATGTCTCGAACGTTGGTGTTTGGCCCGTATTTAGGATGTGGAGATCCCGCTCATTGAGGAAAGAACTGTACGCTGCCCCGCGATGGTTTTCGGAAACACTTCCCCACCAATGGCTCCAGACATTCACGTCTCATCCCACGGCGCTATCAGTTGGGATGGGTCATAACTTGGTTGCCTCGGCCTGTTTTTAATTGATTATTGTATTTTGAGGTTGTTTATTTTACTCAAAATGTTTTTACGTGCACGCATTTGTACATCCTTCTCACATTTATATGTAATTTTCCAACAATAATGATGTAACCAAATACTTGTAATTAAAACTTATTGATGGAAAAGAGTGTCTGTGGAGTTTCTTGCACATTCTTATCCGTTGAGACCTACTGAAGCTTGCGAATGTGAAAATAGGTTCATCTTTTTTTTGTTTGACAATTCAAAAGTACCTGGTTTATTTGAAATAATTTATTTCGATTGGTTTCATTGATTTGGTTATCCTTTGTACAAATAAGTTTTGGCGTGACAACGTCTAATACAGCGATGGACGCCGGCTGCACGCACGAAAAAGTATGACTCAATGTAACGTTACGCTCATTGTAACGTTATAATCGTGACGTTACAATGACGTTAATTGTATTGTTAAGTATGCAATCATTTCATCAATGTTTTGTTATGACGTTGTCACGTTAAACTATCGTCAATAAACTGACTTTATAGACAACCAATTTTTGACGTGACAACGTCTAATAAATCGATGAATGCCGGCTGCACGCACGAAAAAGAATGACTCAATGTAACGTTACGCTCAATGTAACTTTACGCTCATTGTAACGTTAATCGTTATCAATGTTTTGTTATGACGTTGTCACGTTTAACTATCGTCCGTAAACCGACTTTACAGACAACCAATTTTTAAAAAAAAAATTTTGTTTAACATTCAAGTGTTCGGAGGTGCCTTCCGCGCAATGTTCTTTTTTGTTTAAAATGTATCAAGTAGATTTTAGTAATCTAAATGTTTTTGTGGTTACATTTTTGTGATATTTGCAAAAATAAAAAATTCAACGGCTTTTATTTTTTTTATAAACTTCTAAACTAGAGTTACTGTTCTAATATCGGTCGGTAGATCTATCTATGTTCCTTTTTCAAGTCAACCAATTTCTACCGACATCTTTTCTAAAATTAGGGTTGGCAGCACTGCATTATCATCATCTGTACACGAAGGAATAAATGACGATTATTTTCTATCTTACTCTGCCACAACACCTTAAACCATCAAAATAATGCTATTATGCCAATGTGGTAAACATTGCTTTATCCTTCATCATCTTTTCCAACTTTGTTGGGGTCATTTTCTAGCCTAACCAGATGCAGCTGAATACCAGTATCTTCCGTGGAGATACTTCCAGCATGTAATTGCCCAATGAAGGTCGATACGAGAATTTGGATAACCAAATAAAAAAGTCCTAATCTTTAAAACCACCACCTACGAAACGAAATTCAATCTCGCACCACATAGCTTAAAAAGTTGCTTTGTTTTCAATGCCAATCCTCGCTGATTGGCTAAAAAAGAAAAATAAATAATTAAGAGCATCGTACTGGGAAACTTTGCCGCAACATAAATAGATTCTCCGTAATGAACCAAATAGAAAAGAAGGAGTGTTGGAAGGAATGGGTGGTCGTTTCTTGTCGCCGTCACTTCGGGTAACTGAAGCGAATAAACTGACCACTTTATAACCGTTAATTTACTGTTTTAAGAGGGTAGAATGTAATTCAGGTCGTTGTATTACGAATAGTGCTGCAGTATCAAACTCAGTGGCGTGCAATTTAATTTTTATTCTTTTATAAAATCAATTTGTTGTTTAGACTTAAACACAACACACTATTAGACCTCTGGGGTTGTCAACATGCGTGTTACCATTTTGCATTTTGTGTAAAAGATGATGACTGTGTAAAAGTAGCAGTGTTAATCGACTTTCGTTGCTGACATTACCACCTATGTAAAATGTACATAAAGTTGCCCCCTGTTCGATAATCAACTAATTCAGTAACGCTTGATTGCCCCAGTAAAATACCTCATTATTTTAACAAGGCTTGTGTTGTGATTTTGATATTAATAAACGGTAATTTGATTAAGTGTTGTGATTTTGATAATAATAAACGGTAATTTGATTAAGTATTCAATAAATAAGTAGTGATTCTGAACGGCATTTCATCGCCATTGCAACTTTATTAAAAATTATTAGAGGGTAAACGAAAAAAGCAAATGGATGGCGGGGAGGTGCCGCGGGGAACGAATAATGGCCGTTTCGGCAGTCCTTTGTTAACGGTGCTAGCGAGAGGTGAAGTAAATACAAATGTAAATCTGTTACCCATCGGTCTTTGTTTACAACTTAAACCTTGTGGTGCCTAATTAAAGGACAATTAATCAACTGAAATAAGGCGTAACATTTCAATTCAGAAGTGTGCGTAGCCCACGCGCCATGTCGGATGAAAACAGTAAGTAATTTTGAATATCCTTGTAATTAGACAGTTACATGGCAAAATATTAGTGATCGCTTAAGTAGGTACACGAAAACGGCGGTAACGTTGCGCTTGGTTAGAGCATTATAGCAATTGTATGACTACTTGTAATTTAACGAATGATGGAAGTGAAGTTGTACGTGTACCTACTTCATGAGATAAAAAGTGCAACCTTGTATGTAGGTGTGCTGCTTAGCGAGTGCGGCCACGTAGGTGTGCTGCTTATAAAGTGAGCTAACGGCCACGAAGGTGTGCTGTTTTGCGTTAGTGCGGCCACGTGGGTGTGCTGCTTGTAGTAACGGCCACGTAGGTGTGCTGTTCAGAATGAGTGCGGCCACGTAGGTGTGCTGCTTATAAAGTGAGCTAACGGACACGAAGGCGTGCTGTTCAGAATGAGTGCGGCCACATAGGTGTGCTGCTCATAGTGTGAGCTAACGGCCATGAAGGCGTGCCGTCTAGCGTGAGTGTGGCCGCGAAGGTGTGCCTCAAGTCCAAGTCGAAGTCCAAGTCCAAGTCCAAGTCAAAGTCAAAGTCAAAGGGTTCTTAGGAAGGAACATGAAATGCGCTAAACAATTTCAGATGAGGCGACTTATACGCCGAAACGTCCCAGGCGCAAACGAAGGTGGCGCTCGGCATCAGAGGAAGCCGACGAGATTCCTGCACGGCGGAGCCGAACAGGACTAACTGCCGATGAACTGCTGAAGATAGTGTCTGCGCTGCAAGGCGTACCAAATAAGAGTACTTCATCCAATAATGTAGTTCCGGAATTCGACCCCAACAACAAAGCACAGGATGTCGAACGCTGGCTGAGAAAGGTGAATGAGTGCGCAGAAATCTATTCTTGGGATGAGAAGCAGATAATTCACTACACATTGCAAAAGTTACGCGGTTTAGCCAAAACTTGGTACGAGTCCCTTCCATCGCTTAGTTACTCGTGGGAGGTGTGGCAAAGTAAAATGAAGAAAGCTTTTCCGAATGATGTAAATTATGGTAAATTGTTAGATGAAATGCTCAACCGAAAATCTCGCACGGACGAAACCCTTAGAGACTATTTCTACGAGAAATTAACGCTATTGAGTAGGTGCGAGATTGTCGGTCGGAAGGCAGTTGACTGTATAATCTATGGGATTACTGATAGTTCAGTTAGAAACGGTGCGCAAGCTCTCACATGTGAGGAACCAGAAGACCTGTTAAATTACCTAGCGTCGCAACAACCCTCGCAATCTAGGGACGCAACACGAGGCTTGTTATCATCAAGCTCGGTAAAGAGACGCGACTTTCGCGGTAACGGTAGGGGTGCCAGTGGTGCCACAAGTAGCAGAATAGTAGGTTCTACTTGTTTTAATTGCAACGAGCCGGGTCACATTTATATAAATTGCACCAAGCCCATTGTCAAGTGCGGGAGGTGCTATAGAGTAGGGCACAATATTGAGAACTGCAATAGGAGACCGTTACAACAAATCAAATCAAATCAAATCAAATCATGTTTTATTTGTGTAACATAGGTAGTAAATACAGTTCTTAAATTAAAGTTCGTAGGTCGCTAACAACAAACACTAAGTGAAACCAGCAGCAAGAACAATCAGGCAGCTGACAGGAAGGTGTTGAAAATTGTAGTAGATGCGGACAATTTTCTTGCCGATGAAGCCAAGTCAAATCAGACTTACAAACCAGTAATTCCAGAAGGTCACGCTAGTCATGCTGTTCCACTTTGCAATGGCACAGTCAATGAGGCAAATGGTAAGTTCCATAAAATTGTCGGCGTTAATGGAAAAACGCTAAACGCCTACATTGACTTCGGGAGTGACTGCAGCCTAATTCGGCATTCGGATGCAGTCGCTTTGGGTTTAGTGGAAGGTGAAAGCACGCCATTGCCCGCAATAAGAGGCTTTGGCAATTCTATAGTCATCCCGAAATTCAGGGCTACTGTGCGTGTTAGAATTGACGAAATCGAAACTAACTTAGATGTTTTGGCGGTTGACGACGCGTATTTGCAGGTTCCATTGTTGATAGGACAAAATTTCACCGAAATGACGTCAGTTACCGTACTGAAAGACAACGAGAAGTTGTTCTTTTATCATACTCCCGCCGATCCCTTCTTGAGCCAAAGTCGAACCCTTGGTCTTTATGTCTCCAAAGACGTTACTATAATTAGGGGAGGATTAGTGGAAGTATGCACCAAAGAGGCCTACACGGGTAGTGTTTATTCGGATGGAGGTACCAGGATGAGTCCCCATCAGGAGTATCACCTCCATCAGGGTTGTTACGAGTTGACCGAGAATAAGGAGTAGTGTTCATTACGTCGTTGACTAGGATGCCGCTTACCTTCAAGGCAGGGATGTTAATAGCTAGGGTGAACCCGATAGGAGAAGTTAAGGCTCTGCTGGTGCAAAATAAGCAAGGTGAAAGGCCGATGACGCCAGTCGATAAGTCAGAAATAAAAGTAGGCGAAAAGGTCGAAAAAAAAAACCCGCGAAAGACTACACCAGCTTCTCCAAAAGTATGGATCATGCTTTGCTGAAAATCTTGGAGAGTTAGGGTGTGCCAAAGGCGTGACGATGGACATAAGCTTGCACGATGAAACGCCGGTGGTCTACAGACCTTACCGATTGTCACACCAGGAACGTCAAAGGGTGAGGGATGTTGTCGATGAGTTGGTAGCAAATGATATTGTACAGGAGTCAAACTCTAATTATGCTAGTCCCATATTATTGGTCAAAAAAGAGAATGGAGAGTCTCGACTCTGTGTGGACTACAGAGCCCTTAATAATAAAACAATCAAAGACAAATATCCCCTACCTTTAATTGACGACCAGTTGACGAACTTGAGCGGAAATAAATATTTCATCACGCTGGATCTAGCCTCTGGCTATTACCAGATCCCGATGGGAGAAGGCAGTCGACGCTTGACAGCGTTTGTCACCCCAGACGGGCATTACGAATTCAAACGCATGCCCTTTGGGTTGGCAAACGCGCCAGCCGTGTTCCAGAAGATGATGAATGGTCTATTGGGTACGCGGAGGTTCAAGAGTGCTTTAGCATACATGGATGATCTACTCATTCCCGCGGCGTCCATCGATGAAGGATTTGAGAGATTAGAAGACGTCCTCAAGCTCCTTCAGGATGCTGGGTTAACTCTCAAAATGTCAAAGTGCAGGTTCTTTGACACAAGCATCGAGTATTTGGGATATGAGATATCCGACGAGGGTATCATACCGAGTGGAAGGAAAATATCGGCGGTGCGAGATTTTCCCGAGCCTCGTAATGTCCATGAAGTCCGACAGTTTTTGGGCCTGGCGAGCTATTTTCGTCGCTTTGTGAAAGGGTTCGGTGGAATTGCCAGACCACTAACTTCGCTCCTTAAGAAGAATGCCCAGTGGCAGTGGAGTATAGAGGAGGTCAAAGCATTTGAAACGTTAAAGGAATGCCTGGTCAAACGTCCTTTGCTGGCATTATATAACCCGGAATTAAAGACTGAGGTGCATACAGATGCCAGTTCGCTGGGGTTGGGTGGAATCCTCATGCAGTGGCAGATAAGTCCCAAGGTATTAAAACCCGTTGCATACTTTAGCCGGCAGACCACACCAGAGGAACGTCAGTACCACTCGTATGAGTTAGAGACTTTGGCGGTGGTCTGCTCGTTAAAAAAGTTTCGTCCATATCTTGTGGGACTAGATTTCACGGTGTACACGGATTGTAATGCACTACGTACCACACTTACAAAACGTGACTTGATCCCGAGGATTGCGCGCTGGTGGCTGACAATAAGTGACTTTACCTTTAACATCGAATACCGACCGGGATGTCGGATGAGTCATGTGAGGGGACCGCAACTGTCGGCGAGTGTTTTACACATAAGTATTGATGATTGGATTCTTGCCCTGCAAATGGATGACCCTAAACTCGAAAGGATTTTTAAGATACTGAAACCGAGTTTAGATCAGGAGGTTACAGACGTTAAAAACAACTTCGTTGTTAAGAATCATGCACTACACAGGAAATTGGAGGATGGGTTGCGGTTGGTAGTTCCCAAGGATGCCAGGTGGCAGATTTGTAGGGCGAACCACGACGAAATTGGGCATTTTGGGTTTGCCAAGACTTTGGAACGCATTCAAAGCCGCTACTGGTTCCCCAAGCTAAGACGTTTTGTCAAAAAATACGTGGCAGCTTGTATAGATTGCGCGTACAATAAAGACAATGCGGCTCGAACGAGTAGTGGCTTCTTACACCCGATAGAGAAAGTGGCTCAACCGTTTCACACCTTGCACTTGGACCATTTGGGACCATTTGTAAGGAGTAAAACTGGCAACAGCTATATTCTAACTATTGTGGACGGCTTTACAAAATATGTTTTTGCTAGGCCGGTTAAGGATACTAAAACGAAGAACGTAGTTAAAGTTCTAGACGGCTTATTTCACGACTTTATGATACCGCATAGAATTATAACGGACCGCGGGACTGCATTTACGTCAGCCCAATTTAAAGACTTCTGTGTGAAAAAGGGTGTCAAACATGTGCTTAACGCAGTAGCTTGCCCCAGAGCAAATGGGCAGGCTGAGAGATATAATCAAACTATCCTCACCGCCTTGTCTACCCAGAATTTTGATAGTGATGAACGCGACTGGGACAAGCGACTGGGTCAAGTACAGTGGGGTATTAATAATACCATTAATGCCACAACTAAAAGGAGTGCTTCCGAATTACTTTTTGGGGTTAAGTCGAACTGTCCCATTGATAATAAGTTAACAACGGGTCATAATGACGTAGCGAGTTGCGAAGGCACGGTTTCGGCTGTAACGAGGGGCACAGGAGGTAAAGAAGTGCTTTCACAGCGTTCCCCTGTAGTTAATGAGATGTTGGATAAGGGTCATGGCAACATCTCGCCTCCACTTGCTGACGGAGCAGACGAATCCGTGTCTGTCATAGAAGAATTAGGTAGGCGGGTCGATGAAATTAGGAAAGAGGCTTCGGCCAACATTGAACATAGTCAAGCAAGGCAGAAGGAAACGTATGACGCAAACAGAGTGCCAGCGGTTTCGTACTCGGTCGGTGACCTAGTGAAGCTTACGAAGACCAGCTTTTCCAACACTGGAAAGAGTAAAAAGCTGTTACCTAAGTTCATCGGCCCCTATAAAGTCACTAGTTGTCTAGGTAACGATCGTTATAGGGTGACTAATGTACCAGGATTAAACACGAGAAAATATGATAGTGTAATAGCATCAGATAGAATGCGTCTCTGGATCGGTATTCAAGCATTGCAGGTAAACAGGTCATCTGGGTCCGAGTCATTGGACTCTGATTCGGGTTCTGAATAGGTTTCATAAAAGGGTAGAGGAAGAAGGTCAGAATTATTACTGAGATTGCTGTTGTTTCACGAAATTATGTATAACTATAAGTAAAGACATGAGTCAGAATGGTTTATATAATGTGTAATATGAATAATATATAATATGTAATGAGAAAAACATGTAATGTGTAATATGAGTAAAATATAATGTGTAATACGAATAATGTGCAACATATGTGATCTATAATATGTAGTTAAGGTAATATGCTAATGCTAGCGATTGATACAGTTTAAATGAGAGTTACATTGGGTCTGTTAGGATTTATTAGTATGTTTGTTTTCCTTCTCTCTTTCCCCCTTTTCCTGTATGTTTATTTTTGTATCATGGAATAAGGACTAACTAACGCGTTGTGTTGTGATTTACGCGTGCTCCGGAGATAGCACGCAGTCGGATGACCGAGTGTTGTGATTTTGATATTAATAAACGGTAATTTGATTAAGTGTTGTGATTTTGATAATAATAAACGGTAATTTGATTAAGTATTCAATAAATAAGTAGTGATTCTGAACGGCATTTCACCGCCATTGCAACTTTATTAAAAATTATTAGAGGGTAAACGAAAAAAGCAAATGGATGGTGCCGCGGGGAACGAATAATGGCCGTTTCGGCAGTCCTTTGTTAACGGTGCTAGCGAGAGGTGAAGTAAATACAAATGTAAATCTGTTACCCATCGGTCTTTGTTTACAACTTAAACCTTGTGGTGCCTAATTAAAGGACAGTTAATCAACTGAAATAAGGCGTATCATTTCACTTGTAATGCCTACCCACCTTTTTTTTTTTTTTTTTGGGTGGGAAATCATCCAATGACTTCTCCCGCTCTGGGTGAAGCGGAAGTGCGTGTCAGACTTTTACTGACTAAAACCCACCCGTGTTCCTTCAGTTGCTTGAGCCAGGGCCGCGGTAACTCTTTTTCAAATTTATCCGCGACCCAGACAGGCATCGGCCCTGTCAGACCCCGTCAATTTTTTGCTGACATCTCTTTGAGGCGCGCGTGGAACACTACGCGCCGTCGACTCGGGCTTGGTCCTTATCGGACAGCGAGCTACCCATTACTCGCCGTCCGCAAGCCCGCGCCTACGGTGGCCGGGAATCGGCTTGCGACTCCCGACGCCCAGGGCGTCTCCTGCGGTGGTTAGGGGCGTGAGGGCGTCTCCGTTGCGTCTCCCTCACGCGTTCCGCCTCCTCCTTCGCGAGCATTACTGCTTCGCAGAAGGAGGAGACAGCTACCCACCTGAGATACAGAACGTGTCCTAGTTTGGGTGTCATAAGATTCTAGCTTTTTGCATGTATTAATGTAGCCTAATCATTGTATTTCTTCTTGTAAATTCTCTCTTTGTTTATTAGGCTTTGAATGAATAAATTATATTATTATATCACGCATGGATGGGTCAAAATAGACTTCACAATTAAATTGCGTCCGGCGCACTCTAGCTAGACAACCAGGCTTACTACCACCTTGTTAACTAGCTCTCTTATATACCTGTAATTACACCTGCAGTCATGCCCATTAAAATGGAACACAGAGGAACACAGGCTGTGTTGCTGAGTTACGGTTGCGGTATATGGTATTGACGCCCACTAAATTTAAAAATAAAATACAAAATTTGTATGAACGCACGCATACTATGTCAGTGTGAAACTTTTCATTTCCAAAATAAGGATTTTAAAATAATATTTTGGTGTTTATTCTTGAAATAAGGTAAGTATAGTTAATTAAAACTTTAGAATATAATCTTGGAGGTAGTTTGTAGTTTTTTTTTCCTAAATTCTTCACGTAAATAATATAAAATTGTTTCATAACCTAACATTGTAATCCTGTTTTGTTGACAATCCGCTTTTTTGTAGTGAAAATGCTTTAGGGTGCGTTCAGATGAGAGATTCAAAGATGTCCCTAATGATCGGGAGAGATACCCAATGATGTTTCAGTGCTAGATGCCCAGTAAATATTACTGGTCTTTTATATTTTTAGATGTCGAATGAATACAGAAGAAAGGTTTCTGGCACTAATAGAGCTACATGGCGTGAAGAAGACTTGGAAAAAACCATTACGTCTTACATAACTCTTCGCCGCCGGTTTCTCACAGGCAATATTAAAAAAGGACGACTTGGACCTGGTTTTTGAAACAAATAAAAAAAATTGTAATGTTTCATGAAGACTGCAGTGAAGGATCAACGGGAAGATTTATAGGCATCTATCCCTGATATCTATAGGCAACTCACCCACATGCCCGGGTGAGATATCTAAATTATATAAATAAAAATAAAAAACTTGAGTCACAATATGATGCAAAATTGTTCCAAATTTAATCTTAATATCATAAATAAACAGTGATTCAAATAAACTATGCGTATTTCATTTAGTACGAGAATCTTAAATATATATATATTTTTTTTTTTAATCTATAGGCAACTCTCCCTGACTTACCCTAGATATAGTGGTGATTTCCCGGATAAGCTGCTTCCCAAAGAGCTGTATAGCATTATAATTCTCTTTCTCTTAATTTCTACTTCTTCGGTACATCTATGTTAGTTGTCATCTCAGTTTCTAGATATTTCACAAAGAACTTTATTACCTTAAAATGTATTTCTTTCACTGATCAGCAGTTTTATTTACCTTTCACTAGGAACAATCTCATGACCACTGTATTTTATTACCATTTACACTAAATTATTCTCTAAGTCACAAACTTAACCAAAAATACATGAAAACATACCAAATACAAAGCGAAAATAAACAATGCCGCCCTGTTAGTAATGTTTACAACAAGTAGAAACAGTTTGTTGATCCGCCGTAGAAATTTTCTGCATAGTTAACTGCATGCAAGAAAATACTTAACTTGCTTCGTTTACATTTTTATGTCCGAGATGGTTTAGTACAAATTATGGTTAAGATGATTCTTGCTTTTGTGTGCTATGTTGTCAAGTTCACTTAGGTCTTTGTTGACGTGTCGTAAAGAAAATTATACTTAGCCATAAAGGTTTTCTTTATGGGTCAGTATAATTTGCAACTATACTTCCTTGTACTATTTGATTGTTGAACGAATACATTATCTTTCAAGTACATTTGATAATAAGATAATATAATAATAAGAACATAATATTATAACTGAAAGAGGAACCTATTATAGTTGGGAAAAGGCTAGGCAGATGATGATGAACTCAATAGTCAGAAGAAAAGAGCTGGATTGCTGTTTTTCAAATTGCTACAAGCGTAAACTGGGATCGATCTCGTGTAGAACCTTATAATTTTAATGTTATAATTGAGTTATTTCTATCAGAGATTTCTTTAGTGAAAGCCCGACGACTGACTTTGTTGTTGCCACAGGGGCGAAAAACATACAAAATAAAATTACTCACACACAGAGATCAACAAAAATGGTAACACTTACTACGCAGTGAAACGGATAAATAAAAACCGGGCAGAGCTTTGTTCAGATCTTGTATTCACAATCGAAAGAGACAAATAAATGATGGGCAATCGCTTATATTAACACAGTCCTCGTTGCAGACATGGCTTGACTGGAGGGGAGGCTTCAATATGGCGGCTTAGCTTCGGCGGGCTCGGCGGGTATTGGTCGATTGCACGTAGGCCGACGTCACATCCGTTACATTCGGCCATCCTGAAATCATTGCTCCCGCAATGGGAGCAAAACACATTCATTAGCTTTCATATAAATCAATTAGGTATTCAGTGTTACTACTATTGTTACCGTCTGATATAGGTGCTTTACTTCTATATGGCCTTAGCGCATTTACAGTCTAAGCACCCGTGAGCTTTTGGAACCACGTTAACCTTTTATGTCTATAATCCTGTACCTATATATAATATGCCACTACTTTACATAATGCATTTTCAATATGGACTTAACAGATTCTTGCAAACCATTGTACCACATTCAATGTAAATAATGGCTATAATAAATATGTCGGGGCTATGGGTTTGACATTGACTTTAGTTACTATATTATGTCCTGAATAATAGTCATCCAGTTTGTATCGACTCTAGCTGCACTAATAGTAGTCATAAAAACAACCCTTTTGTACAAATTATCACTCTTGCGTTATCTGAAGTTTTATTTTTACATTCAATATTTGACATTCAAAAGTGCCGCTTAATGGCCTGGCTTGGCTGGTTTGGCTGGCTTGCCTGGCTAGGCTGGTTTGGCTGGCTTGCCTGGCTAGGCTGGTTTGGCTGGCTTGCCTGGCTAGGCTGGTTTGGCTGGCTTGCCTGGCTAGGCTGGTTTGGCTGGCTTGCCTGGCTAGGCTGGTTTGGCTGGCTTGCCTGGCTAGGCTGGTTTGGCTGGCTTGCCTGGCTTTACTAGGCGTAATAATAGGCCCTACTAGACGTAATACTAGGCCCTACCAGGAGTAATACCAGGCCCTGCCAGGCGTAATACTAGGTCCTACCAGGCGTAATACTAGGCCCTACCAGGCGTAATACTAGGCTTGACTCGACTTTACTAGCCTCGACTCGACTTTACTTTACTTTACTAGCCTCGACTCGACTTTACTTTACTTTACTAGCCTCGACTCGACTTTACTTTACTTTACTAGCCTCGACTCGACTTTACTTTACTTTACTAGCCTCGACTCGACTTTACTTTACTTTACTAGCCTCGACTCGACTTTACTTTACTTTACTAGCCTCGACTCGACTTTACTTTACTTTACTAGACTTTACTTTGCTAGACTTTACTTTGCTAGACTTTACTTTGCTAGACTTTACTTTGCTAGACTTTACTTTGCTAGACTTTACTTTGCTAGACTTTACTTTGCTAGACTTTACTTTGCTAGACTTTACTTTGCTAGACTTTACTTTGCTAGACTTTACTTTGCTAGACTTTACTTTGCTAGACTTTACTTTGCTAGACTTTACTTTGCTAGACTTTACTTTGCTAGACTTTACTTTGCTAGACTTTACTTTGCTAGACTTTACTTGACTTGGATTTACTTGACTTGGCTTTACTTGACTTGGCTTAACTTGACTTGGCTTTACTTGACTTGGCTTTACTTGATTCAGCCGAGTACCAGTGTTATACATGGAGCAACTGCCTCCTCAACCCAGTAACTGGGAAACACGATACCCCTTGACAAGACTGGTGTTAAATCTCAAGCTTCTGACTACCCGTAACGACTGTCAAATATCTTCAAAAGACAGACGGGACCAACGGCTTAGTGTGCTTTCCGAGGCACGGAGGGATCTCGGTATGCTGAAATGGTCACCCATTCACGGACCGACCTCGTCAAGCGTTGCTTAACCTTGAAGATCGACCCGTGCGGCTGTTATTATTTAGCCACGAGACAACTGTACAAATACCCCTTTCTTTTTAACAAAACTAACCTAAATGGTTTACATGAATCATAAGCATTGGTTCAGACGGTTTAGGAATTTAGATGTAATGTTCGTTCTTTCATACACTAACTGCCCTTGCCATATGCACAATGAAGACGTGCGGTCATGTATTTTCTAATGAATCGAGTCATTTTTGGTAACCAATATACTAATTTATTAAAATCATGGTGACCAAAGTCATCATGATGCATTTGCACTATCTTATCTATCTACCCAAGCTCCGAAGCTCCTACCATTCTACTGCCATTTAGGGTTTTCCTATAAAGCTTCTCGTCAACAATCAAGTAATTGCTTATTATGTCCGGATCGACGGTGTTGGTTTTTAGCTGGTTAATTAGTGAACTAAAGCTTGTCGTCATGGCATTGTAACGTATATAACCAGTATCAGTGACTTAGAGGTTTTTTTTTTTATTCATTGTATCGACTGGATTTCTGCCAAGTGCACCTACATGTTTCATACGATGGGCCGGCCTATACTCAACACTAATGTTATAATATTTTATCAAAAACCACTATCCTGCGATGCGTACCTTGGACCGCTGCACAATCAGTAACAACCTTTACATGACATGTTTACCTATAAGATACACGCAAAATCTACGTAACGAGTCCAACAGCGAGAGTTTGAAGCTCATAATAATGGTCCATGCTATGCTCACTTGTAACCAGACTGGTCGTAATGAATTTTATTTGCAGTTTGTTTTTGCATCAATATACCGGCGACACCTAACTTACACGCATCTGTATGTACTTCTGTAGGAAGCGCGGGTTCATACAATGCGAAAACAGGCTTGGAACCCGAAATATTTTGCAATCATTCAAAACTAATCCTTTAACGGGTACACAATCAACGCGAAATTTGGAATACACTTCTTAAAATAACTGCACAATCTGTTAGATTGACGTACCCACATGACACACATTATTAGGCAAATGAAACTTGAAACTGCCAACTAGGCTGTCTACCACTAGTAGCAATTTGACCTGACCATTTAAGCGAATTGTTTTTTTTTTCAAAACTAGTGTATTAACGAGTATTCATATTTAACTTTCAGTATTAAGTCCTTTTTTTGTTAGACATTTTATAAAATAATAACACCAGAATTTAAATCAGTTGAGGGTAGAAGTAAATCTTCTAAAAATGCCAATACCTACTTAATACCTACTTTGGCAGATTATGCTAGGTACTATATTATTAAATCTCACACTGAAGGCCTCTTTTCTAAACTAAATGGAACCCCGGTATACTTATACTACCTACTACCTTTGCTAGTTCATGAGTATCATCTGGATTAATTGCTAACTTTGGACCGTACTGATACGTAACAGTTAAAGTAATCTTCGCCAGGTAACTCGAGAAACTTTATCATCTATATAAGGTAACGGAAATCTTTCATTTTACAGGGACATTTAAGCGAGGTAATCAACACAGAGGCACAAAGTGTGTAAGCGGCGGCGTTCTATTTTGTGACAAAGCTTAATATCGACGTTCTTTTTTTACTTAGTTCACCGGATAAACGTAACTGGATTCAGATTCCAGTATCCAAGGATGTCTCATGTCTATACACGGGTTGATCAGTTGTGTGTACCCGAAGCAAAACAATATTTGTATTTGGTTAATCTATTTATTCCCACTGCTAAACTAA
Source organism: Orthosia incerta (assembly GCA_948252205.1). Classification (NCBI taxonomy): domain Eukaryota; kingdom Metazoa; phylum Arthropoda; class Insecta; order Lepidoptera; family Noctuidae; genus Orthosia; species Orthosia incerta. The sequence continues at coordinate 12,595,577 of OX411761.1, forward strand.
GTGGCTATGGCCTGGCTAGAATAAGAGTTAATTATAAGCACCAAAGATCAGGGAACAGTAAATAAGCACATATATGAAGTCACGCCTTTTTCCCCATGAGGGTAGACAAACTACAGAACGCCATCTGCTACTATCCTTATAACTCTTGTTTCGTTTACGTAAAAACATAGTCATACACGCACATACACGGATGCTGGTTATGCAAACTAGTTTTATCTTTATTATTGAAAATATGGCGACGAATAAAACAAATGGCTATGGTCTGGATAGAAATAGAGTTATCGATATTGCGAATATGGAAATGAGAAAGACAACGTACCTGGCAAACTGGCTGTGGCTCCTGGCAGACTGGCTGTGGCTCCTGGCAGCTCTCGGCCCATGTTAGGACCTCTCCTTGCAGACACTCGCAGCACAGGGTTTGATGCAGTCTTGCTCGGCGTGCAGTTGGGTCGATGGCAGAGTGTAGCTCACGCCGTGAAGTTTGTAGTGTCGGTCCGTTCGTGAATAACACAAACTTCTTCGATTTTTCTTCAGAGTCAGGTGATATTGCGGTTGTGGCGTGGATGTGTTATTAAAAGAAGATTACTTTTTGTTCATACCACTTCTGAGTGAAACGGATAAATAAAAACCGGGCAGAGCTTTGTTCAGATCTTGTATTCACAATCGAAAGAGACAAATAAATGATGGGCAATCGCTTATATTAACACAGTCCTCGTTGCAGACATGGCTTGACTGGAGGGGAGGCTTCAATATGGCGGCTTAGCTTCGGCGGGCTCGGCGGGTATTGGTCGATTGCACGTAGGCCGACGTCACATCCGTTACAGCAGTAAATGAAATCTCAACACCACTAAATCCCTACTATGTCTCTCCCCTGTAATTGTGCTGGAGCCAACGTGACAGCCCTACAGAGCAGGGGTGGCACTGAATCTTTTAACACGACCGCGGACTTAGATTTGAATTTCAAATAGGCCTGCAACCATTAATCGTCCGGACACAGGGCGGTCAGTCGCGGACTAAGAGCTGGAAAACACTGACGATACCGAGACGTAGGCTAAACGATGGTCAATATTTGGATTAACTTGGTAATTTTGATGTAATTCTTTCAAAACTGTTTATTTCAACCAGTCGGTGTTTCTAACAGCTGTAATTTGACTATTAAAGTTTTTACATATGATTATGTAGTAATATGATTTGGTTTACTGTCGTGTATGTATAAATTATTAGACGTATTTTTTTTGATATTTTGTATTAAACATGTCCAAGTACGAGCTGCGGCGATCATCCAAATGCATGCGCAAAGTTTGCACTAATGTAAGCGTAGAAGATGACGACTGTTGCAATGAAAAATATCCCTTTAGAACGGGCTAACATAAGAAAACAATTAAGTTATAAATACACTTACACACTTACCTACTATGTTTTAGAAATTTGACTTTTAAAAACACTAGCATCCTTTCATGAAACTCTCAGAACTTGTAAAGGTCGACTAGTCATCCCCAACCAGAATACATGGCAAGTTACTTCAGCTCCGACACAGGGGACGTTCTTAAAATATAAACTAGGTATTTAAACTAGTTTTTGGAACTAGGATCAACGTGTTAATAAATACCTCTGGGTTCTCAAAACCCTGAGAGTCTACACAAAGTGACATTCTGTCAGCGATAACGATTGTTAAAAGCCTAAAGTGTTTGGGATAGAACACGTCACATTTCGGTAGCGCAAGTCATACATTTTGGACTTTTGACAATACAAAGAGTGAAATTCAATTGCTGATTGAATGTCACTTTTTGTAGGCGTCTTTATTGGATCTCTGTTTCCCTTGGCAATCGCACATCACAACGACCGGATTTCCGCGGCGTGAAACAACCCACATTTTGGGACAAACCACGCTGCGTCTTTAAGGTCGCGGTACTATTCGGATTCATCCTTTCTGCGAGAAATGTCAACCGCCCATTAACTCTTTATTTAATTAAATATTTTAATCAAATACTTAACAAATAATCTATTTCTAAAACAGCATGAAAAACCCGTATAAATCTATGTCAATATTTAGCTTTAAAATATCAAACAGTCGACTTATCGTCAGTGCGCACTTTTTCTTATGTATAAAGAGAAGTTAACACTATGTCAACTCTGTTACTAATTACGACAACAAATAGAGTGCCTAGATAAAAGCTAACTTTGAAAATGACGTCGTGACGACGTAATAAAGCTAGTAAAAAGACTACGCTGAGCAGATTAAGGGACGTTTGTATTTCCTTAGGCAGGGATTTTTTAAACTTGTTTTGTTGGAGGAAACATCTATCGAGTCGATTAAGAAATGATTAAACTCACATATGATATTTGTAATCAGTGTTATTTCCATAACTTATTATGATGTTAAAGCTTATGTAAAGCAAGCCGAGGTTCTGATGGGGTTTTCGATATCGAATCGATGAATTAAAAAAAATCTTTTCTAGGTGCTTATTTTGTTACATAATTAGGCCTTTGAAAAATAGCTATAGGCCAAAATAACTACCAAATTGGTGTCATTAAACGCTAGAGAACATTGTGGCAGAGTAAAGCAAACATAATTGAATGAGCTCTACTCCCACCGAAAGCACTATCAGAAAACCGAATTGTATAAATAAAGGAAAGGATTTTTGCCTCGCAGTGGGTCAATGTGGGCTTGTTAGATTGGATTCGTGATCATTTCGAATTAATCCAATCATCCCTCTGTCTTTCTAAACCGGATTAATGTATCAACGTATATGGACATTATTCAACATTTTGGTTAGGCCAGTTAAGTTATAAATAACTAGCTATTGCCCGCGGATTCGCTCCCGGGGTCACCCCACAGGACCCGTTTTCGGGATTAAAAAATAGCCTATGTCACTCAAGAATAATGTAGCTTTCTATTGGTGAAAGAATTTTTTTAATCGGTCCAGTAATTTCGGAGCCTATTCGGTACAAACAAACAAACAAAAAAATCATTCCTCTTTATAATATTAGTATAGATGTGTGATAACAACCAGTGAGTGTGGTCAGCACTGCGGGATTGATCCCTGTGGTTTTGATACTATAGCTACACTTTTGCTCGTTCATTATGTGATTTAGGGCGGTTTATTTAAACTAGTAATATAAAGATGTACAAGTATATGTCTGTTCGAGGTAATCTCTGGAAGCTACTACGAAACTTCTTCCAAGGAAGGAACACTTCTCCTTGGCAGACTTTTCGTATTATAACAAATGTGTTCTATTTCGTACACAACAGTATACTATTACTGAACAGAATGGGCTACTCCCTAAAACGAAGAAATACAAGGTTATTGTGGTATGAGCCGCGGCAACAAACCTAAATTAGGAACGGCCAATTTCTTTAGTCAGAAATATGAAGTTAGTGGCTCAAGCCAAAGTGTAAATCATATCTAAGGAGAAGAACTGACAATATATGAGTGCATGACGTTGCAGGTTTTCCTTCTTTTTTCTCAATTTGAATGATCTACTTGCCACTTTTAAACCTTTAATTTTATGTAGGTAACCAGTTCTCTTACTTTATCAAACTAGGTCACAATTAGTTTCAAACCAAAACTTTCCTCTAATACATTATTAATACTACTCGTAGGTGATTGCTATCACCAGCCGACATCCGTCAGTTGATGTAAATCTTGTAGTTGAATTAAAATTTATGAGACCACAAAGTTTCAAGCTAGGCTATATGTAAGGGCTCGTTTACACGAAGGGATTTTGTCGCCTCCACTATAAAAAATAGATTAAAAACCCAAGGACAATCTTCTCCATATAATGTGTCAGTATGACTACTAATACATTTACACGTTCTTTAAAAAAATAACTAGGAAGAAAGAATATTATTATTTGTAGAACAAATTAAAAAGTTAATTTAAAAGATCAAAAAATTCGACTGAAAAGACGTAAACAAGAAGAAAATCATGCTGTGCAGTCGGAGGATACATATTCGCGAGCTGCCTGACCAAAAACAGGTATTTCCTCCGACTGCACAGCATGATTTTCTTAATTTTTACGTCTTTTTAGTACTTTTCTTAAGCAGTCGGGTTTTTTTTTAATATTTGTAACGTTTTAGTTAACTTGTTTTTCGAATTAAGTACATTTAATAAGTGTTATATATTTTTGAAATCACCTCTTTAAGACCCTTATTTTAGTACTCCACACGATGGGTTACACAATAGCCCCCACAAATAGGGCGCCCAAAATTCGCCATTTTTATATTTGCCAATTTTAATGTAGCCATTGACACTCGCAAGGTTAATACAGACGATTGACATAAGAATCAACAAAATCGGCCTACGCGTTTGGTCTCTAGAACGTCACATAGGAACAAACATACATACATTGACTAATAAACACATTACCCTCCTTCGGCAGTCGGGTAAAAAAACCTTGCACATGAAAATAAATATAGACAAAAAAGAGAAATGAACTGGTAGTCTGATAAGCCGCTGTGATATCACCGGACACACAAACAACTGAATAAAATAGCTACTTATAACAGTTTATGAAGATAAAACACAAATACCTAGTCAGACAGACTAACATATGGCTAGGCGTAGATCATTCCTTAGTAAACCTTAAAGGATTCTGACTTCCGATTCTGACTCGTGTCAGAATTGGGGTAAAAACATGTTTACAATGCATGTCCTCGAAAAGAGCGTTTTCCAAGCAGCCAAACTGTGCGGCAAGTGTCACTTTTTTTACTAGTGCTTTTTACTTTCCTGTACTTTTTTAATTTTTAAACTCCAAGGTCAGCCCGCCACATAGAGTTTTTATTATTTGAGAAAAGTTTTTAAAATTAGTTAAGTACAGATTATCATTCATATAAAAGGTAAAACAAAACTAAGTACTACATTAAAGGCGTTTTGAATTATTCTAGATTTAGATTTTGATCAATTAATTAATTTTAAATATTCATTAGATATGTTTGGCAGAATGAATTTTTTGCTCGTGCCTTTTTGCGTTACGACGTGACAGCTATTTGTAATGGCGCAGTAAAAGTTAATCTGTGGATATGCTGAGCGCCCTTGAATAAGCCCGCCATTTTATTAATTTCTTGCTTGGTTAAGATATATTTTTTTATTGCCTCGCAAATGCATAGTAAAATATTGTATGATACACGTGCATAAGATGATTTCCGACTCGGAATCGGAAATCACCTACCTTCCGCACTTGTAGCATAAATAACTATTTCCCTGGTTTTGGCATAGATATGGAGAAAATGACTGAATGAATGAATGCTGATGAGTCTTGTTGAACAGGAGTAAAAACATGCAATCGATTTTTTTCTGGTGAGTCTTGTCTGCCAGACTCGCATAGTATAATAATTATGTCCTCGCTCTCTCGTTGGGCGAGAAATTATTCTCGTGTAAAACTCACTTCAAACTGAGCCTCAGATATTTGATAAGGTTATCTGCTTCTGAGAATAGTATTCTCTGGCTAATTTTTTAACTGGAAAGTTTGGTTTAGTCTGTTTATATTAATATGTTGACTAACTTGCTATACAATTTTTAAATTAATTGTATTGCAAATTAAGCTTTATATTTGTAAGTAAACTGATTTCTGATGCCAAGCAATTTTGAATATTCTAATCTGAAGTTTTTGCGACCACTATCTCATTTAATGGTCACCTTAACCTGTTCTTGACTCAAAGTTTTAGGTTCCCATTAGGAAATACAGACTACACTACTAAATACAGGGGGATACAGAGTGCTGGTTACCGTACAGGCACAAGACTCCATATTAACTTTAAAACTTTTGCGTTTCATAACCCATGACACAAGACACCATGTCAAGTTATCCTAAATTCTCTGACTTTACAGGTGACTTCAACTATAAAGCTAACTTAAAAGAGGTCTATCAGGTTAGGTTTTACAACGACAGTGTAAGGAATTTATGGCAGCTCGCTCATGGGCCACTATTCCAAGTTATTTTGAAGGAAATTTCCTGCACACTATCAATAAATAATAAGTTATAAAAGTCAATTTGATCGAGCTGAGTAAAGAAAATATATATACTTTGGTCTTTTAACAATATTCTGTTGAAAAGTAGACTAGTGTTCCTGAAATTATCCAGACAAGCATCCTACATTCCTCCTTCAAAAATAGATAACACTTTTCACGGCACAAGTTTAACAATACGTTTACGATTTAAAACCTTACGTCAGAGACGCCATAATATCATAAAATTTCAACGAAATGTTTAAATGTTTTTTTTTTGTTGAAAAATGTAAGCCTGAAGCTTACATTTTCAACTTCAGCGCATGAATCGTATTGTGCGCGTGTTAAAACCTCAAAAATTGTTAGGTAGGACGCCTGGTTACCCGCACCGAGCGAGGATTTACCTTTTTTTTTCTATGTGACTGCGATAAAATGTGGAATACCGATGCATGAGACACGATGTAGTGGAATGATTTGTAGCTAGCGTTTAATTTGTCAGAAGTTTGAAAATATTAAAAATTCCTGTTATAGTTTTGACTTCAGTTCTAGTAGATTTATTCATGTGTACTTCAGAGGGTGTTAAACTAACTAAAGCCCTTATTCAAGAACAGTATTGTCGTGACATAAATAAAAGTCTTGTTAGCTTGAACCCAATTTAAATATATATTCGTCCCGAAACCACACTGCCAGCCCACGCCCGACTGAAAAATAACTTTACACTTAGTTGCAAACATCAGAAAATAATCCAAAACTCTCTTAGATTTATAAGATGTGTAAAATTTTGCGTTCAGAGAGAAAGGCTATAAAAATAAAGTACCTTCTCTGTAATATACGGCAGCGTTAGATGGTTATGCCGTAGACGAGGAATAACTGTTTTGTTATATGAGCATGGTTAATTACAGTTGACTGTTACCGAAAATATTATAATATATGACATAATAAATAGCAGTCAGGCAGAGGTGTGCCCTGTAGTATAATACACCCTACATTACAGTACTTGGGCGACCGAGCTCTGCTTGGGTGAAAATACGGTGAAAACGATTTTTTCTAGATATGGAACGTAGCTAGATCGATTTTTCACCCCCGAATTTCGTACTGTATATTTTATCGAAATTGATTTCGAAAACGTGATTAGTGATTACAAATATATATTTATACAAATATTGCTCGTTTAATAGTGTAACATAAGATTTGTTTCGCCAGTTATGTTCAAGTCCTATGTAAAAGGGGGTGAGTCTATTGCCCTTAATCGGGCGCAAATCCAGGCTCCGGGCTAGTACTGAGAAATTTCTGTTGAAAAAAGTCCAATTGGCGTCATGTTCAGCATTAGAACTTTGGCTACCACACCGAAGATGATGTCAAAATTACCTACATTAATAAAGCAGGTACAGGCGGCATCTTGAGTTCAAGTTCAATATGCTCTCAAGAATCAGGGTTCTTCAAAACAATGCTCTAGGCTAAACACAATAGCTACAAAAAATCGAATTCATCATCGAAACATCTGTTGTCTACAGTCAAATTAGTAAGTGAACTTGTAAAAAGTCACTCTTATTTACGCCGTACATATAAAAGCATTTTTGTAAAGTGACGTAGAGAGATTGCGTGCTAAAAAAAAACTCAAATACTTTCCTTTGTTTTTCACATTTTCGTATAGGATTTAGTTTTTTGCCTTAAGAGAAACTGTCGTTCAAATATCAGCGCGACAACCTCACCTTAATTAGGTCATGGTCAACTTTCAGTCAAATCTTTTATCATAATCGACCTTGTAACATTTTTGGAACTATTTTTAGATAAGAGTGGCAGCCTTTATACAACCAATAACCAATTAAAATATCATAATTGCCCAGCTATAAACAACCAACAAGATTTTGAAATTTCCTCAACACGGTATCTCCGCACACCAATATTAAGACCGATCCACCAATAAAATCCGACCAATATTAATATTCTAGTCCCGCTAAATCTGCCTGGGAGTCAATTTCTCAATAAGTCATTCTTGTAGCGAATAGATTACTTGCTACGTCGCTCGTAGCTAATTCTACGGGCTACGAGCTACGGTGCTACGTTTCACGCTACGATGCGCTACGAATTATCAGGAAAACCTAAATTTTATTGCCTATTTTCTTGAATAGTCCTATTTTCAGAAGAAATTTTGAGCGGTAAATTGTTTTTAGTATTAAGACGGGGTTTTTGCGTTGTTATTATGCCGTAAGGTAGATAAAACTGTGGTTTTAGTATTCTCTGTTTGTTTCTATGAGAATTTCAAGCTGCGGTATGTGTTATGTATTTTTGTGCTGTTAGGAGAACAATTATTAAAAGAATCGCGTGTGTACTGTACAGCTTATCAGTGACCTTTTTTTATAACTTTGCTCAACACTAGGAACTTCGCCTGTATCGTGGGTGCGTTTATTTTCCGGTATTCAGCAGCTGAGGTAGTCATTTTCATGTTTTGTTGTCTCTGAAAATAACCACAAACTGACGAAGCTTTCAAGTATTATTAAATAGGAACTTTTTGCAGAGTATTATGTACTTTTTAAGGTTTAAGAAGCCATTGACATATTTAATTAAGCTTTTCTCATACGGAGAAGAAACCAAAACCTATGAATCACATTATGTAACTCAGCTTGGTAAACTTGGTAAGTTAAGATCATAATGGTCCAAGGTTTCTTCTTACTAAGATTTAACCCACCACCTGTACATTAAAAGACCGCAATACTTCCACCTTATGCTATTAATCGCCAAACCCTAATCTGAACCATCGTAACCCGTTATCAACAATTGTGTAACCCCATCGATATCAGCCTGTAATCCTCTAACTTGTAATCAATACACCCCCATAATTTCATGGTATTGGATAACAGACCACAATTAAACTATTTTAATGGCTTTTGAACAACCGTGGTCCGATAGCCTTTTTGAAGAAGGCCTTTTTGCCAGCTACAGTAGATTAAAAGAAAAAATATATTGAATATGTTAGAAATTTGTTTAGATTTTCTGGAATGAATTTCAGGATTTTGTAACAATATTTTTTTTTTGCGCTAAAAGCAAACAAATGTGTAATTACTTTTCCTAGAAATGAAAAACGCTGTTTTAAATAAAAATCAAAGAGATTCACATTTTTTTTTCTACAAAAAGACATTACGCGTGTATTCCCGAAAGGAGTAAGCAGAAAAGTTCCAATTTGTACACCCACATTTTGCTATGTTTAATTATAATTAATATCCATGGTATGTAGGGCAATCCTATTACCATATTCATCACATAATGGCACAAATAAAAAAAAAATATCAACATTTTGGTTCAGTCTGTATACTCAGAATATTACACAACCCTCAATTAAACTAAAAGTATTTAAATCAGGTAAGGGTAAAATGAATGTTGTAATTTCGGTAGAAAGGTTATTTTATGATCAAGGTTAGTTACAACGGTTAGTAATTAGTTATAAAAGAGATATTTTACCAAGTTTTGGGTGAAATAGTTGGCTCTTTCAATGTCGTTTATGATAAAGGTCGATCATATTAATTTGATCGGTAATTTAACTTAATAGCGGTTAGGTAGGCCGTGTTTGTGGTTACCAGTTCCTTTAGCAGCTGCGGTGGAAAGGTTGATTGTTATTGGAAAAACATTATGTGGGCGATACAATAAAAGATCGACCCTGACTGGTTCAGAAGTTTATTTTTAAACTGTTTGTACAGAAATTATAATATGTTAAATGTATCGCGATAAAAATATGGCGGTTCGTTTGGAAAATATATTGAGTGAAGTGAAGTCCGCCGTGAAGTTGTAGCGAGTCTCGCCGACATAGGATGCGTTCACGAATAAATAAAAGGGCTGCGTTCCGGCGTAGACACATTATGTTTAAAAGAAGTCTGCATTCGGTTTAATTATTTCATTAGATTTATAAGAAGGCCAGCACGAACTTTTTGGCTGATATTATAACAATACTAAGGTTCAACTATCCCAAATTCTCACACAGAGATTGTTACATCTTACATAATAACCTTTTCTAACAGATAGTTATCTGTTAGAAAAGTTTCTAACTCAAATAAAACTCTTCTGACGTAAAACTTCATGTAGCAGAAGGCAATCACTTGAGGGACACGTCAGAGATTGATGTCGTCAAATTATATCGTCACTTCTGATACGTGCGTAGGTCACTTTTCACCTGGAAGTGGTTATTACCGCCTCCATAATCAATATAGGAGGCGGTAATAACGCCGAATAAGTAAGAGGTGGGAGTCTTGTCCGTCGGTAAGTTCTGAACTTTAGACCCAGTAGAGTAGTACTACCTTCTCATATAATATTGGATGACCCTATTGTCATCAACCGGACATAAATTGTGGCTCCAGGCTGCTACTGAGACATACCTATTTATAAGTGTCGTTTGTGACCACTTGACTAAATGGCTTGACATTCAAGTCCTAACTGAATTACAATATAAGAGTCAAATAAATATTTTGTAGGGTTATGAAACTTTGAAATATTTTCGTTGTCAATCCTTTAATTGCCTTACCACAGACTTTGCTCACTTTTTAGTGATAGGGTACTAAAACTAAAAAGAGAGACTAACTAAACTAAACACAAAAAAAAAATACTTAAGTTTCAGAAGTCGGTGTCTTTGGTACCTCTTTTTTATAGTTTTACAACACCAATTTCCGGAACGAAAGTTATTTTTGCGCTTTTTAGTGTTTTGCTTTAGAAATAGGATTATTTATTGGATTTAAGGTTTTATTCCTCGATTCTGTCAAACATGATCCCCATTAGTGTTCGATTGTTTATGTTTGTAACGTGTTTACGGTTGAACCTTTACCGATTTTCATTAAAATTTACTTTGAAACAGACTGAGAAACTATATATCATTCTCAAAAATTAAATTGAAAAAGAAATACAGATGGACTAATCTCCAGACCGAATAGTAAATAATCGGTAATAGTCGGGTTTTTCCCTGCCTCTGAAAAAAGCGTGATTTTTGTGGCCTTTCGATAAAATAAAAACTAAATATATACCTAAACAGAAACAATTGAAAACCTTTCCCTTACTTCATACTATACACAAAAATTCATTAAAAACTTCGCAAAAAACTCGAAAACGTGCTGGAACATTCAAACAAGCGCTAGTTATTCAAGAGGACACGCTAACTTTAGTATTCCGCGCGTCTTTCGAAGTCAATTTCAATAATAAATTATGTTTAGTACAAAGGTCGAAGTTAGGAGGACAATTATTTACAGCACAAAGACTTTGGGGAAGGGGAAACTGATATTGAAGCAAAATATGTAACCTTGTGAATGCTAATGCGAGCCTATCAATATTAAAACTAAACAACAACTTATAGACAGGGCGCAAAAAACACGATTATGTAAAATTTATCAATCTTTATAATAAAATAATGCTCTAAGTGTTGGTAAGCGTATCACAAAGGAAAGGCTGAACCGATTTTTTGTTTTTTACTCGACTGCAAGGAAAGGGTTTTTCGCACGTTTCTGTGTTTGTATGTAATACCACAAAATAGGATGTTTACAGAGGGAACAATCCCGCCATCCTCGAAAATTGATACCTAAACTTGCTGGACTCACTAGTCGCTGCTACAATATTGATTCTGAATAAAATAAAATATTAGGTAATATTTTTCAAACATAAATACATCGATTCGTCTAAACATACACCATATCATGCTGACAGTGTTATCCACTAAGGCTTAGTGGGTAACACTGTCTTTATTGTATGCAATGCAGTGTGTTTAATACAGGCCTTCGGATCACAAAGCCAAGAGGCAAACGCTGGGGCCCATAGCAACGCTGCGACTCTTGGATCCTACCAGGTCTATACCCGCGAAACCACGACACGCGGCAGCGGTGGCTAGGTGTCTGTTCTTTGAGATACTGGTTCCTGTCTGACAGGTTGAAAGTGATACTCACAACTATGCACTTACCCTTGTCCTCGTGGTGTTGATGAGTAGAGCGTCCGGTCGAAGGTTATAGGGAAAAATATATATAATATTAGGATAAGATGAGGGATAGCCGACGGCTTCTGGGCCGGAGGTTCCGGCGTCCACCAGGCACGTGGTCTACACAAAATACCTCGCTGCACGCGAAATCTACACAAATACAACTGCACCGGAGGAGCACAATATCAATCGCGAATGACGAACGTAATTTACAACACCGATGGTTTTGTTATTCAACAATTATAATAAGACCAAAACGAGAACCCGGTATTACGTCCAGCCATGGCAGATCACAATTTTCCGTCTCGTGTCAACTGTCAACTCAACCAACAACTGTCAAATATCGATGACAGCGGGCTGACTCAGTCATCATATCAGCCGAAAGTCGTCCACTCCTGGACATAGGACTCCCTCAAGCGTCGCCACATTGCCCGTATCGTGCGTCCCGCAACCAGCGGATCCTAGCAACCTTCACCAGGTCATCGGCCCACCTGGTGGGAGGCCTTCCAACGCAACGTCTTCCGGTTTGCGGACGCCACTCCAGAACCTTTCTGCCCTATCGGCCATCCGTTCTGCGAGCAATGTGCCCTGCCCACTGCCACGTAAGTTTGGCAATTCTTCGGGCTATGTCGGTAACCCTGGGTCTCTTGCGGATCTCTATATTTCTGATTCGATCACGCAAGGAAACTCCGAGCATAGCCCTCTCCATTGCCCTTTGAGTGACTGTAAGCTTTCTGATGAGGCCCATCTCAGAGCCATATGTCATCACTGGCAACACACACTGGTCATAGACTTTTGTCTTGAGACACTGTGGTAAGTTGGACGAGAAGACAACGCGTAACTTACCGAACGCTGCCCACCCGAGTCGGATTCGACGGTTGACCTCTTTTTCGAAGTTGGCCCTACCCAACAGGATCGTTTGTCCCAGGTACGAGTGTAGAGTCTCCGACCTTGATAGGAGTGGGTGTAACATGGGCATTCAACATCAACTTGGTTTTGTCCATGTTCATACTGCTGACTCAGTGTTGCAACAAAATAACAACAAGGCATTTCCTTGCACTTTTCCCTAATATGTTGGGGTTGGCTTCCACTATTTTCAGTCGAACCATATGCATCTGTTCAACCAGTGAAGTTTATATGAAGTGACTGCCAACCTAGATTATACGGTAATCCTATAATAGTGGCCGCAGACTTTCGGGTTTCTGACGACCCGTAACGACTGTCAAAGATTCACGATACGGAGAAATTTACTATTTCTATCATCTCGAGACACTGTCAGCACGGCAGGTACAACCATTCCGTTTTCTGTGAATATTTCTTTCGTATTATTTTTATGGAAACGAAGAAGGTAGAAATCGTATTTTGCTTTTTTATTTTATTTATTAGGTCTACCAACAACTGCTAACACTAAATTACAAACATTAATAAAACATGCGTACAAACTATACACAGTGCAACAATTACTTATAGATAAACACCACATGAACAAAAAACAATACTAAGTAATTATGTTAGCTGTAAGCTACATATTCCACAAGCGAACTTAGTAATATAACTCCACAATAGTAACATATGCGAAACATTAAAGAATAAGCTCCTCAAAAAGCTACGTACACACAGTCCAAAAACATTTACAACAAATCTGAAAGACAGTTCAGAATCAAAATGAAAATCAACTTTATCACTACAACTATTCAAAACCCTACAAAACCTATTCGACCTCAACATAAAAAAAAAACAAATTGACATAGAAATTGATTTTATTAACGAGGTTTATTAAATATTACAGGAACAGCGTAGTGATTTGTGAGATGTGACAGTGATGAAATGGTTTCGAACCTCATTCAATACGTTCGGAGTGGAATGTCACCGCGCCACGCCAGTCGAATGATCGTATTTACCCACACCACACCCCGCATTACCCAAACTAAGGCATGGAACGTAAATGTTTAAAATTTTGTATGGTGGCAGAGTTTATTATTACGAATATGTAGGCGCAAAATTCTAAACTTAAATTCAATATTTCGCGTATCGCAAAGAAAAAATACAAACCACCTGTGCAGCATGATACTAAGTTGTTAGAACTTTTGTTGTAAGGTATAACTACTCCCTCTTTGCATATAGAAAATCATTTGAAAACTTAAATCTTTTATTGTAAGAGTTCCGAGCTATTTTCAGTTTTCGATTGTTCCACAGTCCACCCATCTGTTAGCATTTTCACTAATATAAAGTTTAGACAGTACTAATAAAGAAACAGTTTTTTTTTATTTTTTTTGTTATAACTTGAATTAATAGGAAATACCTACTTCATAATTATTGCATAACTCTAAACTGTTAGCATTTTTGAGCAATGAATTCACATACGTTATCTTCCCAGCGAAAATGAAAAACTTCAGGAATTATCAAAGGTTATGTGAAAAATAATTATATCCCTACTGGACTATATTGGTAAGTACTAAGAAAAATCATCGGGGGGCACAGCCCGCCGCACCCAGCAGTATTCACCTTGTTCTGTAGATTCACTTACTAAAAGTAAGTGCCATCTAACCAAATCAAAGAGCAATTTTTAAGTATTCTAGAAGTCTTCAAGACTTGTTGAATTTTTACTAGAAGTAGCCAAACACTAGTACGCTTTCGTCGGCCATATGGGCAAATTGATAGTGATCATCGCGACTACCTATTAATATAAAACAAAAGATACCGATCTTGTCGTAGATATGGATGATCACAGAATCTTCTAGCCGATAAGATGATAACTACTCAATCTTGTGAGAAATTCTTTCGGTCACCTTTTTTAGATAAACAACGCTCCATTATTTCTTGTGGATACTATGAAAGTATTGCCAAGTCGTGCTGCAACATCCTCTTACATATTTATGACATAATCCTCTTAGTCGTTGTACGAGCTTATGAAAGAGTTCGTCTGGAAAACTTCCAACGTATATTTTGTTTCGCCAATGAGGAGCAACTGTGTTCGACATTCCAATTACATACTTCAACCCCTAATGCATTGCTTCATATTATGTTTGACTACCGAATCGGTCTGCTCTACAACGTGAATAAAGCAATGAATGTTGCTAGGATTGTGTAAATTAAAGGTATATATATATGAGTATAAATTTTAATTAAAACACGAACGTGCTGGTTGAACTTTGGGCGAGAGGAATTTTTGCTCATTTAAATTGTTCATAATGATAATAGTGAACTTTTTTTGTTTACAGGTACGTGTCGTCCATTGGCGAAATTTTAACTGAAAATCATCGTAAGTTTTTTTTATACAATAATCGTAACTTGGACAAGAAGGGGCTCGTGGCTAAATCTTCAAGGTCAGGCTCCGCTTGCTGAGGTCAATCCGTGGATGTCCATTCATTGCATACCGACGGCCCTCCCTTGTGTCGCGGAAAGTACGATAGGCTAAACCTGGCTGTGATTTTTGTTGTTACGCTTGTTACGGTTTGTCATCATAATTTTACCTGAAAGACATCCTGAAAGGCCTATATATCCATTAAATGGGGCGATAAGGGAGTAAAAAAGTAATATTATGCACGTATTCTTAATTGGAGTTTAAGTTCACTGATTACGATCTGAGTTTAATTTTGCTCATCTTCGAATGGATACAACAGTTTTGTGTTTTAACAGTGCTTATATAATTATACGCAGGTTTTCTCTATTTATAACTTTTTAATTATAATTATTACTGAAACTTAGATATCCTTCTGAAAATACAAAATGATTCTTTTGAATTTGTGTTTGTCATGCTGGCCAATAATTGCGGGATGTGGTAAAGCTTAACTGATCATAAAATGACACGGATGGCAATAAAAATCTGTGACTGGTTCTGTAAGATGAATGGCTAAACAGCTTGTTTCAAATAGACACCAGGCTGACAGTTTTATAGAACAGTATTATGCATAATACTACTCGTATTCTATAAAATCTAACATGGTAACTGGATTTCCAGTATTCCATGAAATATTATTTCATGTCATGGAATACTAGAAATGCTGTTACCATTTTATATTCATGTCATATTTCAATAAAAACTGAGTTGCGAGTCTCTGTGACAAATATCTGAAGAATATTTCCTTATTTGTAAAAGAAACAGAATCTTATAGTCTTCTCCAGTTAGGTTACTCTTTCAAGAACAATAATTTTCTCTTAACAAAATAGGTTTTCTCTTACCACTATGAACATCTAACCCAACATAAATTAACGTCACGACCCGACATATTCCCGATGCGTCACTCCCGCGTCTCGATATGATCCATTACTCATACATAGGCGACATATGTGTCGGCGTCTGAACAAACCCTTACAAATGGCCAACATTATTCGAGTGTAAGTACTTTGGTGTGTCCACTGTGAGGAGAGGTTTGACATGTTGGCTCCACAGTTCATTTGTTTGCTAGTCTCGCATCTGTACGTAGCGCGATCATCAGTTACAGTCATCAACTATATATCTAATCTAATAGACATCCACTAGACATCTAATTATATTAGTTATCTTTAAAAAAACTGTCAATTAGTACAGGTTGTATGAGAAAGCGGAGATACTGAATCTTTATTAGTCCTGCCGAATGCAATTATTGACAAATCAAGACAAAGACAACTACATAAAGTAAGATTTAAGACTACTCTTTTGCGCTTCTGTCTGAAGGGTGACATATTACTATCAGAAATACAACTCCTTTTATGTTGCGTTTAAAGACGGAAAAGTTTATGGTCGTAAGTACACGGTCCCTTCAACATTTTCATACAAAGATAAGCCACTTAGCCGTGGGCAGCTGTCTCCACTTTTACTCAGAGTGCAAATGAAACAGTATGCCAAAAGTCATAAAACAATGCTGGGTATACTGTTAATATTATATTTATGCTTTTGTTTTGTATTTCTTTGGCATGTGTGTATGTTATTAGTGGCAGTTTGTGCGAACTAACAACTTTTGCTTTGATAATGTTATTTTAGTATTTGCATACTTTTTAGGTTTTTATTTTGTATGTCTATGTAGTATTTTTATGGATCATATTAATTACAGTCTGCGGGTTTGTTCCTATAGTGCGGCTTATAAAGGTATTCACTTCTTATTTATAAAACCTGGGCAGGTATTAAATATTTGCTTTAAATTGGAGCTATTAGCCAGGTCACCGAGCTTAGTTAGACTATATCTTTATTAAATGCGTTTTTGGCAAATGCACGGTACGTTGTTTGTTGGTTGTTTTTTTTCGTGGGAGGAGAGCGGGCAATTAGCATTCACCCTAATTACTAAATTACCTTGTAGGTAATTATATAAGTTCTTTGACCCAACTTACGTCCCCAAGACCCATCTTTTGAATCCACAACGTAGGTAGGCTCATTATGATTTATCATACAGTTCCATTGTGAGAATCCACCGTTAGGACTTTCCCATTGGAAAACAAGCTAGAAGTTAAGTAACACAGATCGTTGAATGTTTGATAGGTTTCATGAGAAATGAAACTCAAAAATTAACTTATTCCGAAAGATAAATACTTGTATCAAGCTGCATCCGGTTAGACTGGAAGCTGACCCCAATGTAATTGAAAAAGCTGCCTATAAAGCAGAGTGAACTTATTCCGACAAAATAAGACACCGGAACTTATCTAGCGATGGCGAAACAAGCCGAAGTCTCTTTTAAATGTATGTGAAGAATACATTTAATATACTTTGGCTCGATGAAGTTGGTCCACCCAAACACAAGAGTATAAATTATGGCAAGCAAACCAACACTGGGGGCAAAGGTCATCGGCCATTCAATTTGGCATTTAATGAAATAAATTCACAACTTGTTTCAGTTACCTATTCGTTTATCACGTCCACTGCAGATGCGTGCACGAAGCACGAAATAACTGAGGGTTAATTTAAAATGAATGCTGGTAATTATATTGTTGTGAGTCATCAGCATCCTGGCTTTTACCGAACTCGATCAGATAACTAATAACCATTGCAGTAAAGGGTTCTAGACAGAGTATCATTCTATCACAGATAACGACTGTCAAAAGGTTTAAAATATGTGGCATTATGATGCACGACGGAAAATTTCGTAACAATACCTAGATAAAATGTCACTTTGTCTAGGGCTTCTTGATAATTATGCTTTTGGGTCGGGCAAAACATATGGCTTTTTTTTGTAGTTTAATTTTGAACAGGGCGTTCCCCTGCGGTTATTTCCCACCTGCACGGGGCGAAGCTGCTTGCCAAGCTAGTTTAAAATAATGTAGGGGTTTGCAGTATTCAGAGACAGTATTCGAGATAATTTCCGAACTATTTGGTCGTTCGTTTGTTCCAGCTCCTACAGCCGTCTTCTACGGGTCCTGCCACTATGCCTTCAAGCTGCAGCAGGGCTCCACATAGTTTCTATTTTGACTCACAGCTCATTGGGAATACGATAGGCATTGCCAATTCTGTCCCACTTCAACTTTTCAGCTTTTTGAGCGTCGTAAGTTATCTGTTTTGTGTGTTTTAAAGCAAAGTGTGATTTGGGAATTTTTTCCGTTAATTTTACTTTTAGAATACTGAGTTCCATCGCACGTTGATGCATCCAATATTCATAAAACCATGGACTGACTAAGCTAAAACAATTTTGGAATCCTTTGACCAATGCCAAGCGGTCAGTAGAAAATAGTTTCTTCCTCATAATAATTTGAGGACCAGTATATTAAGAGCTTCCTAAAAGTGGTTCGCTATACTTCAGAATTGGATTGCTCAAAATTCTCTTTGGCCTACACTGGGCCTGAGTTCGAGCAAGATTATGTGAAGCTGTTTAGATGTAGCTGTGAAACTTTGAATATAATGTTCAAGATTCGTAAGTCGCAGCCGATACCACCGGGCCACCACTGCTCCCACCACCGCATTTTTCATTAACTAAAACTCAAATATAAAATAAAAGTCATATTCCAAACTTGATAGGGTAAAAACACTGTTGTACTCACTAATATCCACATTTTTACAGCAACCTTTATACTTAAATATATATATATACTTATATATGTTTTGTTACTCGAGGCTCGAACTTACAAAAAAAATCCAGTTGTATCTTCAAGTTATGCTCTTGCAGGATAGGCAGGGCTCCAGGTTATGTCAGTAATGAGAAAAGCAACGTAACTTAAACCGATAATTAGGACAGTAATTAGTGCTTTCAGCTCAATGGGTCAGATTAGATGGTTGATATGCATGTTTGGGTGGTTAGTGCTTTATTGTTTAGGACTTGTTACAAATGAGGTACGGCGATGCGTCATCATTACATGGTGTGCATCCCACCCATACGCACCAAACGTTTTGGGAATAGTTTTACTATGCGTACAGCAAAGGAGTGGAATTCCCTGCCGGAGTCTGTATTTCCTGTTGGCTACAACCTGGGAGTCTTTAAGTCAAGAGTGAACAGGTTTCTTCTAGGCAAGCGTGCTTCATCGTCGACCACATCATCACTTTCCATCAGGTGAGATAGTGGTCAAGCGCAAGCCTATCAATAAAAAAAATAAAAATATAGGTACGTGTTTGGATTTGAAACTAGCATTAGCCTGCGGCTACGCTACCGTAGTACGCTACCGTACACGGTTCCCGTGGCTATGCCATCATACCGGTAGTGGAGCTTGCTAACTACTGCTAGTAAAGAATTTTCGTAAACGGATCAAGACTATCAGAGAATATCTTTTATAAACTAATAAACAAACAATTTTAACTTGATATAAGAGTGAAGCACAAAAAGAAGAAGGACGAAAATATAAAATTTTTCAATAAAGATGCTGCTATACGCTATTACACTACATACAAAAAATGGATCATCTAACCAGGTCTTAAGGCGGCTTCGGTGCGTGATATTGCGGACGGACAAAGACCGTACTGTCGCACCACGAGAAGAGTGTAGTCTGTCTGTTGGACCAACTGAACCCTCCAATTAACGAAATTCCTGCAGGACAAAAAGTTCTTTTAGTGATGAATCATAGCATGCTAGGAACGGTAACCGCGACCTGGCAGGCATCAGTCCTGCAAGTGATCGGCTTCGAATCTCAAGACCGACGCAGACCGGCACGCACCAGTGGCTGTCTGTGTCGCTATAATCCGATTGAAGCCAGTTTTAAAAACCAAATGGCTTGTTGCGAGCGTACCACATAGCAATGCATCGTCTTGCGGTCTTTAACTTCATTTTGAACCATGGGTACGGACAATGTTGGTGGATACTAGATCGGGAGGCTTGTCATGTGTTCGGTGGATGTGTGTTGGGTGCTTGCTGTGAATGTTTGTAAGAATGTCGGCATATGTATGTGAGCTCTTGCTGAAACCTTATGTGTCAAGGAGTAACCAAATAGTACTTACAACTACCATAATGTTTGTTACGCAGGCAACAGGATCAAATAAATAAGAAAGTGAACATCACAGACGTAATGGGTATGGATAAAAAACTTTAGAAACTTTGGTTGTGAGTAGTAGAGCTATTTACTTGAAATTATGACTATACGTTTGTTTTTGTTCATCGTCGTTAGATACCGATGCACATCATGTCTCTGGAGTTTTGACAATTAAATCCTGCATTTGACTGAAGCATGTCTATTTCAGCTGCTAAACATACATAATTGGTGTTCCTGTTTGGAAAGTGTACATCATTTTCTCAAGAGAAGTTCAATAGCAAATAAAACTGGTCAAGTGCGAGTCAGACTCGCGCACGAAGGGTTCCGTACTTGGTAAATTGCGGTTTACGATTTATAACGCATAAAAAAACTACTTACTAAATCTCGTTCAAACCCATTTTCGGTGGAAGTTTACTTGGTAAAGTGCTATAAGGGTCAAAATTGCAGTTACACTCTACCAAAACAGAAAAGCCAATTTTTTTATAGGCAGCAGAATTTCAACTTTTCGCGGTTAGTAGGAATACTCTTTACTTTAATTTCTATACAAAATATTAAATCAGTTGTGGTTAATTTAACTTCTACAAAAACTAGTCATTTGAGTTTTGGAGAGTTTGACTGCACTTTTGACCCTTGACTGTCCATCATACATTTTTTTTAGTTTTATGATTCTCTTATTTTAGAAGTTACAGGGGGGGGGGGGACACATTTTACCAATTTAGATGTGTCTCTCGCGCAAACTATTCAGTTTAGAAAAAAATAAAATTAGAAACCTCAATATAATTTTTGAAGACCTACCCATAGATACCCCCAAGTATGGGATTGACGAAAAAAAAATTTTTAGTTTCTGTTCTAAGTATGGAGATGCCCCAAATTTATTGTATATATTTTCTATTTTTGTGTGAAAATCTTAATGCGGTTCACAGAAAACATCTACTTACCAAGTTCTTAAAGTTTCGGAAAAAAAGTGGCTGTGATATACGGACGGACAGACAGACATGACGAATCCATAAGGGTTCCGTTTTTGCCATTTGGCTACGGAACCCTAAAAATGCCACCTAAAAGCGAAGTATAGAAGAAGACATGTTGCACCGACCCAAATTAAATTGGTATCAGTGCTAAAGAATGATAATGATATCCTCAATAACACAAAGGCCACACACACAACCCATAACAGAAGGTCCTCTTTCACGCAAATAATTAATATACAATAATTCAGTCCTTATTTGTACGGAACAATAAAAATGATTTAAGCATGCAGCTTCATTATATATTTCTGTTTACCGGCGAATCCGCCATTTTGGCAAACTCCCCAAAATTCCTGCTACATATTTTTAGCATTTTAGGATAATTTAATTTATTGTTAATTTATTAAAACTCGCAGACGTGCAAAATTTTTTTACGTTGGGATATTAAATCATAACAGATTTTAACTCCTACTTTGCTTACCTAAATAAAATGAAAATTCTATGTCTAAAGTAAGTTTATCCACCGCTTATCAGTGACATGGACATGGAAGAAGAAAAACGTTTGTCGCTTACCCTGACTAACATGAGACAAGGACAGGAAGATGATGATGACAGAACTTGAAAGCGTCACCAATTAATTAAAACTTATACCACTTAAATCACTCCCAACAAAAGTTTCAGCTTATTACATAAAGTA
Organism: Orthosia incerta; assembly: GCA_948252205.1. Lineage (NCBI taxonomy): Eukaryota > Metazoa > Arthropoda > Insecta > Lepidoptera > Noctuidae > Orthosia > Orthosia incerta. The sequence goes on from OX411761.1 coordinate 12,617,492, forward strand.
TACTCGTATATCCCTCAAAACTCTCGAATAAGACAATTTGATACACCACCCACACAACTTTTCAAGGGCTAAAACTGTTTGAAACTGCTGAAATTGGAGCAAAAAGTTTGGAGATGTCATTTGCATACCTTTTGAGAAATGTTTTAAGCATTTCTGGTTTATTTTTGGCATTTTGGCAATTTTATTGGAAATTTTTACCGTTTAGTGATGTAACTGCTATATTTGGCTAAATGGTTTAAATAGAGTGTTAGGAATCTTAGTTTGCTTGTTCATTTAAAAGTACACTGAAAAAAATGTTAGGTTGGATTTAACAGATTTTGCGTAAATGTAACCAAAGTTTGCGGTTGATTTCGGTCCTATCACGAATTTTGGTTGATTTTACCAAACACATTAAGTTGATGTTGTACCAAATTTATTTGGTAGATTACACCTATATTTTGTACGTTCATTACCAAAGTAATTTAGTAACATTTCTCACCAAAGTACTTTAGTATAATGTTTTACCAAAATACTTTAGTAACATTTTTCACCAAAGTACTTTAGTAACATTTTTTACCAAAGTACTTTAGTAACATTTTATACCAAAGTACTTTAGTAACATTTTTTACCAAAGTAATTTAGTAACATTTCTCACCAAAGTACTTTAGTATTATTTTTACCAAAGTACTTTAGTAACATTTTTCACCAAAGTACTTTAGTAACATATTTTACCAAAGTACTTTTGTAACGTTTTCATCAAAGTATTTTAGTAAAAAGTACGATGTAGTTTGCTGCAATCTACCAAAGAGATATTGTATATTTTACCCAAAATACTTGTTATTTTTACCAAATACATTTTGTATGTTCTACTGTTACTTTTTTGGTACAAATGACCGAAGGTAGTTTAATAGAAAATGCAAAGGTATTTGGTAAAATCTACAACAAAAATTTGGTAGATAGCACTAATTATATGGTAGAATGAATTAAATCAGTTTGATAGAGAAAACTAAACTTAACTCGTAAGTATAATCTATTTTATCTGGTAAACTCTAACAAACAAAATTTTGCAGCAATTACTAATGACGTTCGGTGTATTTTATCAGCGTTAGTTTGATAATAAGTACCAGATTTAATTTTAGTTACTACCAAAGGTTGTTTGGTAATATCTACCAGATGTGTAATGTAGTTCTTATCAAGGTTAGCTTATTATCATCTATCAGATGTGTATCGTGCTTTTAATCAGAGATAATATTGTATTATCTACCAGAAGTGTATCGTAGATTTTATCAGATACAATTAAGTATTGTCTATCATGTTTGTTTCGTATTTTTTCCTAACATTTGTTTGGTAATATCTAACAGATTTATGCTGTAGTTATTACCAAACTTTAAATGGTAATATCTACCAATATTTTATCAGTGCTTGTCTGATTGTACGTACCGGTCTTAGTTTAGTAAAACATACCAAATAAATAGTGTAAATTTTACTGGTGTTAGTTTGGTTAATTTATCAAACTAACACTAGTAAAATGTACACGACTTTTTGGTTTATATTACTAAACATTGATTTCCAGAATATTAATAGGGTGTGGTATCATTGAAAATTAGTAGCTAATCTGCAATATTGCTGACATGGTATGAGAGCAAAATCATATTGCAGTTAAGATTTTCAAACAACGTACTACTTTCGTGGCCAGCAGTGGCCACGAAAGTACGTGTGTACCATATCAGCAATATTGGAGATTAGCTAGTAAGTATCTAATTTTCAATGATACCACACACCCTAAAAATATAGTAGAAGAAAAAACCTTGCAAGAAATGCAGGGTCTGAAAAAAAAAGGTTTTAAGACCGTTTGACAAACACTTCAAAAATATACAGGATTATTGGTTATTCAACATATTCCTTTTCAGCAAGTAAATCAGCAGTTTCTAGAATACGTCGAATTACCAGTAACCTTATTTAATATGGGCTTAATAATAACGGTGTATTAAAGAAAAATAAACAGATTTTTGGTACATATCATAAAATTTATTTTAGCAATCATAAATACAATTAAATAATCACTAGATCACTCATCTTAAAATTATATCCGTATATGATACAAAACCTTTCTTATTATAAAGGACACAAGGCTGCTAGGTTTTGGCTAGAAATCCTTTAGGGCATCGATGGTTGGTCCGACAGCAATAATGATGGGTTGGCACCATAGACCCTTAGCAGTTTGGGCTTTTCGCCGATAGTCCAGCTGGGTGGGGACTTCGCTTTGGTTCTGGAAATTAGAATGAATTGTTTACTTTTAACCATATTTTTTATAATTCCTAGTCTTTTATTTTTTATTGCTTAGGTATTGCATTTTTATTTATTTAAAGGGGTTCGGAACGTAATGTCACCCTTATGATTAGTCTGTGCGAAGCTCTCAAGCAAGAAGTGTACTTATACAGGCTGTTCCAAGGCTATGCCACATGGAGGGAAAGTATCTTATGTATTTTAAATAGACAGTTTTACTGAAAGAAGACATTGTTTTGATTATAAAGACAATTTGAACAGCATTCAAACATTTTTGAATAATCTCCTATCTAAACCGGGAATCGAACCCGCCAAATTGTAAAAACAAACCGTAATTCTGCAAAACCGATCAAAAGGCTCAATCGGAAGCTTTATTTTTTTCCACGTAACATAGCATCTTAAATAAAAGGAAGGTCATGAAATTCGTTGTTCCGCTTTTTTTCAATATCATCATAAGATTTAACTATATTCCTGTTTTAGTGTTTTATTGTTTATTGATATTTAATAAATATCTAATACTAGATAATGTATATAACATAGATTGTGGTCCGACTGATGGTATATCAAAAATGTGTCAAAATCGGTTAACGCTTAGAGGGTTGTAGTTGTTAGTATGGAAAGTCATCATCTCACAATAGTCTTAAAAGTGAAATTATACATACCTTTGCATGAAGAATGAAACTGTTATAGCTTCTTGAGTGCTTGGCTTTATGGTTTTTTTTTGCCAGCTGTATCTTGACACTGTATTCTCACAGTTGGAACTATTTTATATCCAATTGCCGCGCAATAACAGAAGTCTCTAACATCTGAAAAATAAAAATGGAATAAGTTATGATGCATATTCGTTGACTTAATTAGTTTAAGTTTTACTAAGAAGATAGCTGTTTATCAGAGATTTTTTTGCTAAACCTCCGAAACTATTTTTGCTATTATAAAAACACACTTTAAATATACATAACAAATATAAATGGTTTTATTATCAAAACTCACTAATTTCACAAACCGAAACTTCCGAGTTCAGTTTTAGTGTGAAATTCGTGAAAGTTTTGATCGATACAAGTATATAATAACCAACCTTCACTTGGGTTTTCTTCAATCAATTTAATGTAGATAGAAGCAACTTTAATTGTTTTCAAAAGACTAAGCGCTTTCTCTAAAAATATGGGCCATTTTTTTAACAGTCGGAGCTCTGATCCTTTAAACTTTGACTCGAAATCCAGTTCAATCTGAAAAAAAAAACGATTATATATATATATGTCACAGTCAAAACTGTTAACCAGTCAAAATTACTTTTGACCAGTCAAAACTATTATAACAAATTATTTGGTGGTTTCTGTTTTATTTCTCTACTAAATTATAATAACCTAAAGGTCGTTAGGAAACTTATTAGGTAGTTAGGTTTTTTTTTTGACCCTTTATATAACCTTGTACGATAGCTAACATTTATTTCATTAGAATAAACGCGTTTTAACGCAATAAGGGTTTTGACTGAAACCAGTCAAAAGTAGTTTTGACCGATTAAGAGTTTTGACTGTAACATATACATATATTATATATTTTTAAATATTTCTCACAAGATTGAAACAAATATATGGGGTCAAGCTAATAAAAAGCATGTAAAAAGGGTCACAACTTACCAACTTATATCCGAAACTCAATTTATAAGAGGGCCAATCGTTTACTATGTCATGTAAGTTTGCATATTTTTCGGATTGTAGTTCCTTCAGGCGCAATGTGGTTGTTTTCCTCCAATTTTCGATTACTTCAGGCACTGGCTCCTTGTTGTATTTCAGCCAAACTTTTAACTCTTCAAATTCTTCATTAGATACTGGTAAACAATAGATCAAGTTTAGTCGAGCTTCAGCCTAATTAGATATAACTATTGAAAATTAAATGTATACCACTTTGATTTTCAACTGCTGCAGCTGTGTCAGCCGTAACATCGTTGGTGCTTGTGTGGACTCTCCTTTCATTTATTATTACCCCACTCTTCCGCAGCAAACGTTTGTGATTGTTATATTTATCAGGCAGTTTTCCCCTTGCTGGAATATATTTAATTTTTCCAAACTTTTGGCTCGGAATGTAGTACGTCTCCTATGGAAATCAAAACAAATTATAAAGAACTAAGCATGAAAATCAAGGAAATCAAAATAACCATTAAGTGTATTTGTCATAAATATCAACTTAACAACATGGATTTGAAAGTTTTTAGGGTTCCGTACCCAAAGGATAAAACGGGATCCTATTACTAAGACTGCAGTCCGTCCGTCCGTCTGTTACCATCCTGTATCTCATGAACCGTGATAGTTAGACAGTTTTTTTACCACCGCCCCCCCTCTATCTCCGAAACTACTGTGCATAAAATTTGAAAAAAAGCACTACACTACATGCCTTACACTACAGGGAGTAAATAAGTGATCATAATTAACTAACTACCGTAACTACATAGGTATCTCATTTCATTACAATTTAAAAACTGAATTTGCATTTCAATACCTTCACTTCAGTTGGGACTAACGAAACAATTTGGGCGGAAATATCTTGAAATTGTTGTTTATTCATTTCGCCATATTTTTTCACATGGTATTCTACTACTGATTTAACCAAGTAGTTGCGTGCCGCAGTGTCTAATTTACCATTTTTTTTTAAAGAAGCAAGACACATTTCTCCAGTATTATTGCTTTTTAAAATAATCGTTAAATTATCATTCTAAACAAAGAGAAAATACCATACATTAACACCAACCCTTATAGCTTCTTCCCAGTTAACAAATGAGAGCCCAAATTCACAGGTAGTGGTCGGGAAATGAAATGCACTAAATTTCATTAATCTAGCTTTCATACTTTGATTGATTCCTGAAATACCCGATTTTGTCACTGGCTCACTCAAAATATAAAGGCAAAACTTACAGAAGATTTCTCTCTCCTCGTGGTCGGCAACTCTCCACTGCTTGTGCTGGCCGTGGAACTGGGCACAGAAAAATCGCTAGCAATGCTTAGAGTTTCATCAGATTCTGTCGCCTGTAACAAGCAATTATCGACGATATTAACGACTTAGAGCCATAGGTAAAGTAAAAATAAGGTTTGAATTTGCTGGTACGAGTTGTTCCGAAAACGGTACGCGCGGGCCAGTGAGGGAGCCGTGACACCAAAAAGTTTTGAAAAAAATAATATGAACACTTACCTGAATAATGTTTTGGAGATTTTTCAGTCCTCGCTTGAATAATATTCTTTCCTTTAAACTCTGAATTAATTCTTTCAGTTCCGTTTCTTGTATATCGTCAAGCAATTTGAATGAAATCTGATTTACTAAAAAAACAAGAGATAAACTTAATTGAATAATCTGTAAAATTTACTAAAGTTCGTTTTGTAAATCTATCAAAGTAAAATATTAATTAGATAGGGTACCTAACCACTATTTCTAGCTCAATATCTAGGGCCTATGGTATAGGCCTAATAATTCCTATACTCTGACCCATTAGCGGCAAAACCGGAACACAAATAAATGTAGAATTAATTAGTCACATTATAGTACTCGATAACTTTTTTTCTTTGTAGTGATTAGCTATTAACAAAAAAGCACGTGGATTATCGGGCCTTGACAATGAGGGGCTATTATTATCCGTTTCAAGTTGAATTCTGCATTAGCCATCCACTCAATCGTTAGTTCACTGCACAATAAGCTATCAATATTACACATTGAACAACCAAAATTAGTTTAATGAACAATACAATATATTATTAACAATATAGGTATATAATATCGATCAAAATAGGCACTCACCTTCAAAGTTTGTTATAGTGTCTTCAGATAGTCCCCATTCTGTTAAATATTCGGCGACCCCCAAGTTTAAGTCTTCTTCTTCCATTGCGAGGGAAGCGACTTTAGCGACTACTCACTAGCCCGGCGGCCTAAAATTAATAAATGAACGCAACGCAGACGCTGAGACGCTCGCCAAGTCGCCACGCGCACGCGCGCTCTAGTCTGAGCAAGTGCGCAGCCGCGGTGGCGGCGACGCGAGGGCTAGGGTTGCCAACCGTACTTTATTATAAAGTGAAAATAATTTCATTAGAGATGACGTTTTTGACGATAATGCTAGCACTAGCAGTAGTAGCAGTGGTAATAGGAAAAGAAAACGAATGCAAAACTATAAGCCGCTGTGGGAAGCGGAATACCCCTGGATCAAAAGTGCTGGATAGCTTAAACAATGAAATAATCTTTATAAATGAAATTAGGGAGAAAATCTATAGTATGTAGTACTATTAAAGATTCTTGTGCAGTGAAGGAATGGTAATCCATTTTTAGGGTTCCGTACCTCAATCGGAAAAAACGGCACCCTTTATCTCGAGAACGCTAGTATCGAGTTCAAATTATACTCAAGTCTACGGTCCCTTGAAGCTGTGAAAAAAATCATACTTCTACGTTAATGTAAAAAAGCCGTTTATGTCGCAAAACACATACATTTCGACATTCTCGAGGGAATCAAAATGATAGACCCGTTGACCTAGAAATATGAAATTTGGCAAGTAATATCGTCACATACTACAAGTACTTAGAACTTAGTACTTAGAAAAATCTGAAAACTATACATTAGTAATTACATCATAATAAATTTAGTCCTTTTTAAACATCATATTTGGAGAACTCAGTTGCGTTAAGCACCTCGTTTTTATGCGGCGTCATACATTTAAGATGGAATAAGTGAAAGTTTGTACGGGGAACCCTAGGTGCGCGAGTCAGACTCGCACTTGGCCGGTTTTTTTTTCCGAGGAAATACTTTTCCAAACATACTTAAAGTGGTGTCACGATTACTGTGCGTTCCCGCCACTTCAGAATTTACAGAAAAGGTGTTTTCTGTATTTAATACGAAGTGGCGTGACGACAGAACTAAAGCTTCTATTAAGCTTATACGCAATTATTTAAATTTTTGCGTTCCGCGTACCATGTTTAGATGCCATAAATATATTTAAAGCAGATACGAAATTGTTATTAGCTGAAAAATAAAACATAAATTTGTATAAAACAAATATAGTACATTGTTTAACGAATTTTTCATCATATTTGCGAGGAAATAAATAACTACAAAAACTACAACCGCACCAATCAAGAATTTTCGAAATTAACAACTTCACTTTCAGATCAGAATATTTTATCCGTCAAAGAAAAAGGTGGCAACCCTACGGCAGAGGTCGCAAACAAAGGTGACAGAAGTACAGGACGAGTAGGTAGGATGGAAATGGAACTACCTATTATATATTGCGTATGGTTTTGTAAATTCTACGATACTGTTTAGTAATTTTAACATTTTTTAACCATAGCGACAAGTACCTAGGAGGCTTATAGATACTGTTTAATGTTTCGTATTAATATGGTTGTTGGAGAAAATAATATGACTTTGTGCGGCGTGAAAGGTGAAGTAATAACCAAAGCAAGATATAATGTTATTAGGTACAAGCATTTTATTAATTTAATTTGCAATGTACCTATATATGTACCTATGTATGTTTCTTCGGGTGGAATCTTGCAACGCAATTTTGAAGTAGGTAGATATCCTCAACCGATTGAGCTGAAATTTGGCAATACAATAATATGGTTGGTACCATGGGGCTGGTCTGATGATGGAGCCGGAAGTTGGCCTTAGGAACTCTGTAATAAATAAAACAATCGTACCGAATTTGGGCTCTTCAGAATCTCTTGGTGAGCAATTGCTGGATGTTTAAAGAAAAGTACCTACAGTTGGCTATAAAAGCTTGTCACAAAAATATATTTTTTGACAGAAACTTAATCACCGACAAGTAAAGACAAAACGATTCATTAATCACTACATAGTTCATTAAAACAAAATCGCTGCCCGCTGTCTATGTAGGTAATTAGATAGGTACCTGCTTAGATCTTTAAAAAAACGCAACGGATTTTGATGTGGTTTTTAGGGTTCCGTACCCAATGGGTAAAAACGGGACCCTATTACTAAGATCCGCGATCCGTCTGTCTGTCTGTCTGTCTTTCCATCTGTCACCAGGCTACAGCCTGTCTAGAACTGTCTAGCTATCACCGTTCATGAGGTGTACCTCATGAACGGTTATAGCTAGACAGTTGAAATTTTCACAGATGATGTATTTCTGTTGCCGCTATAACAACAAATACTAAAAACAGAATAAAATAAATATTTAAGTGGGGCTCCCATACAACAAACGTGATTTTTTTGCTGTTTTTTGCTTTAATGGTACGGAACCCTTCGTGCGCGAGTCCGGCTCGCACTTGGCCGGTTTTTTTTTATAATAGATAAGTGATTCAAGAGTAAGGTTTATATTTATCATAAATAGGTAGGTAGGTATGTAGTGTCAATTTGGACTTACAAATTACACTTCGAAAGTATAAAAAACCAGCTGATAGAAAGTGATCTCTTCCAGACAGCCTTTACCACAGAATAGATAATTTATAGCGCCTTTACTTTACTACTTCTAATACCTACTACTAACTTTATTATTGTTAGGTACAGTTGAAATTCTTCGCTCGGTCGCATGTTTATAAACTTCTAATGGATTTTGAATCTTATAAAGTTTACAATAAACGTGCTATTCGAACGGTCTGTTTTGGTACAACTTAAGTACCTACCTACAGTACCTACATAACTACTTCGTATATTAATGAACAAATGAAATGAGAGTGTGGTGGCCCATAGAAATATAAAATACAGGTAAAGACGTCTTACAGGCTTGCAAAATTGCAAGGATAAAGGTCAAATAGATCTTAAGTTATTGGGGGGTCAAAAGTGGACCGAAATGATTCACAAAACACAGTAACAATGATAAAATCAACCAAACTACCTATATTGATGTGATTTGTTTTAGTTAAATGTACAATACTAGTCAGTCGTTTAAACCATAAGTCTGATGATAGCGATTGCAGCGCCACTTTGCATCAGCAGTAGATTTTTAGGGTTCCGTCCTTGAAGGGTGTTGTCGGCGACGAGACACCATTTGTAAGCTAAAGTAGGTAAAATGACGAAATTTAGGTATTACCTACTTGTGCAAAAAACCTTAAGTACATAAGTAAAGTATATAACAACTGTATATAAAGTGTTAGTTAAGTAGATCTAATAAGATTTCAATCATCAAGAAAGAATATCGAAACAAGTTGTAAGCAAATGACAAGTACTCAGTAATGAATGATTAATTCTTGTTAGATACTAATTAGAGAGTATTAATTGTTTTGTTTTATGTCTAATTAGCATGTGCAAGAGCACGTACTCCTAATCTGAACGTTAAAAGTTGTAAAACATAGTTTTTTGACGAAGTGATAAGAGATATCATACACGCGGATAATTACGCGAGGAATTTGAAAACATGATTTTTTGTTTATGAAGATATTTGTGTAAGGTGGGTGTCAAATGAAAGGTCTTGCTCTAAAACTAATTAATCTGCTTGTTTCATGAGAATCGGTCTATGCGTTTGCAAGATATTCGCATTTCTTTGAAATCAAAATGTAAACAAACCAAATATTTTTATGTTTTTGTTCTAGAAACTTTTTTGCTATTGTAAAATGTGTTAATATTATTGTTTTAAAAGTAGTACGTGGTCAAAACCTATCTTTTAAGCCTAAATATGTAGTAGTTTTGTTGAAATTTGAATAAATTACACAGCTCCAAAGATTTCGGCTAAGTGAAAATTAAAGTAAAAATGGTCTCAAAACGCGCCATTTATAAGACGGGCTACCGGCCCAGTGAAGTCAGAAGTCAGTCGCAGCTCATCCACCGAAGAGGCAACAACTAGAAGAACAGCCGAAATCTGCGGAACGATTTTCAAGAAAATCCGCCTTTTATTTCTTTATCTGTCATAAACGTGGGTCCTTGGGTAGTCCTAGTACAACCCTACGCATTCAGGGGTGCGTGGTGACGTGTGCCACCAGCGGAGTCGCAAGGCTCAGGAAACGCACGTCAAACATAGGTGGGATACTTTCCCAGGGGGCGTGGGTACTTACAACACCCAGACACCAAACCGCCACCGCAACAGGTGTCAATCGGAACCATAATCATAAACAATTAATTATTTTCAAGTATACAATTTTACAGTGAGACCATTCTTAGCTAGTTGAAATTTTCACATAAGTACTAAGAACCGTTATGGCGGACAAATCGTTAAATAATAAAAAACCGGACAAGTGCGATTTAAACTCGCATGGAGAGGGTTCCGTCCGTATGACCCTATAATTAGAATTCATTCATTTACGTAACACGTCCGTCTTTGGGTCCCCGACTTACATAATTATGTGTACTTACCAAATTTCATCCCAATTGGTTCAGTGGTTTCGGAGGAAATTGGCTGTGACAGATGGATGGACAGGCAGACACACGAGTGATCCTATAAGGGTTCCGTTCTTTCCTTTTGAGGTACGGAACTCTAAAAATATAAATAATTAAAAAAATAAGGGGGGGTCTTCCTCTAGAGTAGATTATAGGGCATAATTCAACAAATAATAAAAACTAGTCAAGCGTAATACTTACTTATTTTTAAATAAACATGTAAAAATTATAAATTGTTGGTACGGAACCCTCGGTGCGCGAGTTTGACTCGCACTTAACCGAATATTTTTTATCAAATGAGTCTGCTACTCATTCATTACCAACTGTCCCGGTAAATATAGGTAGGTAACTATAAATTGCTTTGAAACTAACATAGTAACAATGATACAATCAACCGAATGGTTGTGACTTGTTCTACATTATGTACAATGTTCTTTGTTAATTTACACCATGAACTCTTGTAGGGACTATATTTTGACCTCAACCTTTTTAGTTTTGTAGGTTCAACTGCGAGGTCTTGTTACATTTATCATATTATGTTTATGATAAAATCAGCCAAACCAAATTGTTGAGATTTGTTTGGTAAAATGTACAATATTCTTTGTTAATTTACACCATGAACTCTGGTAGGGACTATATTATCACCTCAACCTTTTTTGTTTTGTAATTGCAACGAAGTTTGCGAGTTCTTGTTATATTTATCATATTTTTATGATATACTCGTAATCAACCAAACCAAATTTTTGAAAGGACGATTACCATTTTTGCCCTGATATATCACTATCAGTACATAGTATAAAACAAAGTCGCTTCCCTCTGTCCGTCCCTATTTATGCTGATATCTTTAAAACTCCGCAACTGATTATGATGTGGTTTTTTTTAATAGATAGGGTGATTCAAGAGGAAGGTTTATACGTATAATAAAGGAGGGCGGGCGAAGCCGCTGGCAAAAGTTAGTATATAATATATGTCAGGGCAAAAATTAACGATTACAGTAAATTAAAAATGTAGGCATCCTTAATTATTGCCATTTTGATTTTTGGGATACATGTAAAACTAATTAAAGCTGGGGTTTATTATTCACTGATAAAACATAATTAACACGTTTCCGGTTTGCAATTAATAGTGAAAATTATTCAAACATATTTTTGGGGGACTAATAAGTTAGGTAAATCTCTTTACATGAAAATATGAAAGAACTAGGTTTGTATTTTGTTGACTATGTAAACGTCTATTCTGTGAACAAAAACGGCTAACCGCAGTCTACCTACAACATTAAAGTCTATGGGTTATTCAGGTGGCTCTCAACCCTTTGTCTAGAAATAATTCGCAAATTGTTTGGGCACATTATCGATCCAACCAGTACTGCCTCGAAAGAAAAATCTACTACTGCTATGTCTGAGGCATCCTTCCTTCTACTATTTGCATTTCACTGCTTAGAGGCATCAAATCGCCTTTCGTTTATCGAAAATGTTTTCTAAGAAAACTATTCTAATGGAACCAATTATTCATAAAGACGCCTACAAAAAAAGTAGCGGCAAAAACACTGTAACGTGTGAGATCTTATTAATGTAAATGGGGTCTTTTTTAATTAAACACATTAGACACTATAAAGACATACAGCTTTCAATGAAATAAAAGAAAATAAAGCTCAATCTATAAATTAACTTTTTAGTCGGCAATTTTTGACAGGGCACGCGTTCATACTTCATACTAATTTGGTCATCGTCCTTTGTTTAATAAAACGTACAATATTCTTTGTTAATTTACACCGTAAACTCTGGTAGGGACTATATTTTGATCGCAACCTATGTAGTTTTGTAAGTTCACCCGCGAAGTCTTGTTATATTTATCATATTATAATGATAAAATCAACCAGACTAAATTGTTGACATTTGTTTGGTAAAATGTACAATACTCTTTGGTAATTTACACCGTAAACTCTGGTAGGGACTATATTTTGATCGCAACCTATGTAGTTTTGTAAGTTCAACCGCGAAGTCTTGTTACATTTATCATATTTTTATGATAAAATCAACCAGACTAAATTGTTGACATTTGTTTGGTAAAATGTACAATACTCTTTGTTAATATACACCGTAAACTCTGGTAGGGACTATATTTTGATCGCAACCTATGTAGTTTTGTAAGTTCAACCGCGAAGTCTTGTTATATTTATCATATTTTTATGATAAAATCAACCAGACTAAATTGTTGACATTTGTTTGGTAAAATGTACAATACTCTTTGTTAATATACACCGTAAAATCTGGTAGGGACTATATTTTGATCGCAACCTATGTAGTTTTGTAAGTTCCACCGCGAGGTCTTGTTATATTTATCATATTTTTATGATAAAATCAATTAGACTAATTTGTTGAGATTTGTTTGGTAAAATGTACAATATTCTTTGTTAATATACACCGTAAACTCTGGTAGGGACTATATTTTGATAGCAACCTATGTAGTTTTGTAAGTTCCACCGCGAGGTCTTGTTATATTTATCATATTTTTATGATAAAATCAACCAGACTAAATTGTTGACATTTATTTGGTAAAATGTACAATACTCTTTGGTAATTTACACCGTAAACTCTGGTAGGGACTATATTTTGATCGCAACCTATGTAGTTTTGTAAGTTCAACCGCGAGGTCTTGTTATATTTATCATATTTTTATGATAAAATCAACCAGACTAAATTGTTGACATTTGTTTGGTAAAATGTACAATACTCTTTGTTAATATACACTGTAAACTCTGGTAGGGACTATATTTTGATCGCAACCTATGTAGTTTTGTAAGTTCCACCGCGAGGTCTTGTTATATTTATCATATTTTTTAAATAAAATCAACCAGACTAAATTGTTGAGATTTGTTTGGTAAAATGTACAATATTCTTTGTTGATTTACATCATAACTCTGGTACCAACTTCAACCTTTTTAGTTTTGTAAATTCAATAGCGAGGTTTTGTTATATTTATCGTAGTTTCCTTGTAATTCAGCCAACCTTTGCTAATTTGGTAAATCCAACAAACCTTTTTTTTCAGTGTAAGTTTACCGAGCCTTTTCAAACTGGGCTGTGGTCTGCGGCAAATCTTGTCAGATGCAGATGCGGTTGCAGTGTATGCGGGTCCAGAATATTTTATATGTGGCCACAGCTATCTGAAAACCGAGGCAGTAACAGGTCAAATCAGTTGGCAGATTTCTGGACTCGTGGTAACAATTTTTTTTATAATTATTCAATATGGAACTGCTATTAAAGTTTTTGCGTATCACAGCCAACTATAATCATTACTTTCGAGGGGCTATATTATGTGTTTTTCATTAGGATTGATAAATGGTACCCATTTTTGATGAATTTTTTTATGGTTGTTTGGCGTCTATAAAATATGTATTCTCAGCCACAATTGCAATATCATTAATTTAGAAAATAATAAAATCGAATGTTTGCAAAAGTTCTCTGTTCTGCCTTGCTCAAAGACTTAAAAGGACTACACTAAGTGAATAAATTTCTGGATAAACACATCCCATCACGTCTCAACGGCTGATTAAAATTTGTATAGTACTTGGTACAAAAAAAACATTGAATTTGAATAGAATAGAAGGCACTTTCAATTCGGTAAATATCCTTTCCCTTGATATAATTTCATCTTTCACGCGGGCAAATCCGCTGGTTAAAGCTATTGGAATATAATCCACTAATTAAACTTTCTTTACAGATGTGAGTGAATGAAATTTCACCACCACACTCATCCAAAACAATAATTTCTTATCAAGTGACTATCCGAAAATTACCCAATTATTTAAAAAATATTCAAAATTATTAATATTCAATTCAACTAGAGCAATTGCGAATTTTCAGGTTTCCATGCGTATTGGATTTTCATTTCATCCTATGTTAGTTATTGAATGGGTATGTTACAAAAAAATTAAAATCTAATACAATCCCATTCGGAATCGTTATCACTTACGAGTATGAACTTGAAGGCATAAATAAAGCTTCTCTCATAGAATTTTAACTATGTTTTTTTTGGTAAAAGCGAGGGAGTACTTGCTTTTGATTATTTTTTCGTTACTGTTGAGGCTAACAAAAAAACAATGTAATTGTTATTTGTATTTTATGATGAAAGACGCGATAATAGTGGTGACCACCAAGTCAATGAAGCTCAAAATCCTGGATCCCACATCCAAATTAATCAGCAAAGAACAGCGAAAGAGTAAGAAAAACAAAATTTCCATTTGCCATCAAGCAGGTGACAAACGAGCTAGGTCAATATATATATATAGGTACAAAGAAATGTTTACAACTGGGGTAAGTCCAGTTGCCAAACACCACACATTAAAATTAACACTAATGTCCTAAAGCGTGGGTTGCTATGCTACATTTAATTCCAGTAATAAGTATGGCAAAAAACGCTGTGGCTAATAATTTACTCTTTAAACTGCTATGATTTGTTATGCTTTCCATATCATTGAAGCCGCTAACGAATGGATGGAAAGAACTGGTGGAGTTACTTAAAAAACTTATCTCTTATCGCTTCTCGCTGTCAATGACACCTCTGCTCATCCCATAAAACACCTATTCATCTCACAATAGTCAGTTTGATACCTCCGGCAAAAGTGTGTTTTCAGAACAAACGCCCAAGTTTGTGGAGTGATTAAGCCAATTAAATTTGTTTTCGTAATATCAAAGGTTTTACGGTGTTTTAAGATGTAAGGGTTTTCTTAAAGATTTTTTGAAGAACAACAGTTTAATAGGAAGGATTTAGAAAGTCTGAAGGTTGGTGACATACAAATCAGCTTATAGCTATATATTTCAAATCACACCTTGAACAAACCCTTGAACGTTGTGGTAGATAGAACGAAGATCTCCCACAAGGTTGTCCGATGACCTGGTGAGTGCCGCTGGAGTCCGCTGGACGTGAGAAGCACAAAACCGGCAGTTGTGGTGACGCTATTTTCATCTGTGGACATCTTTTGTATGACGTCAGTTTAAGTTATCTGATTGGTGATACTTATTCGAATCAAGTGCACGTATTACCTAAGAACAAGAACGTTGTCCCTACTCTTACGGAATTTGTTATTATTTTGTGTAGTTGCATTTTATGGAATTAGAATAAGAAAAGGGTGCAAGATATTAATTATGATTATTTTTCTGTTTTAGGTAAGCTGATAAACAGTTTTAAGCCTCCAACATTCAGTGAGTCAATTTCTTTTATTCTAACTGTGAACTAAAAATCTATCCCAGTTTTCAAATATTTTGAAAACTTTACGCCTCTACAAAAGAATACCGTGAAAATAAAAAAATAAACTCGTCGTTTTGTATCGGGGTGCGAATCTAATTGGATGCCAGTATTTCGGCAGCATGTGCAATATATATGTTGAATGAGTTGTGGTGACTAATTGTGTTTTGTCAGCGGTGCGAGCAATAGCGAAAGTTCAAAATATTATTGTTTTAGTTTTTTATTTTTCGGCAAAGTTATTACTGACGCTGAAAAAAATTCACGTTAGAGCTTCTGGCCTTAGATTAATTTTGTCTCATCTTAAAAGAAGTCTTGCATAATCGCAGCATTTTATTTATTTTAAGTTATGTTAAATGTTTTCATTAAACATCGGTTACATAATTTAGCAGTAATAAAGAGATTGATAATATATACATACGGTAATCAGGAATGTATGCGTCGTAGACAACTAGCCTAATCAGCGTTACTACTAAACGACGCGACGCTCAGCTTCAACTTCTGCTTACCAAAATAGTAGCTTAGGTAAGGCTGTCACACCAACGATATAAAAATTAAACGCTAGTACGATAAAATTGTTAAAAATAAAGAAGGCATCACATATACCTTTCCACCAAACCTTTTTGTATTCTATCCGTGTCTTGACAATAAGTCACCTTTTACAATTCGGAACAGACAAAGAGCACACTCAAACTTGAGGTTTTGCCAAGACTGAAGTGTTGGCTAGCTATACCTACCTACCTAGGGATAATCGATCGAAATGAATGGGGCAAAATGTTGGACTCTTTTTTGCACATCCGTGAGAATAAATTGATAATCATAATACATATTAATAAAAACATACGAAATATCACGTCGATTCCTCGAGGATGTAGGGAAAAGTGTCATAGTACGCCTCCATTCGGCATAACATGTCACAAGTCCATGTCCTATTTCGCCTAATGAAAAAAGAAAAAGAAAGAAAAATTGTTTATTCTGCACAAACTAAACGCACAATACAAAATAAAGAGTGGCATTCACTAAAGGTAAAAATTAGCTAAAAGCCTCGTATTTAAAACGAAAAATTATAAAAGTTTGTCAATTTTTGTCTATTGCTTGATGAGAGCAATACACAGTTAATCTGTCGGTGATAGGCCAAAGACAATTTACTTGCGTAATATGTATCGACATTACCAAATGAAAATAAACAAAAAAATCACAAATTAAACGAAATGCCGATTACTGAGTCGAAAATTATCCATCAATGCAACCGGTTAGAAATCTGAATCCCAGGCTGCTGTTAAAACTTGAAGATAAACAAAATTGAATCTGCTCCTCACGCTCAGCTTTTTTGAGAAAAGAAGTTCCACAATTATTTGAAATAAATATCCACTTACCTACGCCTTTTTCCTATGACGGCAGAAACTACAGACACCCACTCTTTACGATCCATACACACTCCTTTTGCTTGGCTTTAGTTTACACTTATTACACCAATTATTTTCTAAAAACAGAAGTCCCATTATTAAATTTGATAATTCTCAGCAACCGTCAACATCGAAAAGCGCTGCAGAGCTATGCATATTTTTACCATTTCAGATCATAAATCACAATAGCAGCTGAAGTGAAAAACTTATTTTTGGTTCGGAATATATATGTTTTTTCTGGCACGATAGTGAAAGCCTGGTAGGATTCTTTGAATGTTTTTCGTGTTATACATATTGTAGCTATACTTTTATACCTTACCTTTAAGATTTATCTCAGGAATCACGATAAAGGGCAATCTGAAATATATTTGTTTGTCTTATATATTTGTTAGGCTTCTTACGATCCGGAATGGCGTTTGTTTTAGGACAGATAGAACTTCAGTAACTAAATAATTGAGGGCGATAAAGCTATGGACTTCTTCTTCTTCTCAGCGTGTCGATGAGAAACCTACTCTTTTTAGTTAAATACCTTCCTTTGCCCAATATTCAACCACGACAACGCCCTTCACTGACGCATTCACGATGCACGATCAGACAATCTTATACATACGAACATATGAACTTCAAATTCAGTATTACTTGCAAAATAACCTTAGCAAACCAATGTCAGTCTAAAATCGCCAACATGCAGTGGATCAAAGCTATCAGTGCTTGTTTCTTCTTAGTTTCAGCTTAGCTTGTCAATCTCATCCATTTTGCGCTTTTTGACAATAGTTTTATTCTGATAGAATGTCACTCTACTGCCTCTGAATATTTCCAAGTATCTACTTCAACTTTTAAAATTTTTAGGGTTTCGTACCCAAAGGGTAAAAATGGGGACCTATTACTAAGACTCCACTGTCCGTTTGTCTGTCTGTCTGTCACCAGGCTGTATCTCATGAACCGTGATAGCTAGACAGTTGTAATTTTCACAGATGATGTATTTGTGTTTCCGCTATAACAAAAAATACTAAAAACAGACTAAAATAAATATTTAAGCGGGCCTCCCATACAACAAACGTGATTTTTTTGGTTTTTTCTCTCCAGTATTGCCTCAAAATTTTTGCATTATGTCAAGGGTCAATTCGACCCGACGTAATTTGAGGTACCCTTGAGGGTCAACCTACGTCTAATAAAGTCGTTTTTCAATATTGCTCGAGGGCATAGGAAAATAATAAGGTGAAACTCTTGAATGGGCAATGGTTATTCTATTATTATTAATGATCTGTTACATACCTTTGGTAATATTTCAACCATTACGTATGTCTACTTAGTGATGGATGGTGTTATAAATTATGATCGCATTTTATTCAATTTAGTTTTGAACTGTATTTTTGACGGTACCCATCGTGTTGCTGAACCAGGCTTTATCGTCTAAATAAACTAATAATATAAAGAGGAGAAATTGTTGTACAGAAAGCTACAGTATTTCAACTAAGCTGCAAAAACGCTGCTATAGCCTTGCTCTCAATTCTAAAATTAATAGCTACTGCAGAAATGCCTGAACAAACCCTAAATCAGATTATGTTGGAACGAGAATTCTAATAAAGCAAGCTTCTCCGGCGTTCCTCTCCGAAAATTTGGTACAACTACATTGTAACGCACAAAGTACTTTGGATAACTAAATAGCATTTCAGACTAATAACTGTATTTAAATGCTTTCCAAACTTCTAATTTCATACGCTATTTTAGCTTCAGTTCATTCAAGATGTTCCTTATTCAAATTTTATTCAAACTAAATTTTCGAATGTGAGAACACAGCGTTGGCGTTATGTGTCGGCTAACATGCCATAACGCCGTCAGAGTGTCGTCGAAACGCAGACTACGCTGAAATAAACGCGCTAATCCCGCTGCATTGTCAGCGAATGGCGTGTTGTTTGCCTGTGTTTTGAAATCCTAATTTTTTATGAACAAAAAAAAACTAGCTTTTTTTTGTTCATAAAGACTCTAACCGTCTTATTAATAAAAGTGGATTAAGGTTAACTTTACCTTTAACTTTATTCCAAGCATTAGTTTAGTACTAACAAATTTCCGTATTAATAAACACTGAATAAGGAGGGATTATACTAATCTGACACTAGTCTCGGACTAAAAGTTACACCAAGGCGCTAGCTAGTTTAAGGTCGGATTAAAGTTGGACTAAGAGTGTATCCATTGTATTTATATTCACAATCATTCCATATTTTATTGTTATATGCGTAAGTTAAGTTAAGTAGTTAAGTTGAAATTGTTGAGACAAATTTAAAATTGCCTCCCTCACTTTCAAAACTGTATGACAGATGTCAGTCTGCCCGCTATTTTATTTTTCATTTTTTCTACTTAATCAACTTTCTTGGTTTCATTCACTGATTCATTCGTTTTACTTTGAAAATCAAATGGGTTGCCATAGCTTACGCGTAAAGGATAAGGAATGAATAGTTAGTCCGATGTTATTCCATGTTTATTAATATCATTGCTAAACCTAAGTTAATCCTTCATTACTCCGGGATTAGCTAGTCCAAGAGTAACTTCGGAGTAAGCTGGTAATACGCCATTTTTTATTAATAAGACGGTAAGTAAGTAAAGGTAAGTTTTGAAATATTCAGCCCGTGTATTATGATTCCGCTTGCAGATTTAGAAAAAATGTAGCGAGAAAATATGCGTATACGTTCGTAATATCTACTAAATGTGACCCATTCAAAGAGCCATGTGAACGTGTGAATTGCGCGTCGGCAAAATTTGTCGGTTAATGGCCCCTAGACGCCAAACGGTGTCGGCGAATTCTGAATGCTGACATGAGGGACAAATTCCCTAATCCGGCTGCAATGTGAGCGAATGTCGAAATGTTTGCAGTATGTTTTGAACTTCTTCAGAATTTTTCATTATTGGTCCTAGTTTGGAATTTTGAAGTTGTTTTTCGTAAGTGTTTAGTTTGATTTGTTTATGGCAAAAAGGTTTGCTATTATTGTAAAATTTGCTAGGTGTTTTTATAGACCGCATCGTATTTTAATTCTCTGGATTGTAGTTGCAGGTGACAAATTCCTGGCTGTATCATAACATAACTCATTATTAAACGAAGCTAAATATTCACGCACAATTGAGCTGATTAAATATTCAAGCACTATTGAGTTGTCTTGTGTTGAACTCGAGCGATACGTTATAATTTGCGTTTATCGACCCCCCTCTGGTGATTTTAATAGTTTTGAATTGGTAATGGATGATTCACTCAATAGGTTAAAATCAAGTAATAAAAGTATAATTTTATGTGGAGATTTTAATATTAATATTTTAGATGTTACTCCATTAAGTATTAGACTTCTTAATCTGTTCAGGTCTTATAATTTATTTAACTTGTTTTTTGAACCTACTAGGATCACGGCATCTTCGTCAACTTGTCTTGATAATATATTTTGTGATTGTGATGCCAAAAATAAATGTGTGTTAAATGACTTAACTTCTGACCACTGTGGTTTATTAGCTAGCTTCCCCATGCCATTACATAAAAAGCCGCGTAAAATGGAATGTAGGCCCTATACAGCTAGTCGTTGCAATAAGTTTAAAAATAATATAGCTAATAGAATTACACCATCTATAGTAGAACACAAGAGTCCTAATGAAATTTATGGAGCCCTTTTTGATGTCGTGCAAAAAGAGTACCAATCTACTTTCAAGACCAAAACTATTGAAATTAATGGCACCACCGTTGGCATTAACCAATGGGCCACTCCAGGTATTTATAAAAGTAGAGCGAGACTATACGAGTTATATGGTTTGAAAAAATACAGGTTTGATACTCCTTTCCTGGAGTATGTCAAAAATTATTCAAAATTATTTAAAAAGGTTAGTGTTTATGCTAAATCAAAATTTTTAAGCGATAAAATAAAAAAATCCAATAATAAAGTAAAAACCACTTGGAAAATTATTAACAATGAAACGGGAAAGTCGGTTAAACAAGATAAAGAATTTGAGATTATGGTCGACAATAAATTAGTTACTAAAGCAGCTGACGTAGCTGAAGCGTTTAATGAGTTTTTTGCCAACATACCCATAACTACGACTCGCTCCTTAAATTCGTCCCCGTCTAAAGCTGAAAACCTTTTGCTTAGTAGTGTGTCTAAAAGTATTCGTTTATTTAGCTTCGAACATGTAACGCCTCGTGATGTAGTTAATGTTTTTAACACACTCAAATCCAAAAACACTGGTGATTACTGGGGAATCTCCATTAAACTTTTAAGTAATATAATAGACATCGTAGCCCCCTATCTAGCTGTTACTTTTAATAAATGTGTTGACTTAGGAACTTTTCCTGACCTCATGAAGAGTAGTAAAGTCATACCATTATTTAAATCAGGTAATAAAAATGACGTTGGCAATTTCCGGCCTATTTCCATTTTGCCAGCGTTTAGTAAAATATTTGAAAAGTTAATACTCAAGCAGTTGCTAAAACATTTTAATTTAAATAGCCTCCTTCATAATGAACAATATGGCTTTACAAAAGGTCGTTCGACTACAGATGCGGGTGTTGCTCTGCTGAAACACATATTTAACGCATGGGAGAACTCGCAAAATGCTATTGGGGTTTTCTGTGATCTCTCCAAAGCTTTTGACTGCGTGCACCATGACACGCTATTGCGTAAACTGCGTCATTACGGTGTGCAAAACGAAGCTCTCGATGTTATAAATTCTTACTTACATAATAGGTCCCAATGTGTAGATGTTAATGGTGTGAAATCTTCCGGGTTACCAGTTCAGTTAGGTGTACCTCAAGGCTCAATACTGGGTCCATTCTTGTTCTTAGTGTATATCAATGACTTACCGTTCTTTTTAAAGGGTATCTGTGAAGTTGTATTATTTGCAGATGATACCTCTCTTATTTTCAAAGTTGACAGGAATAGACATGATTTTGACGATGTAAACAGTGCACTCTCAATGGTTACGGATTGGTTTACAACAAATAACTTAGTTCTCAATTCCAAGAAAACGAAATGTATAAAATTCGCTTTACCGAATGTTAGAAATCTAGGACCCAACATCGTGTTAGATAAAGAGGTGCTTGAAACTGTGGGCTCGGCAGTTTTTCTGGGCATAACAGTAGATGCCAAACTTCAGTGGGGCCCACATATTTCAAGTCTAGCGGGAAGGCTTAGCTCGGCCGCCTACGCTGTCAGGAAAGTAAGACAATACACTAACGTTGATACTGCTCGATTAGTCTATTTTAGTTATTTCCATAGCGTTATGTCCTATGGCATTCTGCTGTGGGGCAAATCCGCTGACATTCAAAATATATTTGTTCTTCAAAAACGAGCAGTTCGAGCAATTTACCAGCTAGGTGCCAGAGTTTCTCTTAGAGATATTTTTAAAGATATTGGTATTCTCACAGTGGCATCACAATTCATCTTCGCCAATATCTTATATATTAGGCAAAATATACACTTTTACACTAAAAACAGTGATATTCACAATATTAACACCAGAAATAAGGACAAATTACGAGCTCCTTTTCACCGGCTTCATAAGGTTCATAACTCATTTGTTGGGCTTGGTATAACCTTTTATAACAAGCTACCCTCTGCTCTTCTAGATTTGCCTTTTAATGCTTTTAAAGTTAAAGTAAAATCAAACCTTTGTTCAAAGGCATACTATTCTATTAACGACTACTTAAACGATAAAAATAGTTGGTCGCTGTGATTAACTCAAGACAATGTTTGTGTTCTTTCTCCAGAATTAGCTTACATACTGACAGGTTATATGAGTTATGTTTTATTTTTTTTATTTTGACAGTATAAGTCAATTTATGTTAATTTAATTGTCATAATCGACTCACTACATTGTTTTTTATTTTTTAATGAGTTGTATTGCAATATGTGGTCAGCTAGCGACCTCGACAGTGGATCATAATATATTATTCTTGCCTAACTGTTGATTTATTTTTTACTTCGATGGTCCTAGTTTATCATAATTATGTGACTTCGAGTTACAGCTGTATTAGCTATATGTAGGCGGGCACGCCCTTTATGCCTGGAGGCTTTATAATTCGGGTACTAAGTTCCGTTTACGTTTTTTTTATTAGTTTTTATTTTCGCTTGAGTTTAGATTTCGATGTTTTTGTTGGTATATTGGCGTGTGCTAGCTGTCATTATGGCAAATATATTTTATTATAATTTTTTGTTTTGAGTAATGTAAATTATTTGCATAATTTTGTATAGAATCAAGTTTTTGTTTTTTTCTAACTGAACAGACAGCTGTGCTGCTGGGGAGTTTGTTGCGCCACTTCTTCTTCCCAGCAAAAGCACTAGGAAGTGGTGAAGGGCGGGCGTTTTTGGGGGACTGTCTTATGTAATTTTGACGTTCGGAAAGTGCTGATTCTCAGCCTAGTTTGAATAAATGACTTTTGATTTTGATTTTGATTTTTGATTTTTTAAATAAGTATGTAAGCATCGTGATTCGGACAGCATCGGTGGCAAGCTTTACTTACTGCCCACCCCAATGGAAAAGAGTCAGATGTGTCTGTGTATACTTTAAACCTACTTATACAGGTACGGCATACTCCAAGGCTACTTTTGAATGTTCTCTTAAAACAAATATAAATGTACAAATTAGTCAACCCAACTAAAGATAAACCTAAAGTTTAGCCAAACATTCAAAGCCTGTTTTAATTCGGTAAGGTTAACAAAGAAAAGTACCTTTTGAAAGTAAAATTCTAATAACAGGACGGTTCCGCTTCATTTTGTTACGTTAAAAGATTAATTTGCAGGCATTTTTATGAAAAAGTTGTGGCTGGTTTTGGATCTATTGTTTCGGTTTTAAAAATTGCCTTCAAGACCAGTTCTTTTTAAACAAATAATTTCCCTTCGAGTTTTGTGTGGTCAGTTGAGTGAGGTGCCAAGTGAATTTTTCGGAATAACACTAACAGATTTTTTTATTTAATTCTTATTTATACCACTATGTCTCCTGTTGGTAAGCGATGTGGTCGACGATGGAGGACGCTTGGCTAGAAACAGTAACCTTAGGCTTTGGACATGTGTCATTCGATGTCAGCTAAAAGATACACGTAGTTTCGAGATTAGAAGCAAACTATTTATTTCCAAGAACATAATGACAATAAGAATTATAAGTTATTTGGAAGTACCCACATGTATTTAATTTTACAATCACCCACACAATCAATATACACAACATACCTTCCCATCATAATCTTTAAGTTACAAACTAATTAATCAACCATTTATCCAGTAGCTTTCATCCATTTCTCTCCTGGTCTATAGTTGCGCTTCTCGATCCAAGCTTGTGAATCTCTCGGTGGATTTTCCTGAGATCTAACTACTTGGCATGCCTCACAGCTTCCGATAATTCTCTCAATTTGTATTTCCATTCCTGACCACCACACATATCCTCTTGCATAAGCTTTTGTCTGGACTACACCAGCATGCGATGCATGCAATAATATCAGTACCTTCTGTTGTAAACTAGAAGGAATAATGACTCTATTGCACCACAATAAACATCGTTTACTGTGTCAAAGAGCCTCTCGTCGTGTCCAAAATGGCTGCAGAGTGGTGTCCGGATCTTTATTTGGCCAACCATGAAGAATGTGGAATAAAACCCGCTTCAACACCTTATCTCTCTCTGTTTCTGTGGCTAGTTTAGATATGTCTAAGTTCCAGCCGGCAGGTTGTTCCTCCAATAACAAAACATCTCTAAGCGGCTTCACAGATATTTCAGAAGTCTCAGGCTCAGTCCACCTACTAAGCGCATCTGGATTGCCAATCAATATTCCAGCTCTATACTTGATCTGATAGTTGTAACAAGCTAGTTTAAGAGACCATCGCAACATTCTGGGGGAGATTTGATCAGGAATTTTTTTGCTTGGGTTAAATATACCCACCAAGGGTTTGTGATCCGTCAAAATAGAAAATTTGCGACCCGCAAAAAATTCGTGAAATTTCTTCAACCCAAACATGATCGCTAGAGCCTCCTTATCAATTTGTACAAATTTTCTTTCATGAGGCTGTAAAGTTCGCGAAGCCATCATGACGGCTTTTTCGGATCCGTCCTCCATTATATGTGCTATTACCGCTCCTAGTCCATAGTCTGATGAATAACAGATAAGTAATAACTCGCGTTCGACCTCATAACCAATTAAGGTCAAATCAGAAGCCAGGAGATCTTTTGCCTTATCAAATGTAGTTTGTTCAACCTCACCCCAATACCAAGGCTTCTTCGTCTCCAACAGACGGTACAGAGGTTCCAGCAAAGTTGCTTTATCAGGCAAAAACTTTTCATAGAAATTGTACAAGCCTAGGAACGCACGTAGAGCCTGCTTGTTCGTCGGGGCTGGCTTTTCTTTAATTTCTTTGACTTTAATAGGGGATGGATGAAGCCCCTCAGCGTCTAGCATATTATGTCCCAAGAAATTAATGCTGCTGGAAGCAATCACACATTTTTCTA
Organism: Orthosia incerta; assembly: GCA_948252205.1. Lineage (NCBI taxonomy): Eukaryota > Metazoa > Arthropoda > Insecta > Lepidoptera > Noctuidae > Orthosia > Orthosia incerta. The sequence goes on from OX411761.1 coordinate 12,643,172, forward strand.
ATCTCAATCTGAGACCCATTTCATTTAATTTCTGCAGAACTGCATGTAACCTTCTATCGTGCTCCTCAGTCGTCCTCCCCGACACGGCAATGTCATCCAGTAAACATGCCACGCCATCCATTCCTGCCAGTGCCGACGACATTACTCTCTGGAAAATTCCAGGTGCTGCATTCACTCCAAATGCTAGTCTATTCATCCTCATGAGTCCAAGAGGTGTATTTAATGTCAGCAGCATAGCTGTGTCGTCATCCACTTTCAATTGCATGTAGGCTTGTTTTAAGTCCAGTTTACTAAATATTCGTCCCCCACTGAGCTTAACAAAACTTTCCGTAGCTGCCGGTAGAGGGTATGTATCAACATCAATCGCCATGTTCACTGTGGATCGATAATCTCCACAAATCCGAAGAAAACCATCATCTTTCTTCACTATCCTTAGTGGTGTAGCCCACCTGGAATATCTCACAGGAGTTAATATTCCCACATTAACCATATGAGTCAATTGTTCTTCCAGTTGTTTCTTCAAAGGAAATGGCACCGGGCGAGCTTTCATAAAACGCGGCTTGGCGTTCGCACGCACATGTAGTGAAACTTCTGGCCCCTTGTACTCTCCAAGATTTTCCTTAAATAAGTCGGGAAACTGTTTCAGCAAATCATTATTAACATCCGCAATTTTCCAACAGATTCCAGTTACTTGCAGGTCTAACGCTTTAAACCAACTTCGACCAAGAAGGCTGGGTCCCTGACCCGATACTACAAACAGCTCACATTGAGCCTCTTTGTTGCCCAACGTGACATATACGTATGTGACGCCAAGGACTTGCAAGGCTTCACGAGAATATGTCACTAATTTAACATTGGTAGGCCGTAAAGGTGGAGGTTTGATCCACAGGCGTCGATAAGTAGCTGCCGAGATTATTGTTCGAGAAGCTCCAGAATCAATTTCCATTGCAATTACAGCACCATTAATTGTTACATCTGCCTTTATTGGAGGTGACTGACTTTCTGAACAAACATAGACACCCATCATATCTTCCTCCTTTTCCGTCTTTGCTTCTTCCGTTACATCTGCCATCTGGTGTTGCTTCTTACTTTTTCTGTCACAGGCCGATGCGATATGCCCCTGGCGTTTGCAATAAAAACACCTAGCCTTCACAAAGGGACATCGTTCGCCTTCTCTGTGATGTCGTGCACAATGTCGACAATCCCCAGGACTAATCCTATCAATCTCCATAGGCTCAGTAACATCAATATGAGTTTGCTTCATACTGAGTTTAGTGTCTGGGTATATATCCAGTACAATCGCCTGATGATTAAGACATAGTTGTACAGCTGTTTCATAAGTTATATTTTTAGTTTTCAACAGCTCTCGACGCAAGCGCTTATCACGCACACCCAGCACTAGACGGTCCCGCAACTGACGCTTCAGGTCCACAAAGTTGCACTTAGCACCTAACAACCCAATGGCCACCACAAAGTCCTGCACGCTCTCACTATCAGTTTGTTTACGTGTATGAAATTTCCGGGCTTGAAGTATTTCATTTAATTCTGGTTCATAAAATTGGTCCAACACCACAAGAATGTCTTTAAATGGATCCTCAGTTGGTCGTTTTGGCACTAACAGTGATACAATTAATAAATATGTCTCTTTTCCACACTGAGATAAAAATATTGATCGAGCTTTTTCTAGGTTAACATTGTTCACACCAGCCACATCCAAAGAACACAATAATCTTTCCTTATATTCACACCACTTATCAGTCTTAGGGTTAAACTGTCCGGGAAAAACGATGTTAGTTAAGTTACACGCCATTTTGATACTGATAATATCCTAATTTTCCGAAGTCGCCATTAAAAGATACACGTAGTTTCGAGATTAGAAGCAAACTATTTATTTCCAAGAACATAATGACAATCAGAATTATAAGTTATTTGGAAGAACCCACATGTATTTAATTTTACAATCACCCACACAATCAATATACACAACATCAGCTATGGCCACGGTTGAAATGCGGGCGACATTTCGATAACGCTTGTCAATCCCATTTCCATCCATTTCATCCCTATATTCCATTTCATCCCACGAAAAGAAGAAGAAGAAGACGCTTGATTACATGCTTGATTTGACGCTTTTGTTGCAGCAGGATCCGGATCAGGAAACAAACTCCAGCAGCCAATTCCACTCCAGCTGTACGCACAATGAATATATTCCTAAAACGTTTCGTCAGATAAAAAATCTTCATAGTTTACCATTTTTCTGAAAAATCATTCTTATTATGATTCATGGTTTCAAACTAACCCCTTTCCATAACCGATTTCTGTATCCATTTTGTAGTAATGGTGTAAGTTAAGTATGGCAAACTATCTTTCTTCTCTTTTGATTGATTACTTGTGGTTTTTGCGTTGCTCGGAATAATACAGTGTTCCTTCGTTCGGAAGTGCAAACTATCAGGCTTTATTGTCGGTTTTTATTGTTGTAAAGAAATCCGAGCTTATAACTTTTTTATTGTTAACGGTTCACATTAGGCAGCAATTCCTTTGCGTACCATCTTCATGATTTGATAATAAGAAAGCTGTCACGGAAACTCCTTTTGACTACCAACATTTCTGCTTCTCGAGAGTAATTTTATAAATGGGTATATAGTTGTTGCACTTTAGTTTGACATTAAGGGTACTGAACCACCTACATTTATCGACATTTGAAAACAGTAATGTAGTTCATATTACCATCTTAAATCAACATCTGTCGTGTGTGATTTTTGCCAATAAACATTGAGACATGGGTAGTTTATAGTAAAGAATGATTATTTATTTATAATTTAAACAATATATACAACTGAATATTTCTAATCTTATTCCTAATAACAAAACAAACTTACATACAAAGGGCAGAGGAAAAGGGGCTCATTGCGCATCAAAAGATTCATCCACATCGATGTCAATGGGAAACGTACCCAGAACGCTGGCAGCATTGCCACGTTGAATGGCAATGCTGATTCTCTGGCTGAAGAAAAGGCCAGCCCTCTGGTCACGCGAACAGTCGACTAACCGTTTACTAATGTCTCGAAACACTCGATGAGCACTCGGACCCCATGGACCTAATGTCTCAACCCCAAACGGCTCAAACATATAACTGCCAATAAGGTTGTTATATTTGCGCCGTTTGAGGTTTTCTGCACCAGCAGCAGCTGCCCCAGCACAGCCCGCCGTGCTAAGAAGATGGGATGGCGCAAGGGTATCGACACATGTTGCATCCCACACCAAAGGCCTACCCAACTTCCAAGGCATTATGGTCATCCCGTCCGGTCTCTTCCCATCGTCGCGTGCCAACCCATTGGGTTCTAAAACAGCTGGCACCCCGGCGGTGACAAGAGCTTGACGTATGATGTCATTAATGCTGGCGTGCCGTGCTATCCGACCAGCGCTCCTACTGCAGGATAGGCCATGGTGTCCGAGGCGGTCGATTGCTTCACCACATTGACAACGATGTGGAGCTCCGCTGGCAGTACCAAGGCGCAGACATGTAGCGATCCGGAAGGTAGTGTCACTCAACATTGTACCTATGTTGGGTGACGGTAATGCCTGTAGCCAGAGGCCCGACTCCCACTCACCCACAGCCAGTAGGCGAGCACGCTCAGCAGTATTGGTGGACGTATTTATGAGTTTATTCCGTTCCAATCTGCAGAGCGGCTCATCCCACTGTCTTTGGGAAGATGGGTTTTCGGGCAACGCCGTATTCGGGCAAGCCACTTTCCAGGCGCACACTGCGTCGGTCGAACACGGCACTTCACTGTTAACCACTGACAGGGATAAAATATTATTGGTTAACGTTTCAGTGCTGTGGACCGAAGACAGGAACGCCGGTAGGCTTATACTAGAAATTTTGCGGATGCCGAGCCCACCGAAGCGAATGGGTAGCGTGGCTTGCGTCCAGGCTCGGTCATCTAAGGCCACATTTAAGATAGATGTCAGAGTGCATCGAATAATTTCGTCAATTTTTTCCAGGAGAGGTGGCTGCTTCCATAAAGGGGAAGAGCGGAGAAAATACATAAAATTTGGTCCAAAACAGCAATACCTAATAAGAGTAAAAGCCGAATGAAGGTTAATTTTGGAGAGTCTATCCGAAATATCAATAAAATGGTTAATTTTGCTATCAATGAAATATATATAAGCAAATATATATATTATTATATCTATTTTGTTTATAGTTCGCGTTCCCAGGAAGATATTTTTAGAAACAGACAGTGATCGATCATGCCATGCTAAAAAAAAAAAACCGTTGATAATAAACGTATGCTAATCATTTTGTAAAAAGATTAATTCTACAGCGGCAGTCAACCAGTCTACTCAGCTCCAGAACCTCCCGGAACCATGGTCATCTATTCTGAGAGCAATGTCTCTTATAATCCCACCTGTGACAAAACACCTCGGGTAAAACGAATAAATAATGTTTTGATTCTGTTGTGTGCACTGTCTAAGGGCCTGTCACGTTTTTTAAACGCCTACAGAGCAGTCTGACTTGCGTGCGTATCGCGTCTGTATCGCTACAAACGCGCGTCAACGTTGCATTTAAAAAACTTGGTGTGCACTGACAGGCCCTAAGCTATAATATTGCATCATTATTTAGCTAAGCCTCTGGCCGTACATTATTCATTATAATAATATAATTGGGCCTGTAGCGGCACCAACGCCGCCACTTACGAAACAATGATATGACGTCACACAAATCCTGCATCGCGCAAGTAAAGTTTTCGGCGTGATTTGAACACATACAACATTCCGACAATTACCGTTGGGCAGTTGCCCGGACCAGACATTACACCCGTCTGGTCGGAGGATCCTCCCTTTTCTATGGAGGTTTGTGGGACTTTACACCCTGTTCCGCATACCCCCAAACTGGTGACCCTCGAACATGAATGTCAGCGCAGCCTTCGTGCAGAACAACTTCGTCTTGACGTCAGCATCCATCAGCATCACTTCCTCAAGCTTTCGATTAGCGAGTGCAGCATACAGCCAGCCAGTACCCACGGCATCTACGTATCCTGACCACCAGCATACAGCGGACGCGCATTCCTGGTCATCACCCTCAGCTTCTTTCATCACCGCTCCGACCCACTGGAGCCAGCAGCACTGTCCCGATTCACTGGGACACCATCACCGCTCCGAACCACTGGAGCCAGCAACACTATCCCGACTCACTGGGATATCATCACCCCGACTCACTGGGGCACAACCGCATAAAGTTCCGACTCACCGCGAACTCTGCGACTTCAGGTTCCGACTCACGGGAACCAACCTTCCACTGGCCAGGCACGCATCACAAGATGTACGGACGACTCAATGTGCTATCGACCTCCGGTCTCCGGAGGGGAGTGATGCGGAGGGGAGTGATGTAGCGGCACCAACGCCGCCACTTACGAACAGATGACATGACGTTACACAAATCCTGCATCGCGCAAGTAAAGTTTGCGGCGCGATTTGAACACATACAACATTCCGACAATTACCGTTGTGCAGTTGCCCGGACCAAACATTACACCCGTCTGGTCGGAGGATCCTCCCTTCTCTATGGAGGTTTGTGGGAGTTTACACTCTGTTCCGCATACTCCAAAGCCTTTTGTATTTTTTATTTCTACGGGAATTATTTTACTATTTTTTCTTTTTAAACAATCATGTAGCTACTAATTTACAATTTAATCTGGTTATCAAATAGCAACACTATCTTCAAAGAAAACTGGAAAAAGTTTGACCGTCTGCCGCAAAACATTCCCCACAGGAGAATAATGAGTTAATTTTGTGAGCGCAAGTATCGGTCATTTCTAGACGGCTAATATTGCCCGCAATTTGCTTAGGTCATTTCAGGCTATTTTCTTCAGCTAAGATTTGTAAGTGAAAAGTAAATGTGGTCGTTAGTCTAGCCAGCCTTATTTTGTAAGCCTTTAGGCTATTGTTTGCTAGGCACATACAAAGGGTATTTACACAAAATAAATAGATACAGAAGATCAACTCCACACAACGAGCGAGAACGAACGCACCCATAGACACGCTTCACGTACAGCGAGTGCAAGCGTACTCGCGATCCGCATTTGTTTGGGATCGCCGACTCTTCGTAGGTACGCGCTTATGTGTGCGTGCGCCTGTTTTCGCTCGTTACATAAATCCGACCTTCTGTAATTCTGTAACTATCTTTTTGTGGTACGAGTAATAAGGTCAATTTAGTCTCGGTTAGGGCAGGGTACAAATGACCTAGTAATTCACTTAAATACTAAGGTTAGGCTATGTAAGGTCTTGTAAAAGGATCTTGAGAATCTAATTAGTTCGTGTTTTCTGAGAAATTCTAACACATTAGTTTGAGTAAGAGTTAAACAAACGCAAACAAAAAATGTCATTCAAATCGGTCCAGCCGTTTAGGAGGAGTTCAGTGACATAACACGTATAGTAGAATTTTATATATAAAGATAGGCTCGCGTTTGACCAATATCTCGCCTGATTTTAATCGTTATCGCCCAACGCACAAAAACACTTGCTCATAGCCGACCGGTAAAACTATCGTCACTACAAACTCGCTTCTCGCCGCTCGCCAACTCGTATCTAGGCTCTGGCTCTACTCGCAGGTCGTTGATCTTAGCCGGTGTGACAATTGCCAAAACCAGCTAATGAAAACAAACTGACATCACCTTAAGTCAAATTAGGGATCTTCGGATAGACAAGGATTATTCGTTATACCGCGTTATCCGGTCCAATTAGCCCAGCCGTGGAACGAACATAACATGGCCTCTGTACCGGACGGGCGTTCTCGTGTTGGGTGAAAACTATAGCGAAGTCCAAGCTGAGCCGCTGGCGTCCTGCACCTATAGGTTCCGGCTGCTGCGTCAGTTGTGTGAAGTATGGTGAGATGGAATTTACTGGTCTATTGTTGTTTTATGGGCGAAGAAGGTGGAGGTAAATAAAAGACTCTTTAACTATTATGACGACTGGCGAACAATACTATGCGAACGTACGAATGCCAGATGTGAACTGGCCGAGGACTTGATCAGAACTGTCTGAATAATAAAAACGAACTGCCTATACGAATGCCAGATGTGAACTGACCGAGTACTGGATCCGAACTGACCTAATGGCGAGCGCGGTGCTCTTTTATACTACTCCGTGAGTCTACAAAATATTCCAGAAAACTTGCCGACAAAGTCGGCCCGCGGCGGAAGATAGCATTGTTCGCTTATCGTGATTTATTACGAAAATTACATTAAAGAGATGCCGACTTCAACAAAAGTGTAAACAAAAAACTATTCTCGGTAGTCGGCGTACGGTCGAAATTACAATAATAATACAGTCAAGACGATTCGAGATTCCGCGGCCGGCGCGGCTTCTTTGACCTATTGTATTCACACGCGTGTCGGCTAGTTTAAAGATAGTAGGTACCGGCGGCGGTTCCTTTGGCTTACCGATAACATTGTATCCACACGTGCGCCGCACAGTGTCGGCGCGTACAAAGGATTTTCGACGACGGCGGCCGCTTTGGGCAATTAGATGGTTCGCGACGCCGCGGCGTTATCTTTTGAACTGTTACCTACTTACAGCCGTGTATTTCTCGATCGTTCCTATTACTTTACTATTGATTCACTGCTATAAATCACTGTTCTAAACACTATTGTCTTTCGATTATAACTAACGTACTGTCATTACACTATTTACATACTATTTACACTAACACTCAACATTCTGTCGCGAACAGCCTCCTATAATTATTCCTTGGAATTATTTAACAAGAATATTCGCTTATGATTCTGAGAGGCTAAGAGATTTTGGTGGAAAGAAATTGATGGGTTTTGCGTGTGAATTCGAACGAATGAATGAACTGAGTATGTATTAATTGTTGTGAGGTATATTTTATAGGGAACAACATGTAGATCATATTTTTGTTTAATTTGACTGATCGCAAATTTGTATTGGCAGTTGAAACCAAATATATTTCAGGATTCTTCTCACAATAATTTTCCTTCACTTATCGAGAATATTTGTCGAACTGTCATAGTTGTAATTTTTCCAAGTCAGGTAATCAGAGACCGTGAGCGGGCGGAGTAGGGTAACAAGGGAGAATAGGGAAGTTAAGTGATTTTAATTATGTTTTCGATACAGATCAACTTTACTAACAATTTGCTCACAGAATGTGTGTGTTAATTTCAAGGCTTATCTATCTAGTTTTGAATAGATATTTATTATAGCCGCTCCCATCTAAAACACTAACACTTTAAGTTTTTGATAAAACTTGTGTTTCTGAGAAAGCAAGGCACCCGAGATGCCCCTAATTTTGCAGATGTCCGTTGATGTTCATTAGCCTAGTGAAAAGTTGACTCTAGTCAAAATTAATCTTGCATGGCGAGAATATATCACTGAAAGTCGAAGGAGACGACCCTACGTCTATAAATACCTAAGGGTTTAATACCTGATGATCTTTAGGGCAAGAGTAAATATGCTAATTCTAGAAAAGTATGCTCCATGATCGATCACATCATCGCTTACCATCAGGTAAAATGACTGTCCAACGCGAGACAACAATAAATATAAAAAAAGATATCTTGGTTTATTTAGACATACATAACTATTACAGTAGTATTAGGCTTAGCACGCAGTGCGGTTTTTAACCGCGCGATTATTTTTCGCGCCGTTTATAATCCGCGTACTGAATCATACACGCACCGTGGCTAAAATTCCACGCGATTATTATCTGTTTCTACCCATCAATAGAGCTAAAATTTTCGGCCGGATACTGTGGCTGAACACAGATTTCTTGCGGTATTATTGCCGCAGCGATTTTTTTACCGCAAGTGCGTGCAGCTATATAAGCAGCTCATACAATTACATATGTCACAGATTTTCCGGTTTTAATCCGGGCAGCTAAAAACCACAGTGCGTGCTAAGCCTTACTTAGCACACACATTTAAGAGCTTGATTTAGTCAGAAAGCTGTTAAACATGTTAAAACTTTTTGTGTCTAGTAACTCTACATCTGTTACCTCATTTTACAAACTACATTACTATGAAACTACGCAGTTTCTAGGTTAATGAGGATTTTAATTGAAGGTGTGGTTGAACGTACATCCATCAATTTAAAGATCAAAAGGCAGGAATTTGTCGAATCCCCTCGCAGACTTCAAACTGGATTAGTTTAGGATCGTGACTACTGTTAGATAAATACGGCAGAAGTTTAAATTTACATTTATTTATTTATTAATCACAAAATCCACAGCTCTTAGAAATACCTAAAAACACTTATTTTACTACTATTACAGCCAATTACGGATTTACAATTTATTAACCTTACAAATAAAATTGCAACAGAAACTTAGAAAACAAAACAAAACATTTCTATGTTTTTAAAACTCTTGTGAAGTGTGCAAGAGGAGTTGTGTGTGAGTGTGTTATAATATTGTATTGTATTATGCGTTTCAAATGAGAGGAAAATCGACTAGTCCCCCAGCAAGCTACAATCGGACAAGACAATCTATTCCAAAAGCCTCAGTTATTTTTATTAACTCCCAGATTTCGACACAATCCTGACGAATCGCGTCACAATGAGCGAAGCCGCCGACCGTCCTCGCATTCGGACACACAGTAGCGTTAGTGTATTAGTGTATTGTATAGTGTAGTGTAGTCTATGTAGGTCTGTATTTGTACCTTCCATTCAATTCAATTCCTAATAGTTTCATTCAGCTTTAGCTTTATTAGTCAGTTCGCCACACACAGAGGTTAATAATAGTTTTCTAAACATACCTTTTTTGGAATTAAATATATCTATGTGAGAGAACTGTTTATTAAAATTCCTTAGTATTCTATCAATAACTGAGTTTTTAGCGTAGTTTGTACCTCTATGTGGCACATCGAAAAATTGCGTGTGCATAGTCCGTCGAGACGGAGTACTCAATCTTACAACTAAGTCATTAAGAGCGATACTGTTAATGTTTCCACTACAAATACTATAAAGAAACAACATATCCGAAATCATACGCCTATTCTCCAATGGAAGTATATTATGATGTTTGCATGATAGAAGATAATCTTTTTGTCTGAAATTACTGCGATAATTAATATATTTAATGAATTTAGACTGTATGGATTCTATTTGCTGAATATAAACCAAGTAGTGAGGATGCCAGATGTTGCTACAGTATTCTAAGATACTGCGTATGTACGCAAAATAAAGTATTTTGATGCAATCTATATCGGTAAATAATTTACACATACGCATAGTAAATCCAAGATTTCTGTACGCCTTACCAACGACATAAGCCACATGCTCCGAAAACAGGAGTTTTGCATCCAGAACGACCCCAAGATCTTTAACAGTATTACTACGCACAATAGTGCCACCACTAAGACTATAACAGTAGCGGATGCAATTTCGCTTCCTAGTAAATGTTACAACCTGAAATTTGTTTACATTCACATTGATTCTATTGGTACTATAGTAGTTAGATAATCTATTCAAGACATTTTGTAGCTTCTCACAATCATCCTTATTCCTAATATTCATATAAATCTTGGTGTCGTCCGCATACATCAAAAACCTTGCATTGAGAACATGTTCTCCTATATCGTACAGGTAGATAGAGTACAACAGGGGTGCCAAAATTGAGCCCTGTGGCACACCAGATGGTATGGTTACGCAGTTAGACCTTTGTCCACCTAGTATAACAATTTGAGACCGATTCCTAAGGTATGACTCAAACCATCTGAGCAAGTTACCGCGGATTCCAAGCTCCTGCATTGTTTGAAAACATGATTAAAATTTTAAAAACTTCGTAAGTCAAGTGATCGCTAGCGTTAGCTACTGCTGAGCACGGAATTTTTGGGTTCGATTTTTGGGTCGGGCACTGTTATTGAGGGTTCTCTTCTAGAATTTCAAACAATAGTCGCCTCGTGTTACATGAGGCATTTAACATAAGAAATGTGGGTGTACATACTGTAGGTACATCTCTGCCTATACAAGGAACTTAGGCATAATGTTATTTCGTTTTCTTCATCATCATATTTCTGCCTTATCCCACTTTATTTGGAGTCGGCGCAGTTTCTTGTTGTCTTCCATATTTATTGGTTGTCATCGCAATAGCTTCAACCTTTCTAGCCATATCAAAATCACTCAATCCATACATCACTTTTCGTCACAATACTGGAACTTCTGCATTAGATATATTTATTCCTGACAACTAAAATTCCCGGACAACATCAAAATACGTCTTGTGCTTAAACTAACACACATTTCTAAATATTTTGGGCTCAACATCTGTGACAAGGATTATATTAAATAACATTTCCTTTCTTCTTCTTCTTCTTCTTCTGCGTGTCTTTTGGGATTCGTTATAGTCGTGTGGTTTCCGGAATAGGTAACGCCTGGCCTTTGCTCCTGGGTGTCGTTAACAAAGTCTGCATTATGGTCAAATGAGATGAGCGAAAGCGAGGCCGCTAAGTGTAAGGTCCTAAGTTCGAAAACTGGGTCGGGAAAACTGTTATTGTATTTTCCATCAGGCAGATAAACGTTCAAAAGTATCCTGGTTACTAAACAGGTCAGAAAAACAGAATTAATTATCCCGTGCTTGACTGACACGTAGGAGTAGCCTTCTAAAGCCTATCCGTTACGAAGTTGTTCAATACCTATCAAAATCAATTCATTAATTTACAAGTTACAAGCTGATAATATGAATGAATGTACTCGTACTTTTACCCACAAATTAAGCTGTTTACAACACCTAACCCAAGAAAATACGTAAAACGTCCCAGCTAAGAACGTTCACTACGAAAACATACGCTGAATAAAATTTTCAGCGCTAAACAAAACTAAAGCATGAAAGAATTTTAGAGAAATGACTTGCCTTGGAAACTTGTAGACGAAGCCACGGTATGGGGGTAGGTATAAATTTAGTCCAGTACGTCAGATTTCTTTAAATATCTAGGTAAGCTTTTAGAAAAGTCCACTGTGGATTCTACGAAGAAACATACCGGGTTTCGGGTAACCAAGCATGTATGATGGGAGATGGATAAAATTGGAAAACATTATCATCTTTTGTGCTCGTAGAAAAGCTTTCTTTCGAAACCAACGAATGATTTCATCATGCAAAGTATATGGCAAATATTTTGACAATGGCACCAATTTCAATAGAGTTATATATAGAATAGGATAATAACTATTACGAAGAAAAATTTTGATTGAGATTGAGATTGTACGTTTATGAAAATTCTTTCCTTAATAGAAAACTACACTTTCGCTGAGTGTCATAGCTTCCTTTTGCTTAGCTTGTTAGTCTATTCAAAACAAGGAAGAGAAGAGAAAACCTCATTCATTCTTGAAAACATATTCATACTAGTTTCCCGTAAGTGGCAGACATGCAGTTTCATTTGTTGCTTACAGTTGCGAACACTTGAGCATTCTCAATGTAAATAACATTCTTTAGATTTATTTACGTCGAGACTTTCTAAGGAACAAGGAAGTTTTATTTTATCACTAGCTTTGCCAGCTATTGTAATTTACGGATCTTGGGCATGCGTTCCCGTGGGAAAATTATGTTTGGGATAGAAAGTATCCAATGTCTTCAGTCCTGGCGCCTATTGTTTTTCATAATTATTGATATTTGTCCGTGTCCCAAATAACTTGTCTTTCTTTCAATTTTCTAATCCAGTCCATGATCTATCTGTATTTGAAACATAATGAAGTACATCCAATAATAAGTTGTGTAACTAATTTGGTGTACAATAAAGTCTATTTCATCCTATTCTATTCTAAATCCGTAGCGTACCGTTTAGATACCACTTACGACCACTAAAGTGTCGGGTTCAAGAATAATAATCCAAATAAATATTATGTGTCTTATCCGTAAAACACTTCAAAAACTTTTACATCCTAGTTCTAACGAATGTAACATACTAAACGATTCGCTGCAACTATTTAACAGTAAGTAGCAAATACTAGGGTATTTCAATGGTGGTCACATTCCTTAGTTTGCCGGGTACGTGGTCGTTATTGCATTCGTTGATAGTTGTAAGGACTGTTTTAAGTTATAAATCTGTTTTAATAGTGCGATAATGTTGTTACGACAATATTGTTACAGTGTTTTAACTTTATGTAAGCTGAGTAAAATCGTTTGTGGTAGCTTTGAGTTAATGGAACCGCTTCTCTATCTAAAGAAGAATTTACAAGATTCAATAGATTTATTATTTAGCCACCACTGCAATGCAGTAATTAAAACTATTTTCTGATTTTTTATTTCGTAGACTATACTGACATCTGGGGGGTTGTCACTTTATCGTTACATAAAAATTGTGTCGTAGCCTGACTATCCTGAGTGATCGAAAATTGATCGAAAATCGAAATACATCGAAATTTGATCTATTTCACGGCAAAAAAAAATACATTTGTTAAGAAACTAGCGGCTCTTATTTAGTTTCTACCCATTATGTTGTCGCATTTATTTTATTGTTGATTTCATATTTAACATAATAAAAGTTTATGTACTATGTGTATAAATACTGTTATATTTAAATCAAAATCAAAATATTTTATTTTTATTTAAGCCTACATGGGCACTTATAAACCGTCGACAAAAGGTGCACGGTTCGGGTTAGTCGTTTCCTATGGAGAAGAACCGGCAAGAAACTCCATGGTTACTCTTTTAAAATTTGTTTGGTTTTACAATATTTCCATGTTATAGCATTAGTACTTGGATATGGGGGGACAACGTAGGCCCGACAATAAGTCGTAAGAAATTAAAAAACAAAAAAAAAATGTAAAACGGAATAAAAAGTTGACAAATGTTAACAATCATCTAGAAATCTAGAAGGCCTACAATGTTCACACATTCACAAAACAATCGGTAAAAGAATCTATACAAAGGTAAAAAAAATAAAAATAATGTCGAAATATAAATAACGTAGTAAACATTTATTTACACCAATTAGTAAGTTAAATTGCGGAGTGATGTCACATCGATTCGATGAATCACTTATGATTGAGTCTTACCTACAACACTATGTACAGCGGTTGCTACATTAAAAAAAATTAAGATCATTGGCAGCTGTCAGTTTAGTCTACGTAATTAAAAATCACAGTATAGCAGATTTATTTTAGTGAATAATTTAATCGCACATCATACACTTTATAAACGAAGAAAACTTCCTCACTACCATTAAAAGTTAAAATGTTTCGTTCGGTTTTAGGAAGTAATTTTCTGATTACAAACATTCTGATAGATAGATACAGTATCTTTGAGTGCGTGGATGCTTTTTAACAAGAAAAAAAGGTTTCAATGGAACACGAGAGCGACGACGCGGGAAAAGCTAGTATGAAATACAGAAGTTCTTGACATTACCTGTTGAACACGAATATCCCAATACAAACATGTGTGGCAACATTGCTGTAACCAAAAATCTTGGCAGACCTGCTCCATAAGGAATCTGGAGCATCCTCCCAAAACTCCGGAGACCGCCATTGACTTAGTTACAAGGCAGTTACGTAACGAAAACTCGTACGTTTGTACTTACGTAACTGTTAGTACCAAAAACGTATCATTACTCGTAAGGACTTACGTTTCATCGTTTTAACATCCCTTAAATCGAATGTTGGGTGTAGTGCCGGAAAACGAATGTCACCTTTATTATTTTTCCCAAGAAATTAGACTTTTCATTCAAACAAATATCTCTCGTTTGCTCCCCTACATCATAAAAAAAAGCCTTGTACAGCAAAACTCTCCAAAAATCTTTAACAGCCCCTAAATTGTATTAGAATTGAAAAACTTGTAATGACAACCTTTACTATTTTCTGTTAGTATTAATGCCAAGTTTCAAATATATAAGCCCAACAAATTGCCACCTTTGGGGTCCCTTACGGGTAAAATTTCCGGTAATCAATAAACTCATTGTTTTTTTTTAGTAATCATTTGATGATTTCAGATGTTTTACCTTCCAAACCGAAGAAGTTTCATATAAAGTTTCAACCCCTATTTTATCCCCATAAGGGTAGAATTTCCAAAAACTCATAAATACAAGATATATTTTTTTTATCAACCAAGAGCGTAAATGTAAAATTTCATGTATCCAATTTACAAACTGTAAAAATTTCATACAATCTTTCAAACCCCTTCTTACTCACTTAGGGGTCGATTTTCCAAAAACCAATATATACATTAATTCTTTTTATCAACCAAGAGCATCAATCTAAAATTTCACGTGTCCAACTTTCAAACAGTAGAAATTATATACAAACTTTCAAACCCCTTTTTACCCCCTTAGGGGTGGAATTTCCATAAATCCTTTCTTAGTGCTCACTTACGTCACTTGTGGAACTTTTCTACCAAATTTCATGTTTCTAGGCCTAGCGGGTTTGGCTGTTCTTTGATCAATCAGTCAATTAGTTTCTTCTTTTATATATATAGATAACAATAGTTATAGTTATTGATATATAACTATGATTATACTGATTACTTTTAGTAAATCGATTGCGTCCGGTTCCGTTCCACGGCGATAGATAGATCACCATCTAAATCCTTTCTTTATTTAGATACAAGATGAGCTTTGAAATAGTCTTTTGTGTACAAAACTCATTATATTTAGAAAGTTCAATTATTTAGTTGCAACATTGAAAAATGTTTACGCATCGAGATTCAGCGAAACTCCGTTCGAATTTTCCAGTCACAGACGTTTTATCTAAATGATATTTCATTTACTTTTTCAAGTTCTCGAAAACAATTGTCGAACGTTTTAGTTGAAAAATATCGATAGTCGATAAGTCACGTCACTTGCTGAAGTTTACGCAAGGGTATCTTCTATAGACGATCCTTTTACATATAAATGTCGGGTAGTACTGCGAATGACATAACATTGTAGTCTAGGAGACAACGCTTTAGGAAATGCGTCATTTTGCCGGGTACCCAGATATAGTTCTATTTCTCTTATTAACAATTGCATTATTTTTGTTTCAGGTACTTAAAGCAGATATCTACTTCACACGAATCCGTAAATAGTGTGTACGTACCTCCATAATTCAGTCTATACTTCTCTGTTAATTAACGAAAAAACTCGGTAGACAAACAATGTTACTTGCCAAACTTTACCCATACACTTCTTGACCTAAAAACATAATGTTATGACAAAATGACCCTTATCCACCGGATTAGTGATATGGAGTAGGTACCAATGTAAAGTAAGCCTCAATAAAATACACTAAATATTAGGCTAAATATGTTGTCAAAACAAATAATACGGAGTTCCTTTGAAAGTCAGCACCCGGTCTCCTGGCCCTTATTTTTTTGAGTTTGATCCAATGACTTCGCCCGCTGTAGTTGGAGCGGAGGGGCGTGTCAGATTTTCACTCACTAAAACCTATCCCTGTTCCTCCAGTTGCTTGTGCCAGGGCCGCGGTAACTCTCTTACTTTATCCGCGACCCAGACAGGCATCAGCTCTAGCGGACCTGCCTCCTAGCTAACAAGAAAACAAGAGGTAAATGGAGGACTATTAACTTAACGTTTTATGTGTGTTGTGATCGATACAATATGAGTTTGGTCTTGTGTGAACAAGGTTTCATTTTTGTTGTTATCTTATTGACAACAGCTGTCACAAACATTGGGTTACAATGGCCGGACCATCTACTGATGACAGATTTAGAATTATGTTAAATTTGTTGGGGCTTGTAGAGTATTTACTTGCTATTGATACGCTGTGTTTGTTAAAAATGAGTGTTTACACGATTTTCCGGCAGTTTTTTGTTTTTATTTTGCCTTATTTCATAGGGAAACGAGTTCTGCGAAATGTGGATCGGATAATTGTATGAAATTTCGAGGATTATTTTATAAATAGTCGGATATCGATGCGTTCGAAATTACTACATCATTTCTGGATCAAAAATGTAACGATGACGATTTGAAAGCAAGTCGTTATAACGAAAAATTAACTATGAAATACCTACATGTTGGTTTTGCCTGACTGCAAGGAAAGGGTTATGTTCTTTCGTATCTGTTATATTTTGTAGTCCTGCATAAAGAATTTAAGATCTTACGTTATATTTTATTTCTTAGCACACAATTAATTACCAAAAGCCTAAACAATAACATAATACAAACATGAACTCACGCATTTTTACCATGGGGGAAGTCAGAAACTACAGAACGCCACCTGCTACGCTACGATCCTTACATACTCCTTTTGCTTACGTCACGTTCATACATCTAGTTGTACATGCACGCCGGTTATGAGTACTGCGCACCTGGCCTTTCTGAAGAACATAATCTGTACACGTAATCGCTCCGTAGCTCTCAGACTATACTGATTTCCGCTGTGTCGTCACTACGTCAGTCGTAAAACGTCTATAGACGTTACGAGCAGTCGGCGTACGTAATGTTCCTTTAGAGAACCGGGTGGTGCTGGCTTCAATTAGGAGGATTGGAGATGAATCTGTGATATTGGGGATATGCTTGTTGGAAGGTGGAAAGGAAATTGCAAGTGAATGAAGAGAATAAGATTTTCTGATTGAGTATTGTGCAAAAATAAAAACGACTTAAAAAAGTCATGTCTGTTGGCACAAACATTATTTCCAGTCAGAATCATAAAAATAGTACATTTTCGAAGGAAACAATTAGAGGCATCATTCAAATTTGTTATTCATCAAGTTTCTGAGTTATTATGTCGACATGGAGGTAGTCACTCCATGTAAAATATAGGTACTCAGCTGCATCGGCTTAGGCTCAAAAGCCGGCCCTAATAATAGTTGGGAAAAAGGCTAGGCAGATTAATGTTACATAATTAGCTGATGACTGCTGATTGTACAGGCTGGATCAGTGCTGGCAGAAGGTGTCCTGAGGGTGAGAGGCCGGACAGAGGTATCTACCGAACCGACCGAGACGAAGCTGCCGATTATACTCGACGGCCGCCATCAGCTAACTAAGCTCCTCGTGATACTGGAACACTTGCTGTTAAATAATAATAGCCTTACAGGTAGGTCTTCAAGCTTTACACCTCAACTTGGTTCTTGGTATTTTATATTCGTGAATATTAGCACACATTCAATTGCTATAAAAAACTCAAAGACGTCACGACAACAGACTAGACGAAATATGAATAAAAAGGAAAAAGAAAATAGGCAAAAGTAGATTTTCTATGATATTTTACAATATTTAGATTGAGAGTGATTTGTTTTTACGAAAAATTTACCTGTCGTTGTTTTCATTAGATAGTAAGACGTAAATATTTACGTACCTATCGAATAATAACTATGTCAGTTAAGACTTGATTTTCTGAGATATTTTGTAATTTTTAGATCGCAAGTAAATTGTTCTTGTTTTGATGTTATTGTCAAAAACAAAATATACAGGCACAAGGAGAAACTAAATTTATTATTAAGTTGATTATCAGTCATACTTTATTATTGAACTAGATCTTGGCAAAAAAAAAGATTTCTTTGGATTTTCCTGGATCTTTGAACTTGTTTTGGAATTTGTTTAAACTATTACTTTGAAATAGGAAATAAATATGAGTTGAAACAAATACCATTGGTATAAGTTGTTGGTATTAGAACGGAATAAATTATAAAAACTAAGGGCCTATACAAATTAACATTCTAACAGCAATTACAATGACCTGTCTTAGAAAAAACCACGTGAAATTTCGGTAACGTAAGTCAATGTGTAAGGTAGAATTTTCACCCTTACTCACCAGCGTGCTCAGGAGTAGTTATTCTGCATGAGACTATAGCAGGGATGATTTCACATGAAGTTGATTAAAGTAAAAGTCACACAGTTTGGTCAACTAATTTAATTCTCCGAGAACAGTCCGTCATCACAATCTCTTGATGTTCAAAATATAGGTATAAACAACTCACTTTCAGAAGGAATACATTTTATCATCAATTCCCAATACTGGAGATATGATTTCTCAAACAGTACCGTTATCCTGTGTAGACCATAGACGCATTTTCTAAAGTATCCTTTATGTAACTAATTTGAAAAGAATTTAATAATTTATTATTTTGTATGTTGAATTTGTGTGTTTATTGAATTAAATTATTTCACACAAATAGGATATATTTTATTGATACGTTTATCAATGCCATACATAATAAAATGGCAGCGCCACCTCGTACCTAAATGACCAAACAATCCACCAGGGCATACCTGATCAAAATTGGGTTTGTCTCAAGGACACCAGATGTCGCTAATATAATTATGCCATTTATAATTGTTACAAATGTAAACGCTGATAGAATGTTACTTTTTTTTATTTGTGATGGGTTTGTCTAGGTAGGTGGGTCTAGGTCATAGGTGACAGAGACAGAGTCGACGATGGAGTGAGCTTACCCAGAAGAAGCCTGTTCACTCTAACTTTGAAGAGATTCGGGTTGAATGCGTTCGGAAACACAGACGCAGGTAGTGAGTTCCATTCATTCGCTGTGCGCATTATGAAGGATGTTTGCAAGCGCTTGGTGCAAATTGGTGGAATGGCAACAAGGTAAGGATGATAACTTGCAGTGCGTCTAGATGTCCGATGGTAGAAGGGGGCTGGTGGGATGAGGTCGTGGAGTTCTTGAGCACACTCACCGAAGTACAGTCTGTAGAAGACCGACAAGCAGGCAACTTTGCAGCGATGAGCCAAGCTGTGTAGCTTAGCATTCGCCAGCTCAACGTCGCCAATAAGCCTCTTGGCTCTGCGTTCCACCGAATCAAGCGCGGCAAGCTGATACTTAGCTGAGCCATCCCAAAGGTGGCTGCAGCAGGTGCTTTACTTTATAAAACTCAAAGCTATGAGGTTTATTCAGTATTGTTTTCTTTTGTGATATACGCAAATGATGATGAGGCGCCAACTTCAGTTCTAAATGGATAGTCGGTCATACCAAACTTATCAATATTTAAATCCCACACAAGTCTAAGGTTTCTAAACCATCAAATATCCCACACACATAGTAACATTCAATTTAACTCGCCGTATGCAGCGCTGCAGTGGCTGGAAACAGTGGAGTTAGCATAAAATAGTGCTGCATGGCCGATCATGCGGACTACAGCACAATTGCTGTTCTGAATACATAATTATGCTGTTTCTCTGTGTGTGCATCAAAGTAATGTGTTGACTTGATAGAGTTTATTTGCAGCAGTAGAGGCCCAGTAGTTACGGCCCTGACTTACGAGTTGTAGATCGTGGGTGCGAACCCAAGCAGGTGCTTTACTTTGTGTAACTTATTTCATCACCGCTGCTCTCAAAACGGTGATGGAAAACATCGTGAGGAAACCGGAAAATGTCCTAGAAACAAACATTCAAAGACATCTGATATCTACCAATCCGCACTGGGCTCGCGTGGTGCCCATTTCTTCAATGAGAGGAGACATGTGTCCTAGCAGTGGGAACATTAAAAGGCTGATGATGATGAGAGAGTATTTGTGAATGAGCTAGTCTGTGGAACTCACCGAACTCTGAATGTTTGGGTCAGCTTCCAGTCTAAACGGATGCAGCTGTTTGACCAGTGTTTTACATGGAGCAAATGCCTATCTAATACCTTGATATTTAGTCGCATTTGACTAGACTTGTTCTCGAAGTGCAACGGTAAGCGCAAAACTAGGACGCAAAAGTTAAGTGACTGCGGATCGATCTAAATAGTGCAAGCCAGTGCACTGTAATAAAAGTGACTAGAATAATGACAAGATAGCAGGCTCTAACCACAAATTACGTAAGCGACGGCGTTCTATTTTGTGCTCTAACCCAGTTGAGAAAAGTGATTAATCGATGCCAATTTGTTCCATTTGTGAGACGACACGACTTTCTCGCATTAAGTCATCTGTGTTTATTAACAAACTTCAAAGCTCCTCGAAGCACTGGTATCAGGCATTGTCCTTGAAAGCCTAAGTCGAGCGCTGCCAGCTCTCCTTACATTACTGCGTCGGCACTACATATTTATGTGAGCCAGGCCGCGCCGCGCTATATATCTTGTAAGTTCAAACGACAAGACAATCACAAATGAAAGTAACTTGGTGCATGCGAAAAAATAGGGATAAGCGTTCTGTGTGCGAACGCTTTGGGACGTCGGAGTTTGTGGCGAACGACCTTAAGGAACAAACAAGTCTATAACGACAGAAATGGATAAATAAATTGGCTGGCTGGATCTGAAATCCCAAATTCAATAATAATAATTATAAATAATAATATAAGAATAATTTACCATCAGTTTCAACTTGTTTTCGGAACGAAGTATTATTTATTATTCCTAGCATGCTTCTTTAAACGAAGTGTTTCACAAGGAGCTTTACTACATTTTTATTAACCTTTGCTTCCTCTAAGATAAGTAGGTAAAGGAAATCCCACGCTCAATTGGGTCGTATAACATCTCTGGTCATGTTTATCAAGGTGGTAGGGACGATGATTCTAAATTTACTCATTTTAGGACAACGCTACACGTGGAAGCTGTTAGTATGCTAACAATAAGAATTTTATCCTCACTTCTGATAAGTCTTCTAAACAACGACCCACAACAACGTTTTACAATGAGGATACCTTTTTTTGCATAATGTTCTTTTTCCTAATATACTTTGGCATAACTGTTTTGGCATAATTTGTTTTGCCTTAATAATCCATACCAAATTTTTTTGGCATACATTTCATGTAGACATAATTATCTTGAAGATTATTATTTTTTAGCATAATTTTAATTCGCATGATGTTACTAGCCCTAATGACTATTAGCATAATAGTATTAAGGCATAAAAAAATATAGGAATAACGTAAACAAATTTGAGTTATTTTTACGTATTTTAATTTTAGTAACAGAAACGAATCGCTGCAAAACCGACTCCACGTAGTCTTGTCTGCCCTACCCCTAGTGTTATTTAAAATCGCGTAGGCGCGGGGGCGAGGCGGCCCGCGAGCTGATGAGCAAGTCGCTTTAACTCTTGCCACCGTGGCTGAGGCTGCGGTGGTGAGCGTTAAACACATCTGCGATGAGCAGATCGCGGGCCGCCACGCCCCCGCGCCCCGACGAACGCAGCGCCGGAGCCGTGACAGAAACTATGTCTGCTGCATGTTGCATGCTGCATGCTTGCTAGCATGGTGCATGCCTGCTACTTGCATGGTGTATGCTTATTTACATGTTTGCATGCTGCATGCTTACTGCATGCATGGTGTATGCTTGTTTGCATGCATCTTATAGGAAAATAAAAACCCAAAAAAATTTTAGTAGTTATTTATTATACGTATTAGTTATGCTTAGAAAAATATGTTAATGCGTCAACAAATTTATGCTTTAGAATGTTATGCTTAAACATTATTATGATTAGAGAAATTATGCAAAAAAAAAATGCTTGTGTTGTTATGCGTAAATGTAATTAGGATAAACAAAAGTATTCCATGTTATATTATGTCTGAAGTTTTTATGCAAATGGATAGGGAACCTTTACAATGTTGTTTATTCTAAGAGCTCACCAAGAGATCGCTCTTAATGATTATTACCATATATCACGCGTAATGGCGTGAATTTAGACTTGACGTGTAGGCATAAGTATACTTTTAATGACGCATAATGTGGGGAGGAGATCGTATCTTGGAGATATTGCAGATGACCCTGTGGTATAATTATTAGGTTTTGATATTTCGATTGTCATCCCCACGTATCCTGTGAGGGTGAGCAGGTCGTATCTAAATAATAACAACCGCATGGATCGCTTTGCAAAGGTAAGTCCATTGATGAGTTACCAGATAAATCGAGAGACCAAATACTTATAATATTTTTTGAATTCGTAGATCTTTGACAAAAGTAACGAATAGTTAGTAGCCCAAAAGTCTTCGCTACTGCTAAAAATGAGGTCCTGGGTTCAATTCCTGAGCCGGTTGGGCATTTCTCAGTAGTTACCTGTATTTGTGCCAGGTTGGCAATAGGCTGGTCCTCTACTAAATGGGAATAAAATATTACGAGCACGCTGTAGGTCACCTCTGCCTTACTCTTCGAGGACTACAGGCGTGATGCTACGGTATACAGTAACAAAATAAATTCTCGCAGTCAGTCTACAATAAAAGTCATCAAATATTCCTAAAGCCCAGCCTCAAAGTTAATCGAATAGAAATACGATAACAGTGTAGTCAGCACTGTACATTGTGAGCTCTGAACTTCATTCAATTAGTTTATAAACCCAATATTTCAGTGTGGATGGAGAACAATTTAATTGAATGGGAGATAGAGCTGTGGATTGATTAATTAATCAATTGATTTTATGAGTTTGGCCAGTTGACCTTATTAGACTGATACAGGCAAAGGAATTACGAGAATATTAGTTCTGAATTAAATAGGCACAATGCTGGACACAAGCCTTCTCTCTGTGAAAGTGAATGAATTAAATATTAATCGATTTTTTTCTTGCCTATAAAATGGGGGCTCCGCGAAGTTACATTCTATCAGCGATAACGATTGTCAAAAAATCCATAGTAAAGGTTTGATATGCTCCACCGAAATGTTACGTGTTCAGTCCCATAAATATTTTGAGCTTTTAACAATCGTTACCGCCGATAGAATGTCACGTTGTCGAGAGCCCACGGCCTCACTTTCCTTTATCGTGAATGAAGAATGTAAAAATTATAAAAATAAGGTTGTAACACGATCTTAAACTACTCCAAGACATCCAAAAAAAAACACCACTCAAAAATATCAACCCAATACCTTTCGGTGCATCTAATCCAGAGATTCCAACACACATACGCACCTCTTTATTGGAAAGATAAGCCAATTTTATGCCCTCTGCCGTAGGTATAACAATTTCCGCCTACGTACAATAAATTGAAATGTCTTCATAATAAAATTTATATCTCTATTAGAGTTTTATTTATGAGAACAGTTTGAAATTAGTTTGACTCGTGGTCCAGTTTAGGCTACGTTTGAACGGAGACACTTTTGTGCTGCAACTTTGTTGCTGTTGTTTTTGGTGATAGCCTTTCAATGTCGATTGTCGTTTAAGAAATAAACGCTTAGTGTTGTTGACGATCGCTGAATTTTATCTGATCGCAAAATAGGGTCTGAAATAAAGATGACATTTTTAAGTTTTGTTTATATGTCGACAAAACTGTGTCACGTTGGGCATTCGCTTGCTTTATTTTTGCGGTTTTTTTTAAAGTGCACGTATCTTACAATAGAATGCACTACGATCAACATACCTTTTGCGTTGGTACGCTCTTAAGCCTGTGTTCAGTTTTTCACCCTTTGTTGGCAAATCAAACTGTACCTTACTTACCAAAAATGTAGACAAACTACCCCGTCATGAACTTTGTTTTTGACATCTATGATTTATATCACTTACTACTAACGATAATATACATACATACAGTACATTATAATCTACTAATGGTAGAGACATGAACTTCTAAACGACCACTTTGTTTGCGTTGAAGTTCTAATAGATAGGTACTTAAGTACATTCAAATTCATACTCGAGTTTACGGGGTAGTTTGCCATGAATGCTTATGGCCTCATACCGTTGTTCAAATGGCGATTAAGGTCATCAAACAGTGTGTCTCGTCTATGTTCATATAGTGTGTTGTATATCTTAAATGGTGTGTACTGAGTTAAGGAGGCATGTGGGTAGATTTTGGGCACTGGTGGAATCAGCAATTGCATATCATTGAAGTTATCGTACTATACCTTTACAGGTCATAGTACGATAACTACTATTATATATGTATTTTGAAAAAATATCAAAATATAAAAGTCGTAAAATAAGAACCACTACCTAGTGGTAGTCCACCAGACCTCCTTCAATTGAGCCCCACAATTGAGCTACTACTTCGCAACTATTGTCTTTAAAGTTACTGTGTGTGCTACCGTTCCAATCAAAGATACACGGACGAAATATGAAAATACGCATCATCTTATCATCAAGCGTTTACTTTAAGAAGGGTTAAGTAGAAAACACCCTCCTTTCGTTATTTATGTTAAGTCTCACGTTGTAGAAGGTGAGCGTGTTGACATTGACCACTTGCCATTAACCGGGCACGAATGTAGATACGTTTTGAGAACAGTTAATATAATATAAATATAATTTAAAACGTTTATTTTCTCTCCACAAAGTTACTTATATGCTTTGCCTTGCAGTTTAAACCAGCCGGGCGGGAACGACCTCTGACATAGGCTTGAGTCACAAATTTTATCACGGTTTTTGCTCTCAAACTGTGATAAAAATTTGTGACTCAAGCCTTTCTCTGTAGGCCGTGCTCGCCCGGCAGGATTTATCTTTGTGAGAGACTGGTGCCTATGATAGGTTTCAATAAGAACCAGAGTTCCCAAGATCTCTTTCGATTTGTCGAAGCTTTGTGTGTTTCGATGAAAGTTGCGATTTCTATAACTCCATTCGATTGCATATTTTCATAAAGGACATAATCATCACTGATGGTTAATAGGCTGATGATTCATAAGCCTATTAATTCTCCCACTGCTGGGACACAGGCTTCCTCTCTGTAAGAGGGAGGGGCCGTAATCCTCCACGCGGGCCCAGTGCGGGCTGGTGGATGTCACATGTCTTCTAATTTTTGGGTCTAGGACATGCCGGTTTCCTCACGATGTTTCCTTCACCGTTTTTGAGAGCAGTGGTGATGAAATAATTTACACAAATTCAGCGCCTGCCTGGGTTCGAACCCACGACTTACAACTTGTAAGTTGCGGCCAATACCACTGGGCCACTACTACTCATCTCATAAAGGAAATGCAAACGCATAATTTACTGGTCCTAACAACACAAATTCTACCAATACACGATAAAACACGATGCTCGCGGAATTAGGTGTCAACATATAAATTGTAGCGGCTTTTCACCGAAATGATAATTACTGTGGTGAAATCGACAATAGCCTGCATTGCATACAGCAAAATATGAGAACATTTGCCGATATTGTTAATTTTACTAAACGGTGTAAGTAGATCCGTATTTATGAGTGGTGTGTGATAATTATTTGGGGACATACACTCGTGAATACTATCATCTTTATAAATATCCTACAATAATGTAAATTAATAAATCAACCGTCTTTTCATATTGAAACAAAATGTATGAACCCGTTATATTTATCGTTGGAAGTTTTTAAGCACAGGTATAAAAATTTACGACACTAAATAGAAGAAGTTAGGGGGGAGGCATAGGCCTATACTGTGTACCCTAACGAGTTGCTAGTACCTACTTACGTTTTGAATAGTCTTATGTAAAAAGCCGGGCATTGAGATCTACAATCTGTCTGCCAAGAGTGACGGTTATGACTTTACTGAATCTGGCTGCGTATTAGGAAACTTGACAATTTGATCTACTGAACTTATGATCTTCTTTTTTCTTGATCACTTATAGATAGAGAGTAAAGGAAATAAATAATATCGTGGAAAATGATTAGGTATTCAGAAAGGTTAGTAGCGAGGCAGACTACTCATGGTCTCAGTATATCGGACTTCCAATGTTGAATATTCGAGTAGGCCTCTCTTAAGAGTCTTTCAATGCATATTCCTAATAACTCACATACATTTTACAGAACTTTTAAGTACTCATTTAGTTCACAGACATAACATTTTATTACATAACCACTAATTTGATTTAATAGTGCCTACATTTGTGACTTTTATAAGCCGATCTATAAATCGGTTTAATACCTCCTTTGTAATGTGGGTGGTAAAATCTCTTGGTAAGTTTTCTATAGAGTATTGTGGTGTCGATGGCGCCGTAAATAAGATGTTGTTATTTATGATAATATAACTTAATTTAATGTTCCAACATTAAATTAAGACAACCAACCCATTCAACTTCAAGACAGCTTACTGGAGTAAGTTGTCTTGAAGTTGAATGGGTTATTAAGTGAGATAATTAAGTTTATAGTTATTAAGGGCCTTTCTCCTCGCATTTTTGGGAACATTTCTAAAGGTGTATCAATGTCTAGAGTTTTTAAATAGATAGGCTTGCGTTTAACCACACTCTCACCTAATAATGCCAAAAACGATTTGAAAACTTGATAAATAACTAATCAAAAATGTTCAATAAAACGGTGTTTTCTGACCTAGCTTACAACAACAAGTCTAGCCCACGGCCTAAATAGTCAAAACAATCGTATATAACTGTTACTTTGCCCAACTCAAAACAAATAAAATAGGTTTAAAGATATTTATTCTCCAAAAAAAGTCACTTACATGAGAACAATGCTTAAATTAAATTATATAAAGTTCGTCATAGACGGTACGGCAGCAATTATGATGCACCCATCCGATGCATTCAGCTTTAGGGAAGGGTGTTATTTGTGATTAAATATGCAGCTAATTGAGTTTTGAATTCATTGAATGAGCAACCTTTTCATACATGGGGGTATTTTATTTTCAAATAATATTTCACCAAGTCTCTAGGCAAGCGTGCTCTATCGTCGACCACATCATCGCTTACCATCAGGTGAGATAGTGGTCAAGCGCAAGCCTATGGATAATAAAAAAAAAAAAAAAAAAAAAAAACCATACAAAGACGGGATCGGTCAATGTGGCGACGCCTGGGGGAGGCCTATGTCCAGCAGTGGACGTCTTTCGGCTGAAATGATGATGATGATGATACAAAGACCATATAATATTCAGATCCATTTTGAGGCCTGAACCAAAATTCACAAAGGCCGCGGTTGGCACCTCGACGCGTGAGAAAGCAATTAAAATAAAATAACTTACCCTTGTGATTTGTTCGAATGTAATAATAAACTGGTAATAAGTCAAAAGACCAGGTGTATTTACGTAATCTAGGCTGGTGTTTGTTTGCATTAGGAATTATTGGGTTCAGTTGGTACTTTTGGAAAGGTCGGGGAATTAATGTAACTTGTGTTTTGGTTCGTTAGTTTGTAAGTCCGTGACCTAGCTTTGTATCCAGTTGAGGCTTTTAGCTAAAACTTTGCCTGGAGAGCTCCACGAACTATGAAAAGCTAAAGTTTATTGCCTTATGGTGATGTGTTATCTCTTGTCCTGTACTGTGCTCACTGAACTAACTTCAGACCTTAGTGGGAAGATCTCATTTGCCTAATATAACTTCACGCTTGTGTTGCCTAAAGGGTAAGGCTAAAGTGTACCTACCTAGAGTACACCAGATGATTATGGAGACGAGCCTAATGCATGCAACCAGACTCCAAGCTATAAAGAAGATAACACTTTGGCCAAATCGGATATCGAACCCAGGACCTTATGATTGTAACAACTAAACCAACGAAGCAGTTACTCTAATGAAAATACAAAGAAGATGAAGTTTTCCTTTTATCACTCAAGTAAAAATGTTTCAGTATAGGGCGTTTGCAAACAAAATCTAAAGAAGATGGAAACCTGTCTACTTCAGTATACTTTTTCAGTTTAATTTTTCTTTTCCGTTTATTAATAGAACTGTTTTGAGTGAAAGATCAGAAGTTCGCACGTGTCTGTTTGTTTAAGAAAGAAGGTACAAATAGTTTCTTTAACTTTTCTTGAAGGTACGTAAAGCGAATACGGCCTGAATTCCGCAAAAAAATACTCGTGCAGAACTTCATAAATAAATCTATGATCAAGATCAAGGAGGACCGAGGTCCGTGCTCTACTTGGTGAAAAACAACTGAAATAACATCCACAAAAGTATAAAAGCGCCATCTTTATAACATTTCTATATCAGCTCATTCGAAAAGAGAGACATTTTTGATTATATTATATGCGAACGAGCTCTCATGATTTTCATCACAAAAAATATGAATCTGATTCAGCACAAGAATTAACAAAATTCCGGACATAATTCCTGGTGACAAGAGGCTGGGCATCCAGAAGTACCACTAGTATTACGTCATATTTGCAGCTCCATAAGACATGGAATGGAAGAAGAAGTATAGGGCGTTCAGCGGCGAGATTGGCAGAAGATATTGTTGCCATCGTGGCTAGAACCTGTATGAGGCTGGCACAGGAATGCTCAGCAGTGGGCGAATTCGGGCTGTGGATGATGATGATGAAGACATGAAAACGCAAATTTGGCAGAAAAGCTTACACAGACAGGCGTGACATATAATGCGGCACCGATGCGACAAACATTTTTCATAGAAATTGGGTATGGTCGATTATGGTGATTGGTGTGGCAAACAAAGGCACAGACGTCAGCCATCCTTTTCTAGAAGCCATTTTCGAACCCCCCGCAACTCCTTTGTGGATAAAGCTAGAAGCCTAAGTTTTCAGAGATTTAGAGATACATAGTATAACTAGGCAAAACCCAAATTACATTTAATTTAAACTTGTCGTTTAGGAATTATTGCAAGTCAGTTCCTTAATTTCGACACTGACTCACTCACTCACCGATCATCAAAATTCTAATGTACTTCGAGTAGACTCACAAGCTTTATATTCTAACAGTTACTGTTCATGCTGTCCTTTTTGCAAGTATTTATTAAATCAAGGTTTTGCCTCATACAGAAATGTAATAGCCATTTTTGTACGAGAATGACTTCCACACATCAAGCACTTCCTCATTTTTATTCTTGTGGAATTATTACATATATTGCACAAAAGCTTGTTCCGCAACACAGCATGTCCCATAAATAAAAACCCATCCAAGTTATCCTACCGCACATAATCTATTTCGCGTCATGTCAGTGACATCAAAATGGCGTAAACGCGGGATTATACATGTACGCCATTTTTACGGCTGTTTTAAAAGTCTTCATTCTTTATTCAAAGATGTTTCTTTGACAGCTAAAGGCGTGACTGTGCTAAATTGGCCCGTCTTAGCCAATTCGCAAAAAAATTGAGCTGATTTCACTAATAGGGTAGCGTAGGTAAGGAAAGGGTAATGTTTTTCGAGCGTATCTATAAAACTAATAAAATAAAATAAATTTATTCATAAACTCAGGACTAGATACATTGCACGGTTAAGTGAGACAAGCAGTAAAGTTCTTAATCTAGTTAGTGGGTGCAGTACTGTCCTTCTAGATACGAGTAGGAGATGAAATAACCTGTGTTTAAAAGAAACAGATTGCGATCCCATGTCGTAAAAATAAGGTTTGACTTATATTCTGAACATGCTGTCAACATTTCATTATTAAAATCAATCAACAAAATAAAATAAAAAATGTAATTGAAATTAAATTAAAATTTTAGGTACTTAATCGAATGCCAGAAAAGAATTAATAAAATAAATTACAATAATCAATCAACAAAAAATATAAATTTATATAAAAATATATGTTCAGAGTGATTGTGAGTAGTGTATTTGTATTAGTGTAATGTGTGTTAGTTTTCTATTCTGTTTCAATGTAAATAAGGTTCAGTAAATAGGAGCGAACAGTCTTTTTGCAGATACGATATCTCAATCCGTAAGTCAAGACTTTTGCATTTATCTTATTATATAATGATGGGCCAAGATAGAGAGCGAATTTAAAAAAAAAAGCTGTGCGTGGTGGTGGGATTGTACAGATGAGGTGTCTTTTCGGCGTTTAGAGATTGCCTTAAACGGTGTACTCCTGTGTTCTGTGTATCTATATATGTATGTATGTCCATTTCTATAACACGCTTTACAGCCCAAACGGCTTGACGGATTATGACATGTGAGGTGTCCTTGGATTCGTCTCAATTGTGGGAGTGACATAGGCTAATTTTTATTTTTTTAAATAAGACTATCTAAAGACATGACTGTCATTAAGACTAGCTTTTTCGTCCAATCTGTATACGTCTTATTATTTCGGTCATTAAACTCAGTTCAGCGTCAAACTAATCTACCATACGTAGGTATCAAATTGTTATCATTACCGCGTTTTCATCTATATAGACGTTTCCATACGTCTGCGCACATTGATGCTCAAATAATAGACCTAACGTGACAAATATCTTATTATCCATTTTTGTTCTTTCCTTTTAGACCTTTGTTAGTTAAATATATTTCTTTAACAAATCAATTCTTTACCTACTACTATCACTTTTTCCTCTCTCCTTTTATTTATTCACTGATGGGTCAGGTCTTGACCTCGATCTGGCTTGATGGAAAGCGATGAATGAGATTACGACGGAACGAGCAAGCCCGAAATGTGCTTGTTCAGTGTTCGCTCTTCATCTTGCTTTGAAGGCTGATAGGTTTATGGACCAAACTATAACCCATATACAGGAGCCTCCATGTGTAAGAACATTACTACGTTCATACTATTTAGTTGTAAGAAATCTAATTTACCTTCCAAAGATTACCCTTTTAAATATGCAGTAGATTACCAAGTTACCTCTTCCGTAACTTTTATGACCGTTATAAAACTTCCGATCACCACAAATGAAAAATGAACAATGAAAGAAAAAGCTAAAACCCTGCGGCACTTTTAGAAGTCCAACTAGGTAGGTACTTGACGAAATTAATTGAAAATATGTATAATGAATGAAAAACGTAAAGTTGTAGCGTAGGCTCACGATTATTAATTCAAAATGTTTTGTAATTACAAAAACAATTAAAGCAGGTGGATGGGGCAACTTATCATTGTTTGAAGTTTGGTTCAAGTTATGA
Source organism: Orthosia incerta (assembly GCA_948252205.1). NCBI lineage: Eukaryota > Metazoa > Arthropoda > Insecta > Lepidoptera > Noctuidae > Orthosia > Orthosia incerta. The sequence continues at coordinate 12,674,656 of OX411761.1, forward strand.
GAGATTTGCCTGAATTAGATGCAATTATTTCACTAAGGTGTTATTCAACATAAGCGTTGACGCACCATGGAGGCCTCACATAATATTAAGTGATAGATATTCATTTACATGATTCACTAAATGAAATTAAACTAAAAGCATTATGATAACAGACTGATGGGACTTTGCAGCAAGAGAAAAATTCATAGATACTAATATTATTATAGACACGAAAGTAACTTTGCCTCGTCTATCTGTCTGTCATTATATTTACAGGTAAATTGCTCACTGAGTTTGAAACTTCTAACTTGGTACCAAGTGGGTCTGAATGCTTTTCGGCTACCACATAGCTTGTCCCGGTACCTTTTATACCTTAACCCCTTGAGGCATAAAATGCGGCGATAAATTGAGACCAGTGTTCATTACGAGTATATAATTAATAACATACTCTCCCTACAGTATGGTAAGTCAGTCGAATTCTTAAATACTATCTGCCTAGTTAATAAAAATACTATGTGGTTCCTCACTCATTTAGTTTAGAGGAAATTCTTGAGATGTAAGACAGGTTTTTTAAATTCTGCAAGGCCACTTTCAAAATGTCATGTGTAAAAACTTACGAAACTACAGATAGATCATTAAATACCTAGCCTTTTCCCAACTACATAATACGCAGGTCTGGCTTTCAGTCTAACCAGGTGCAGCTGAGTACCAGTAGGAGTGACTGTCTATCCGGTAAAGCAAAATTCGTCTTTTAGACCACTTTCGGATTGGCTTATTATTTTCTCTTAACGATGAATGTATTGTGTTGTATACACCTCCACATAAGAAATACCTTTTCACCTATCACCTCTTTCACACCGGTATGCCAATTATAATGATTAAAGTATAGATTAGCACTTATCATTACAGTAATATTAATGTTATTAAAACCAGTCACGTACATTTCTAAGAAGATAGCTGTATGCTTTTATGAGTCATTAAACCTCTTTTTATATAATGCGCTATGAATAATCTAAAACCACCTTTAGGTTCTATATTACTATGTACTCGTATTAATTGCTGTGTTACAGACGACCCAGTTGATGGAATGGTGAGAAGTTTTCTCCATGCATGAATTTCATACTTTGTTATACTGAAGAATAATCACATCTAGGCATCGCAAGACATCGCACGCCCTATGTCTTCCTTTGTAAAAATTAAAGGATACAGCCTTTTTCTTCCTCATTCTCAGTATTAATAGGCCCTTTCAAAATGATGTTAAGTTTTGGCATACATTGCCACAGAAACCCATCGAATTTAAGGTCATCATTGTCATAACAACAAATCAAACATTTGCCGTTCCCTACAAAGTGATTTTACTCGTCATTGTTCAACGTTGGCCTAACTGCCCTCGTAACAACTCCTCATAACACTAACCTTTTCAACCACAAAAGGCTTCAACAACCCGAAACTGTAACAAAGATCTTCATCACACGCAACTTCATTCCTTTTAGACTTATTCATCAATGTTCGAATGACAATGAACCCTGGACTGTTCGGGTTACATATTCTCACAATGGATTTACCCATTTTTGCGCTTGGCTCGCCCATGTTGGAAGCCTCGTCGTGACGATAAAGTTGGTATGTGTTTGTGATTGCGTTTATCTGATGTTTGGATGAATATGAATATTTGCTTGACATTCCATATTGTGTTGACAATAACAAGCTTTCTAGGAAAAAAAACGCTTTGAACTCTTTTTTATTATGGGTTAATAAAAATGATCTGATGGAATTTGGTTTAACGCTTTTGTGTTGCTGGGTTTAAAAAAACCCTTTTAATTACGAACAGAACACAATATGAAATCATATTTTTAACAAGAACCTAGTCTACCATGAAATTAATATGTCTGGAATGCAATATTTTTATAAAAAAATATATTCTTTTTATACTTATTAAGAAAGAGTCCCGATAATAATTTCGGGATTATCGAAAACAAACACAATTTAACGCTTGTACGCCATTTTCCAAATTTCAAAACACAATTTCTTAAGCCACAACCAGTCTTTAAAGAGGCCCTAAAAATCCAATCTCTTTTTATTCCCTGCCCAAGTTCAGTCTATTAAACAGCCACAGACATCGAACCTAACACAGATGCTTACTACATGCAAATGAGCCATCCTAGTTAGAAATCTAATATCATTATAACATCATTTGTATTACAACCACGTAGATTTTTACCCGAAGGGGGATGTAGGTTGGTTCAGACAAGTCTCAGACATAGCCATGCCACAGATGCGCAAGTAACGCTAAGGATAATTATTTCGTGATTTCCCCAACGAAATTTCAATCGGCTGTAGTGACACTGTTCAAACTAGCCATTGCAAGCCAAGCTAATGTGGTGGTTAGCCACCAAGATTCTCGAATGAGCGATGGTCGTTTGTAAATTGTTCTGATTCGGTCTAACGATGCAGGCCCTAGCTAGATCAAATCATAAGTCATTTATTCAAATTAGACTGACAATCAACATTTCTTGAATGCCAAAATTTACATGAAAACAGTCTCTTACACGCTCGTCAGTCAGCACTTCCTAGTATAGCTAAGAATAACTTGTGCAACCAACTCCCCAGCAACACATAATAACGGATGACTTTAAAAAGGTTGTTGAGACATACTGGATCCGAAAAGTAAACCACTTTATGCGTCGATGCCATTTGGGATTTGCCTTTGTCCAGCAGTGGACTGCGATAGGTTCTAATGATACAATCCAATTCTGCCCTGGCAACTTTTTTGCATCTAAAGTGTGGTGCAGCGGTGTCTCGTCTAAACAGACCCTAAGTCCTCAATTGTGGTAATATCAGCATTTCTAGTTTCTCTAACGAAGTGTTAGTAGGTGAGGGTTAGTGTTCAGTGCAAAGTATGTAATGTTCTTTTTATTGTATTGGGTGTATTGGTTCCCGAAGTAAGTGTTGTTGTTCTGGCAGTTTTAATCTAACAGCATGTTTAGGTGTTAAGGGGAATGTGGTTCTAGGGAATGCTGATTGTGGGAGTTACTTTGGATTATTGTAGGGTGTTTTTGGGATGGGCATAAGATTTTACTGATATACCTAATATGAATAACCCTTAATGTTTGTTTGTAGAAAGTACTGTTTATTTTTAACCGACAAGAAGACCTAAATTCGACAAATGTTTTTTTTTTATGTATGACCACGTATTACTTTTATAGAGTGGTCCGGTTTTAATCATTCTATTTTTGTTGGCAATAGTATATCTCAAAGTTTGTCCCATTTAAAAATGAAAAATATTTTTTTCACCTAAAGTTAGAAATAAAAGGATTTATGTACAAGCTGTTGCCCGCAAAAAAAAAATAGCCAATTTGTTTTTATATCGCAGAATAATATTGTAACTTATGGACCGCTTTACTTGAGAAATTATAAGTTCACCATAAAAACTTTCAACTCACTTTCCACCTATGGATGATTTCCGGGATAAAACTATCATATGTCCTTCCCAGGGTCTCAAACTATCTCCATACCTACCAAATTTGATATAAATCGGTTCACCGGTTTAAGCGTGCAGGGTTAACAGACAGACAGACTTTATAATATTATTATCTCATTGAATTTTCAATTATGAACCGATTTTATTTAAATTAAAATAGTATGTTTTTTGTTAAAAAAAAAACTTTTTAACAAAAACATACCGACGAAATAAAAAAAATTAAAAAAACTTGAGGCATTTTGAGTTGGCACCAAACAAACAAACATGCAAATTAATTATTGCGTAGAATTATGATTGTAGAACACAGACGAAATAACGAACGAAGAATTAACGAAGATCAACAGATCTTCGTTAATTCTTCGTTCGTTATTTCGTCTGTTAGGCAGGAGGCAATCTCTGGCAATAGATACCGAATCAGAAAGTTCTTGCACTAATAGAAAGCTACACTATCGCCAAAAACCATACCCCTCATCCCAGAGAAGCCCACATGTTCCTGTGGAACAGGCCACAGGAGCGAAGACGCTGGATTTAATTAAAGCTACAAATAAAGCAGACACTGAAAATATACCACGCTCAAGCAATTGAAACTGTTCATAAAAAAAGTTACTACTTACAAAAAAGACAACAAAGCGATTGCAAATAAAATCGAGCTCGTAATCGACTCCAATTCGAGTCAGATCGAGTTGAATCTATCCGGGTGTTGTACTGGCGCCGTTATCGGAACTCGGGTTAAGGATGTGGCATTCGATACTGGTATCGATTAATGAATGGGGCACAGCAATAGTGGTTTTATTTTTATTTGCTGCTGCTATGTTGGTCAGATTTCGTGCAATTGTGATTATGCATTGCATAATATGCAGTTCTCGCGAAGAAAGATTTTTGTCGTTTTAAGTTCATAATATAAATTTTTGGTCATAATAATCATATGCTAAATAATAAAACTTACATGCTTATAGATATTGCAGTTTAAAAACAAATTACTTTAATAGAAGCTCAACCATTATCCCAAGCTAAATATAACCCCATTTTTACTGGGCTACGTTTATCGTATAAAGACATTTGGACGATATTTGGACGAACAGCTAAGAAGTAGCCTGTCAGTTAAAATAGTATATAGTCATTGGTGCAGCAATTTGAGTGTAATGGATAATTTTTTATATTTTCTGTGAGCTCTCGAGTTATTGAGACTGAATGTTAAATACTAGCTGCCGCCCGTGGTCCTGCGTCGTCTAGGTAACAATATATTTATAATTAATAGCCTTAGTGAGGATGTAATGTATAAGCTATATTTCCTTTATTTATCTTCTTTCTTATTTAGTACATTTTTAAATATTAAAAAAAAGAAAACTAAAAACATTTAAATATGTTAAAAATAAAAGCCAACCAGTAACGGGCACAGGGTCCAAAAAGCTATATTATTGTTAAGCTTCATCAAAATCCGTCCATCAACCAATCGGCCCTCTGTCAAAGCTCGCGTAAATTATTAATCAGCCAATAAGCATCGAATGTACTGTCATTAACGGGGTGTACGATTGTTCGGACTGACGGCTTAATTTGCTCAGCTTATTAGAGCACCAATCAGGCTTTTTAATGTGAAATCGGTTAATTGTACGGGGGGATACTGGAAAGAATGGGTATTTTTGTTAGCTTCAGTTATTTTACACAGGTCGGCCATGTTGGCCGTAGAACCGATGACCGGTGGGGCAGACGTGTCCTTGAGTGGGGAGTCTGCGAATCAGTAAACGTAAGGTAGGATATTCTCAGTCTGGAATAAGCTTCAATCTTCGCTAGATGACTAGTTGAGACAGAGTTGCCTAGACTCGAATTAGGCCAAATTGCAATGCCTTGTCATTGTAATTAGGATGCTAACTAATTAGTATGTAACCATATACTACATACACATAAGGCTCTTCTGCGAAATTCAGTAAAGAAAGGAAAAAAAATCTTACAACAGAAAGACCTCACCCATAGAAGATTCAATGAAAAATGAAAGACAATCGAAACATAAACAGATCCGAAGATTCGATATCGATCGAGAGGTTGTCTTTCGGCAAGTTTGAAGTCTGAGGGACTATCTCTCAAGATGTTTATTTCGGTGGATGGCCAGATATGGTTGTTGGTGAGGACTTGGAGAGCGGTTTTGACGTTGTTTGTTTTTGGATTTTATGATCAGTTGTTTAACCAGAGTAGATTGAAGGCGTGGTGGCTTCCGGAACTAAAACAGAATACTTGTTCTGCGATTTTGGCGGTCTCTCCAGTTCCGTGCCTATTGCTCTCGCTGGAACACCCATACCGATGTGCTTAGACTTCCAGTACCTACCTGGGTCACTTGCCAAGGAGATGGCGAGGTAGACCGAAACGTAACGCACCGGAAATCTTGGGATGGATGAAATGGCGACAGGTCACTGTAACAACTTGCGGTCCACGAATGCCCCTCAAGTTAAAGGGGAAAATTTACAAGTCCGTGATTAGACCTGTCGAACTATATGGATCAGAATGTTGGGCTGTGAAAAAGATGGATGAAAAGAGGTTGCATGTAGCAGAGATGAGAATGTTGAGATAGATGTGCGGAGTGACGAGAATGAGTAAAGTGAGAAATGAGTATTTTAGAGTAAGTTTGAAAGTGGCGCCAGTGACAGAAAAGTTGAAAGGAAACCATTTGTCCTGGTATGGTCATATGATGAGGAGGGAAGAAACGCAAGTTACTAAAAGAGCTATGAATATAAATGTGGATCGATGGAGAGGGGAGGGGACGGCCAAAGAAAAGATGGATGGACTGTGTGAGGAGTGATATGAAAGAAAAGGGAGTCAGTGATGGTGTGACAGGGGCCAGGACGGTACGGAAGAAGAAAACGTGTTGCGCCGAACCCAAGTAACATCTCACAAGGGCAGGAAGATGATGATGACGAGGATCAGTTGTTATCGTTATCGGGTTTAAAGTTATAGATTAAAGTTGCTGTTAAAATAGAAAAGTCTGTCTAGAAAAGGCATTGTATTGATTGATATACATTATGCCAATCGATTACTTGCCACATTTACAATTAAAATAGAAAATAATTAAATTCCGTAAGCTTAGTCATAATAGGTACCTACGTCACGGTAATTGTTGTGCTAACACTTTATATAATATTAATGAAGAATATACAATCCGACCGAAATTGTAGTCAAAAGAATTATTATTAATATTATTTTTATTGTTCCAGAACCCCAATGGATCCTCAAGAGTGACCAACTCATCAGTCACCAGTGAATAAAAGTGCAGTACCAGTGAATGAAAGTGCTAGTGATGTGCCACCGAAAAGTGCTTCATATCGATATAAACAGCTAGTGTTGTATATAATGTTGTTCTCGAGGTCACACGTGATGTCCGGCGTGCTGTTCACCATACTGCTGCAGTACTGCGTCGAGAGTCAGCAGGAGAATCTCATTGAGGAAGCATGTAAGTAGACAGTTTTTTTGGTCGCCCTATTCCTTAAGCCTGGAGTCCCGGCCATTTTGTATCATGCCGTGCGGTCACTGTAATTTTAATCATATATTTGTTGTTCTTATAATTTTGTTTGTTGTAATAAGAGTAATACTGTGTCCATAAATACTAGCGCATTTTAATCATTCATGTTTTAATTCATTTTTTTTTGTTGTTGTTGGACTTTCAGTCCTTCCTTAACGGTGGTTATTGCCTGTTCTTGTGAAATATCTAGTATTCTAGTAATATTTGAAATTCATCTTGTCAGTCGAAATAGGTAGGACCACTGCAGGCTGGAAATTGTCCTTCCACAATCACAGCTCTGTGGCGTAGAGAAGAGAAGTAAAAACAAAAACTCTTTTGATATTTTCTGCCGCAATGCCCGAAAATCCGCTTGCCCCACCGTTAGCCAAAAGTCTCCCACATATCCTATTTCACACCTCACTGTACCAACCTGCGCAAATTGTAAGCATCCAGTTCACACGTAATTATCTATGCTCTACGCTGCACGTCCTAAATTTGCAACAATTTACAATCCAAATTAATGTTCAGGCTCTAACAATACCTCTGTTTCGTTACGAATCATGGACCTTGAAGCTCTAAGATACAAGATCCTTCAACAAAGCTTGTGTCTCTTCCCTACAAGTCATTACTCCGATATTAATCTACGTATCTTGTATAGACGAAATGTTAATCCTCTCATTATTTCACTCGAAGATAATGTTGATCCCTTATGACGTACCGGCTTCTAATTATGAACAAATATTGCGACAGTCTTGATATTACAAAGCCGTTAATCCTTAGCTATTAAGCCGTTAATCCTTAAGGTCTCTGAGAAATTATTAACGAACGCTGCTAAAAAAGGTGGAGGAAGTTTCAAGGGAGAAAGTTTTTTTGCTAGGTGTTAAAGACTTGTTCTCAAGTAGGAAGCATGTTGCTATATGAAATCAAAACATGATATAGGTAATTTTGTTTTGTTGCCAAACGCTAACATCACTTGTCTGACATTATTTATTATTTATTATATTCTTTATTGTACACCACAAAACTATATATACAGGACAAAAAAACATAAAAACTAGTGTACAATGGGCGGTCTTATCGCACAGGGCAATATCTTACAAACAACCTTATAACCATCATCATCTTGATTATAATCATCATCAACCTTTTAACATTCCCACTGCTGAGACACAGACCTCCTCTTTGTGAGAGATAGAAAGGGCCCTAATTCACCACGCGGGTCCAGTGCGGATTGGTGGATGTCACATGTCTTCGAATTTTTGGTTCTAGAACATGCTGGTTTCCTCGCAACGTTTTCCTTCATCGTTTTTAGAGCAGTGGTGATGAAATATGTTACACAATGTAAAGCGCCTGCCTGACATACTGAAGCTGATTTGGCTGTAAAAGAAAAGTACTTAAATCGACATCACTGTCGACAACTTCCCCTATAGCATTTAGAATCTTTCCTCCTCTATATCTCTAGCTAGATCATCGTTTACTAACTGTAAAATAACACCTGCTTTAGTATGCTATCCATCCAAACGTAAAATGGTAATATAGCCGGCTTAGCGTGGCCACTAATAAAACGGTTTCCGTACATGTTGGCTCATGGATTTTCAGCGTTCATAACCTATTCGCGTAGAAGTGCTCAGAAATGCATCAATGGACGGTCACTACGAATTTTATATGGCCGTATATCAAATATAACCGTTCCGTGTAACTTTGGGATATAAACATTTTCCATAGCCAATGCGTTGTAAAGTAAAAGGATGTTTCAAAAAGATGGGTGAAATGATAAGAACTTCACAGCCCATTGCATAATATTTTGCTTTATTTTTTGTTCTGAAACGAAATTACTTGATGATATGCCGTAGGCCGGAGTATCAACATTAGAAACATTTTAGGATTATTATGTAAAGGGTGATAGCTGGATGGAAATGTCCGTTTGCGTTGGCCATACGTTTCAAAACCATGATCACCTGCCTGGCGTTTTCCCAACCGTGTTAAGATCCGCTTCAGCTAATGTAAACTCGTAAGTTTCACTGGTCACTAAATAACAAATGGGTAAGGCATATTATTTGTTTGGAACGACCGAACTGCAGTGTAATAACATTGTTCACTTAGTAAAGCGCATAATGCTGGTTTTGTGCAAATAGTTGTAATGTAGGGTTAGACAAACAAGCAAGTTATTGTTATTTGCCCAATAAATATGAATATACGATCGAAACATAAAAATATTGTTGTTTTGAAAAACGTTGATGAAACATACCGGGATATAAAAATATGACAGCGTCCGAATCTGTACTTTCTCAATAGGTCAGCAGTTTCCCATATTCCGCTTGCTGTCAAAATACAAGCAATCTAATGGTCACAATAGCAGCTGTTGAGCGTGAGATCCCAGGTTGAGCGTGAAATCTTATTTACTTACTTTAGAACAACGAGGTAGTAAATATCTTACAAAAGTTAACCATGAGGTACAAACAATAAACCCGCCAATTGAAATACATTTACTACCTTTACGTATCTTATATATTAATGCTTTATGATTTTTCAGTCATTAATGTCTATCCCCTCATTTGCCAGCTGAATGGCGCAATGGGATTCGAACAAGGTACGAAAGTGGCCTCACCCCATTCAAAGTAATTGAGTCTTAGCAAAGGTGTAGAAACAATTATTTGATTTGAATGTTTTTACACCACAGAGGTTTTCACACTCCACATATTACATTTAATGTGAAATATTAATCATGACAAAGTTTTTTTTTCATTTTGGCATCAGCATGTACCTACGGTCATTTTCAAAACTCAAAATTATTAAGATAAGCTTTTTTAAAGTTTATCTTATAAACGAAATCAGGCATTTTATTAATTTAACAAATCTCTATTATAAAAGAATTAATACTTTATCAAAATTCATTACAGCTGCTCTATTTATGTTTCATAATAATTGGACCTAAAATACAGTATTAGAAACATAGTTTGTATTAACGTGATGTTAAAATCAAACTCAACGAATACTAATTTCAGCCATATTGGCGAAGCACCTCTGACGGCAATACAAGGGAATTAGTCTTATTAACAACAAATTTACGATCAGTATAGCACTTCTTCTATAGCATAAGTGTCATATTCCCTATATTTTTACCAGTGAATTAGAGAAATTGTAAATATTAATGATATAAAAATTAAATCATATTGGTACAAAAACTTTTTTCATATTACATAACACACAAATAACGAGACTTTTAAACTGTTTAACTTTTGTTTTCTGACTTAAACCAACTTACTTAAATTTAATAATGGTTCATTGATTATATTTATTTTCAAACACTAATTAAAACCTTTTTCCGTAAAGCAAAAGTTAGACCTTTCAAACAATCTTCTAACCGACATTCCATTTATGTCATTTAAATTTGCGGAGTTTTGCTAACTACTTAAGTTCGACCCTTTGTAGTTTACGTTACTAATATTAATACTTCAGTAAGTATATTACATTCAAAGGTTTAAGCGTATTATTAAAAAAGTAATGGGTTTCGTAAAACCAAAGACGACAATATCGTCTGAATGGAATATCGGTAATGTGACACGACTTGAAATAGTGCGGTGTAAACCGAGGGCGTATTCAATATTTGTATTCTAGTTTATGTTCAGTACGCGACAACTAGGAAATGCGGTGAGGCTGGAAAAAATCGTGTAAATAAAATTAGTAGTAAGATTAAGGGCCGATTTCAACAATGAAATTAATCGCGATTAGATCAACTAAACTCAGTTTATGCAAAAACAGCATTCTGATAGGTAGTTTCTCAGCGGTCTCAACCAATCAAAATGTTGTATTTGCATAAACTAAGTTTAGTTGAACTAATCACGATTAATTTTATTGGTGAAATCGGCCCTGAGAGTGATTCAAACAAAGCTGATTTTAAATCTTATTGAGGCTCACAAGAAGAATTACTAATGAAAAAATTTTAACTATTAGGTAATAAAAAAGAAATTTATATTTTTAGGAAATAAAAATTGAACTTATTCGGAGTTCTAGTGAATACAATCGCTAATTTCATATTTCTTTGTAGAATTTCGTTTCAGCTATGTAGAATTAGGTACAGTTGTTACAATTTAGCTAGGCCGCAATGACTCCAAAAGCAGAAAGCTCATTTACAAATAGAAGCGTTAAATAAACATCAGTTATGTTTCTAACATCACTTTAGTCTTTTCAAATGCATCTTTCTTTAAAAAAAATCGTTCTCAACGCTAACGCGAAATTACCTATCAGATGCTTGTTAGCATAAAAGCTTACCTAGAACGCCGACAACCATCACTGGTCCAATAATACTTAAAATCCTTTCCATTCCAACCGAAATAAAATCGTGAAAATCTCTAAAATTCCAATGAAATTTCCCGTCGGATGTAATTCAATTGCTCAGCAAAGATAAAAGAGCTCTCCGAGTCTTTGTAATTTGTATCAATAATTTAATAGCATTTGATGGCTCAATGATCCCGAATAACGAATAAAGCCATCGAAAGGTTTGAAAAGAATCGAGAGTTCAACATAAAAAATTCGTCAAAACACGGCGAACTGGTCACAAAACATTACTTTATAGAAACGTCGAATCAATTTGCTACTCAATTTCTATAATTTGGCAGAATTTAGGACTTTTGAAATTTATTTTCGATACAGCCTGAATGTGGGTTTTGTTTTGTTGAGTAAGAATTTTGATGCGAGATAGCAATGAATGAATTTCGTCATGTCCTTTCGTCGGTCAGTCCAACTAGAGGCTCATCACAAAAGTTAGTGCTTGTTGTTTTGTTGAAACAAAATACTCTCGTTCGTTAGTTGTGCCAATTATAAATGAATATATTTCGTTATTGGTTTGTCATCCGTGTCGCTTTTATGCAGGTGTTGGGCAATTGCAATTGCAACTTTTGTGAAAGATACTTGCTAAAAAGTGTCTCAGTTAAAACCAACTTATTTATCAAAACTTTATGCACCAAGTACAAAGGAAAACTAAATGCGCTTGACTTTACTGTTCTTTTTCCTTCTGATACTTGTCATGCCGTACAAAATAAAAACTATCTTTTCTTTTCACTCGTGAATCGATTGACAAAAATTAATCAGTAAGCCAAAATCCTGTACTTTCCATAATCACTCTTCAATATGAACAAAAATCCAAACAGGAAACTTCTAGAAAATATTCATCCTGTGACAGAAAAGGCGCGATTAGTATTTTTGTATAACTTTAACTTAGCTCAATATAGTTAAATTACTACTTAGATTAAACTTATATAGTTTCTCTTTAGTTGAGAAAAGTTTTATTTGAATAAAAAACAATTTCCACGTAACTGGGCCATTTTATGATGAAATAGGGTCGTTAAAATTAAGATACGTAGAGATATAATATATGTCACTTATTAACTTTTAATATTTTCATGTTTTTGGATGTAAGATCCAGTGACTTTATTTGTCCATTATATTGGAGCTATGTAGATAATTATGTGCTGATAAGTCTTCAAAAAATATATATTTATATAATAAATAATCGAATGTCGGTGTTATAATATATATATATATAATCTTGTTTAAAAAAAAGCTTCGTTAATATAGCAATACATCATGTACCGTCAAAAAAGAAGATTAGATACGTCACCTTATCTTTTGTGGATAGAGATCCGTAAATCCTGAATTACTTGAAACTCGCCTAAGGCAAGGTTATAAAAGGTAAGCTCAATTTATGTAAAAACCGCTGATTCTTAGACCTGACATTAAAATTTAATAAAATTACAGTAAGAAAAATGTCGCCTGGGGGAGGCCCACGTCCAGCTGTGGACCTCTGTCGGCTGAAATGATGATGAAGAACAATGTCGAAAATTTTACCAAAAAAGTAAAATCAGCGGCACTATTAAACATTTCTGTTGATCAATGAAAAGTTTTGTATAATTACGAACGCTGGCCGGTAATTGGTGCATTAACCTCGCTGTCTCCCGCAAGTTAATCCCGCTCAAGCTAAAGTGAATCCTTTAAATCGTGGCCAGTTATTTTAGGTTCAGCCATTCCGATTGATATTTAAGTGAGAAATTTTAAATAATATCGGATACAATGTAAGAAAATAGAAAATGTTTTCAATGCAAACTGTCAATGTGTTACCTGATTAAAATTTGATAATTTTAATCAGGTAACACAGGGATTCTTGAATGGTTTTCTTGCATTGTGTAAGTTATTATGGTCTGTGATTATTTTTATGTGGTTTCTGTTGAATATTTAAAAAACAAAAATCGTTCGGTAAAGTTTTTAATTCGTAAAATTGTTATGTTTAGGTTGAGTTGTCGTATTTTATTTCTTTTTGTGCTTATTTTCAGTGAGGAACTAAGCGCAGGTTTTTGAAATGAGAAACCGAACCTGCTGTGAAGTCTTTAGGGCTGAAATAATGATGGTGATACTTGTTCCTCTTGGGTTCATATTAGGTAACCGCATCTCAAGCAGCCTTAAGTCTAAATGTGTGCCCTGGTCTCGCTATTGCACGGAACATATACCATGAGCACCTTTTATACATACCGATATACTATCTGTCTATTCCTTAACAAACAAATCAGACATTATTTATGATAAATAAATAACACACGTATCCTCAAACAAAATGTAATCGAACACGCATTCGCCAAATTCTCTTACGAAATTATTAAAGAAAAGATAAAGACATTCTATACTACAAACTACCGCAAACAAAACGAAGCATATCTTAATATATTTTATTCTAGAAAAGTATTGGAAAAACCGAAATACCTAATAACTTACGTGACATGACTCAAACGGGATGTTTCGTTATATCAAAGGATTGAAAATCGTTTTCTTTTCATATAGGTAGTTATGTGTACTCAGTAACTACATAAAGTTTTGGAGGTCAGATAGGCAGTCGCTGCATTTCAATTCAATTCAAGTATCTGTAAATTGTTTAATTGAAATAAACGCACGAGTTTAAGTTTATACAGTTCGACTAAAACCCGAACCCCACGTGGTCGAAAAAGGCTTAATTTTCTATTCTAGAATATTTAGAATTACACCACTCACCATCTATCAAAACTAAATCTGACACGTATCATTTATCCGGTTTCCCCGCTCCTCCGCTAAACTAACCCTTTGCAAGAGATAGGGTGGAAGCGGGCGTCAACAACCATGTCGGGTAGTCATAGGCAAATAGTTTGTCTAACTTTAGGGCTATCTATCAAAGTTTTGGGCCAGAAAGTAAGTTTATTGTGTACTATTTATTGTAGTGGTGAAATGTTACAATAAACTTGTATAATGGTATGGTTTTGCTTGTATCAAAGATTTCTATTTTTTATTTAATTCGTACGCACAAAAGTCAGGCTAACCTAGCCTAAGAAGGGATGAACGAAAGGTTACGTAAGATGTCAGGTGATGACAGGAAAAGATAAAACTAATACAATCAAAAAAAAACATTTTCAGCTAAAAATTCGGAGACACTATAATACGCTTTTTGCGTAAGAAACACACTCAACTGACGCTTGAATGCCTTACTATTTAGCTCCTTCCAACGTTTAGGCAATATGTTAAATATAGTAGGCGCCATGCAGACGATACTTCTGCGCATGAGTGCCGTTTTTGCTGAATGGCCTTGAAGAACTGTCATATCCCGTCTGTTACGAGGTACAACGTCCTGTAGACGTGGAAACAAATTGGGGTTTGTTTTAAAAAACATTGCGGTTTCGAGGATATACAGACAAGGAAGAGTTAATATCTTGTACCTTTTAAAATATGGTTTACAGGTATCGACCGTTATTAGCCCGAACATGGATCTAATTTACTTGAAATTTAGTATTTCTGCTTTTTTTGTAATTTCAAGAAAAATTCTCCAATTTACTTGAAATTTAGTATTTCTGCTCTTCTATACAATTAAACACACAATAATTTTAGTGTGTCTTTAATTGTATTGAAGAGCATAAATACTAAATTCCAAGTAATTTTTATAATAAACTATTTAGTTTTCACACAAATTTGAACACCCCTGTTTACCCCTTTAAGGAAAGAAATTCAGTAAATCCTTAAATTCATGTTTCTTCAATTGTGTTGAAGAGGAGAATGACTACATTTCAATTAATTTTGATAATGAACAATTTATTTTTCATTCAAACTTTAACATCCCTTTTTACCCCTGTAAGGGATGAAATAAAAAAAAATGCTGAAATACATGTTTCTTTAATTGTATTGAAAAGCATAAATACTAAATTCCGAGTAATTTTGATAATAAACAATTTAGTTTTCTTACAAATTTTAACATTCCTTTTTGTCCCATTAGGGGATGAAATTCAAAAATAGCTTAAAGACGTATTTTATATTTAGAGGCTCAATACCAAATTTCATTCATTTCAAATTATAAATGACAGAGTTTCATACAAACTTTCATCCACTATTTCACCCCTTTAGAGAATGAATTGCCAAAAATCCTTTCTTAAACGACGCCTACAGTATAAAATCAACACTCTCTAAAAACTTCAAACTTCTACCGTTAGTGGTTTAGGCTGGGCGTTGATATGTCAGTCGGGACATTGCCTTTTATATATATAGATAGATAGATAACAGTTTTACTCAGAAGAATATCCAACTAACTAGTTGGTTGCCATGCCAACCTTTGAAACAATTAAGTTCAGTTAGCAAGCTCGATCAAGCATAGCTTTAATTGGTGTTGAAAAGCTTTCTGATATATTGACATTTAGTTTGGAGCGCTGTCGAACTTCAGGGCCCACTTTTCTCTAAATATTTCTAGTCGCTCAAAGCGAATTATTTGGCTATTTGGTCGATGAAAATAAAACTTTAAAAAATAGATTTGTTTATCTGGGCCTAGTTTTGTGAGCGAATAGTTACTTAATCCATACTAATATTATAAATGTGAAAGTAACTCTGTCTGTCTGTCTGTCTGTCTGTCTGTTACCTTGTCACGCTTAAACCGCTGAACCGATTTAGGTGAAAGTTGGTATGGAGATAGTTTAAGACCCGGGCAATGACATAGGCTACTTTTTTTCATAAAACACTAAGGGGGAGAAATGGGGGGTGGTGTAGTATTGTTTGAAAT
The DNA here is from genome assembly GCA_948252205.1 of Orthosia incerta. Lineage (NCBI taxonomy): Eukaryota > Metazoa > Arthropoda > Insecta > Lepidoptera > Noctuidae > Orthosia > Orthosia incerta. The sequence continues at coordinate 12,690,658 of OX411761.1, forward strand.
ATCTTAATATGGCTTAAACCGCTTAACCGAATTAAATGAAAGTTGGTATGGAGATAGTTAAAACCCGGGCAAGGACATAGGCTACTTTTTTTTTCATAAAACACTAAGGGGGAGAAATGGGGGGTGAGGAAGTTTTGTTTAATATAATGTAAAATATAAGGGTTCCTTGTTGACTTCGAAACCAAAAAGGTGGCTCTAGTTTAATGGTCGTTGACTGCCTCGTTGGTTTAGTGGACTGGAACAAGAAATCTGAATTTGCTTGGTAAACGGCAGACTCGCTTCCTATATGGGATTTGAAAAGAACTTAAAATGTGGTCTTTTTTGCTATTTGAGAATACAGACCAGGGGGGTGACCATAGGCTCTTGGACTAAGGTTATTTTGACATACACCTATCCCTTATGCACACTCAAAATAACCTTACTCTTAGAGCTTAATATGGTCACTCCTCCTGATGTTCGGTCAAAGTATTCTCAAAATAAATTCAGACTTTCTAGGAAAACCGTACAACCAATTGCCGTCATACGAAACGGATGTAGCCGGTACAGCTAGCAGAACAATTTAAACGTTCTGCTCGTTCAATAATCAGTCAGGTGTCACTATGCCAAATAATTGCCAGTTTGCCACCCATGGCACTTCGTCAGTAGCAATATGAGGCACGGTATCATTGTGTTTGATGTGTGGCGATTGCCGGTTCAAATCAGCGTTTGATGATGGGAAGCGGGTTAGTGGGTGTGCGGTTTCTATTGATCATTTGTGGGTTACATTGTGGTGGCATTTAGTGGTTTATGAACCGCTTAAATTATTTTGTTTAGGGTTGTTTCTGATTAATCCAGCGTAATTACAGGATTATATTCATTTGTCGCTGAACAAGAAAAAATAAAAAAAATTGCGTAACCGTGACGGTATATTCACACAATAATGAGGTCATTCCCGCAATTGTCATTATAGCACCTGTGTATGAGGAATGCGGACAATGTTTCAAGATTTAAGGTCTCTTCGGTATTTTAATAATATCCACAATGGGCTAGTTTTATTTATTTCTGCTACCCTAAACATTATCGCCGGTCATTTGCGATGGGTTTGATGAAACAGCTGTTGTTTGCTTCCCATTTACAGAAACAGTAGTTGTGTCCTGCGGTTTAATCAGAATAGAACAGAGAAGAATTAAGAAGAAGCATTACTTAAACTGGTGATGTTATTATGTAATATATATATGTATAGGTACCAATAAAAAAACAATTTTCCAAAAAAATGCTATAGACTTCCAAATAAAAACACTACAAACAGTGAAAAATAACTTTCTTTTTGGTAGTCGGTGTCCATAACGAAATCATTGGTACCTAGTTGGTACCTACCAAAGACACCGACTTCCCAAAAAGAATGTTATTTTTCCCTTTTGTAGTGTTTTTATTTGGAAGTCGTTGTAATTTTTTTGATTCAAAGTTTTTTATTCTTCACTTTTAATTGTACCTAATAGGCAAGTTCTTTAGTAAGGTACCTATAATGCTAGAATAAATTACCCGAATTTCATAAAACTTGAACATAACCGGTGAAATGAGAATGTACCAAGGTGAACTGTACACACCTGCCTACCTCTTTAAAGCGTACTGGCATGATGTTATGTTATGAAATAGTATAAACAAAACAGACATGCGATTGCAGTAATCCCGAGAGATTTGTCGTCATTTATTGAAGAGTTCTGTTGTATATCTCCGAAGTTCTCCATCAGATCTTCACCAAATTAAAATGGGACCAATTTGGGTACATACTCTTTTAAACAAAAAAAAATTTTTTTAGATCGGTCCAAAACTGACGGTGAAATCGGTGAACATAAACAAAAAAAACTAACATGAAGTCGAATATGGAACCTCCTACTTTTTCGAAAGTCCTTATAATTATAATCCTTCGAAAACGTTATTTTATTATCAGCTTATTAATTAACATTGTCCAATATTGGGACGTCAGTAATACGGTGACCACATGTCTGGATTACCGCGGACTTTAATATTAGTAGTCTCGTCGATAAATTTATGACTTGGGGGTTGACCATAAGCTCTAAGAGCGGTATCAATTTGAGATCGAAATTCTGAAGTCCGAATTTGAAATTTAAATTTGAAAGTCTGGTATTAAATTGACATGTTGGATAAATTTATTCGGACGATATATGATTTATTGTCTATAATTGAATTTTGGGTTGTTTGTAGCAGATTATTTTGTGGATATTTTAATTTTAAGCACTAGTGGGATATGGTAATATTGACATTTTGTTAAGTAAGGTTCTTAACGAGATGTAAAGGCGTTATTTATGATGCTTAATATCCGACAAATGTAAAAAAAAACATTTTTTTTTTCCTAAAATAGAACATGACCGATGTTTTTTAAGAATTTTGACTGGAAAACACTTCGTTAATCGCTACGAGTGTTGTGGGGCTTCTACCTAAATTACAATAGCTTTTACCAACGAAATCTTTGTACCAATGCAAAGGTTTCGTCAATGAAAGACAATAAACCTTTGCAATATCAAAACTATTACAGCACTGTCACAATTACAAAGTAAAAGAATAATACTTTTTTTTAGAAAGAAAGAAAAATGTTTATTTGCATACAAACTTAAATTTGTAGGCTTTTTTCAAAGAAGATGAATTTTTACCACACTATAAATCATACGAAAAACCAAATCAACTAAACTTACCCCCAGTACCGCTAGAAGTCTTGATACAAAAACCAAAAAAAAAACCTAAATAAAATTTAAAACATCCCTCATTATGTACACGTGTCCAAGCATTCATTGGTCTGGAACCAAACAGCAATGATTCCTCGCGACGGGAAACCAATACGTACCAGAGTAATTTGTTCTGCGGTCATCGAGTGATGTTTCGCAAATAAAATTTTAGTAATGTGAGAGGAGTATTAATTTATGTCAGATAGAAAGGGATGTCGATTCTTGTCAAGATCTAGATAAGTTGTCTATTTATTTTTGTTGAGTTATTTTTAATAACTGCTGGTTTGTGTATTTGTTTTTTTGTAGGATTATTTTGATAAACTGTGAAATTCAACTGTTCCGGGCAACCCAAATGCTTTTATTTTTGGTATCTGTCTTTCGAAATCTTAAAAAAAACAAAGGCATTCTTTCAGAGATTTTTGTTGAACTAAATCTATGACCTGCAGTTTTAGGATACTGTCAATCAATCATAATGTACCAAGTTTTTTAAGGCATTTGGGAAACAACTTTGCTTTTCCGGCTCCAGTCTCCATCACATGTTTTCTACGTTACCTACATAAATCCACATTTGGATTTAATATCTTCCAAAAGCATTAGTTCTCAGTGTCTTCAGAGTTCACTTTATGCACATAATATGTTCCTCCTCATTTTCGCGACAATGTTTTACTGCCATCTACCCCAGCTGTGTTTTACGGTTCCAATATTTTACACCATGACACAAATTCATGTATCGTGGCTGGAAGGCATTGGTATTCCCCCCTTTGGGCTCCCAAGGACAACATTTTTAAAGGACGTCTACGTGATCTGATGTTTAAGAGGCGTTAAATGCGTATTTATTTATACATCGTTTACTTAGGAACCTGTTATAAGTTAGTCTTTGATGATATATTGATCGCGTTTATGGTTTTCTTGTCTGGCATTGTTAAGTGATGAGCTCTGTATGGAATTTTATAAGATTATTCCATGTTCCCATCCCAGAAACCCATTAATTATAGTTAATAGTAATTTGAGTTAGGTATTAATGCCACTGCAGGTGCAGGTGCGGAGATCCTGAATTGCAAAGTTCATCCGCACATGACGTAACTAAGGATTTTTAACAAAGTTCTAATAAAAAAGACGGTTACCTCCCTTTGTAAATCAAGATCCTATCACTGAACCTATCAGAAACTAGCTCTGACTAGAAACACAAATGCAACCTAAACTTAAGTTTTTAACTGAATAATTAAGATTATTGAAAGTTTGAGTATATTAACTCAACCGGTAGCTCTGGCACAACCTTTACTTTTAACGAGTAACAATTACACACATTTAAATAATTTCAAAGCTGGTATTTTCTCACTAATAGCAAAAGATCTACTGAATTCATTTCTTCGGTTTAGGGCTTACAGAGAGTTCAGCTCAAAGCTACGTCGCGGCATAGCAGGCAGCTTCAAATTAAAGTAATGCTTGAATTAATGTAATGGTCGGTGAGGCAAATTTTGTTTTCGCACTAATTTTGGTCTCGTCGTCTTTAGAAAGGGAGATAAGAAATTCTATTGTTTATTAGAAACTATTGGACTTTTTCTGGCTCTTGTATAATGTTGAAAAGTTACAAAGTAAATAAATAGGCAATGCTACTAATAAAATAAAAGTGATAGTCCGGGGTAGCCGGATAACGTCCGGAGATTCTTAGCACCCTTTGCCATGCCATGCATGGACCGCTACCGCAGTCGAGGGTAGGCTGGCTGCCGGGCACTAGGGGCTATTTTTTATTTGTGCTATTCATTGGTGGGTTTTACCATAATCACCATGCTTGTCAGGCTGGTTGGCGATCGCTATATGGTTGCTACAAATGCTCAGAGAACGCTGCTAAGGCTTCCCACTAGGTGGACCGATGACCCAAGATTACGGGAATCTGCTGGATTCGAGCCGCACGGGATGGGTCAATGTGGTAACGCCTGGGGGAGGCCTATGACCAGCAGTGGACGTCGTTCGGCTGAAATGATGGTGATGATGATAGTCCGGATGTTTGTAAATCAACAATGCCTCAACGGCTTAATAACAATGCCAGTTTGTTACTGTCACTGCAGCGCATAGGCCTCTTCGCATAGAGAAATGGTGTAATGCTTATTGGATTTAAATAAACACACTGCATACGGGTAGACCATGCCCTAGATGACTTCATAGGATTTTTATTTATCCCGGGAGTACGTATCTAAAAGATGATTTCTGACTTGAATGCTGGCGTAAGCTGGTAAATCACATTTTTTATGTTTGGAAACGGTCAAAAAGTGGGTCACATGCATGCAGAATAAATATTCAGCAATTTCTTTGTCACCACCCAGTTTATCCCAAAACACAAAATGTTCCATCTAACTACCCCCCCCCCCCCATTCAACTCAAAGATAAAACAAAATACAGTCCTGATTTTCTCCATAGAATTTCACCCTTTAACACACAAACCGCGGGTACACGCCTAAATTAGGAACGAAAGAGATGAAATCTCACCCTCTTTGTACGTACACTCAAATTTAATCATACCTACTCTATTTTCGACAAACTGTATTCACGCGATGTATAATAAGATGTGCTAGAGTTATTTGGTCATAAAAATCTTAATATCTTATGATGCTGTTGTCTAGTTTTTTAATAGTTTATGTTTCCTTCGAAAGTAACGAACTAGGTCTTAGCTTTCTCTGGGGTGTAAGAATAGGTTATTTAATGTTGAGGTGTTGAAACATAATTATGTCTTCTTGCGTAGTAATAATGTCATTGGAATCATAATCTAAGGGTGATTTCACTAACAAGCAGCATTTGGCAAAATTCACCGAGTCCAAGTAATAGGAGGCCAATAAGGAGTGGTGAGAATTCGTTTTATGAACATTCACCTGCACAGGTCTAAAATTATAACTACAAATAGGTTAAATAAACCCTCACAACTTCATCAAACTAAAATTTTCCTTTTAAAGCCTCTGCTTTTTCAGGACTATACTAGACTAGCCTAGAAGCACGTTTAACTTTTGCTGTAGAACAGATGCAGACTGTTGAACTTTTGAGTTGTAGAAATGGAACGAACTCACTTCTACGTATCTAGAATTTCTGGGAACTAGGAGATTATGAAGTTTCAAAGCGTCGGTATTAGTACTTGTATGTTCGTTCGTAAAAATTTCAAAGATCACTTAAGTGATTTCACATTTGTTAATTTTAAAGTTATTTTAATGGTTTCTTTTCGTATTTCCAAATGTTGATGTGTTTGTCATTGTTTGGTTCCTAACATGGTCCAAAAGCGCAGTTGTAATTTTTATTTGTTTTTATTGAAAGACTTGTAATAAAATAAAGCTACAGACCCTTAATTAAGCGACCACTTTCATTTTCCAGTTAATCATAAATACAAAGAAAATTTTACAATACACAAGATGTAAAGTAGTAGTTAGCAAATAGCAATCGAAACAGCAATAAATAATAATCGCTATTGAAATTATCATTGCTAGCTACAATCTTTATTGGTATCTGTAAATACTGTGCAGATCACAGAGCATCTGGAGACGCTTTGGCTGCCACTTCTAGAGATGCTTGTATACTTACAGGTGTGTCAGTGAGTGTCGCTGTTTACTTGCAGAAATTAACGTCTGTGTCAATTTTGTTTGCCAAAACTTGTATTTAGTGCACATTTCCCGAGCATAAATTTTATGGATTAGTATAGAAGGCGTCTCTAATTGCTGCCATTTAGTCCATTCCGTAATCTGTGGCATGGATTGATCGCAATTACTTTGGCGCCGGGACTGTCTGGGGTCCTCATCATAGTCACACTAGACCGCTCAATTTATTGTTATTGGCTTGATAGACAAACACGTCATGCTTTTTGTTTATTTTGTTTATGCAGTTATATTTTGTTTTTATGTTTTTCATTGTGTTATATTTTTATTCCTTTTATGGTCCTGTCATTATGAGGTTATGTTTGACTGATGTTGACACAGTATAAAATTAAATCATCACCATCATCATTATATCAGCCGAAAGACGTCAACTGCTGAACATTGGCCTACCCCAAGCGTCACCACATTGACCGAAAATTAAATACTTGTACACATTTTAGTCAAAGGTATCTTTCAGCAACAAAGGTTAAACTTTATTAAGCCAATAAAAATATTAGGTTTCAAAAGATTGAGGACTACCGTATCCTATACTCGTCCCCGTACCAATCCCGATATTGCGAATTTCGTAACAGCAAGACCTTATTCGGAAACTCCTTTGTGGTAGTGAACTGCGATAGAATAAATTGATTTATTTATAACACAGTTATACTGAAAAGTGATCAAAAAAGAAGCTTCTAGTCACGAGTGAGTATGTTCTAACCTGCGCTTACAGCGCAGACTAATCAAGCCGTGTCTTCGCTTGTGTCACTAATCTTGCCTTTTACTGGGTTATGGGGTTCAGATAGTCAGTCTCTCCATGTAAATTACTGATTTTCAGTTGCATCTGGTGAGACTGGAAGAAGCCGACATAGCCACAGCCACATTTGACACGGGCCGTCAATTTTGGGTAAACGGTGACAGTCACTGACACCCTTCGTTTGTTTAGAACAAGTTGACAATCCCGTCTCTAGCAGTAGCCGTCGACTTCAGTTTCATCACTTGTGTCATCGTTTGACTCCAAAAGGATGAAAAAATACTGCTATTGCAATTAAAGCAGTAGTGAATTGATTGGCTTCCGCGCCGCGGGTCCAAAACCGCACAAAACAAATATTTGTAAGGTATACAGATAGTTATGCCGTTTCCATCTGTTAGTTCATGAGAGATTTGTGTTCATAAATTGTGATAAAATGAGTAATGAGTAAACGAGAGTAATTGTAATTGTTTGAGTCCGCACTACAAGAAAAGTTCGCCGATTACGCCTTTATACCCCGAAGGGATAGGCAAAAATGTTTTGTAGGGTTGACTCACGAAAACCATAACCACATTTAGCTCTACAAGTGACATTTTATCAGCAAAAACAATTGTTGAAAGTCCAAAGTGTTTGCGATTGAGCACGTGATATTTCATGAACCTTTCCTTCAATGCTATGCACAATGTGAACAGCCATCTTTTGGACTCGCTCGTTCCATCGACCGTCATATAGAAATTCTAGTGTTTGCATAATAAATCTTAAGTAAATAATTAGGTTTGTTCTTTAGCACTGCTATCAACAATATATTAAATATTTCATTGACTTTTACTGCCAAGTTTCTACAGTATCCAACAATGAAAAACAACAGCGAACGTTAACTTAAAAACTGTCAGCTGCATCCGCCAACAAATTTAGTTAGGAAACAGCTATTCAGATTGATTGACTGTAAGGATTGAAATTCAGTCGCAGCAGGCATTTTGGGAAAATGTAGGTAACCAATTAATGTAGACTACTTTAATGCTTGTACAAGTTTTAACTTAATCATATAGTTGCTGATGCTATAGCTAGCTAGTCTTGGTTATTTAAATGAAAACAATTCAGGAAGTTCTGAAGACGTCGTGGTGACCTAGTGGCTAAGACTTCGCCTCTTCAAATCCAGGTAAATATTGTGTGGAGGGTTTCTATGGACGGTATACCCTAGTGTTTATTTTTTGTCGTTGATTTTATAAAGATTTTGTTATAAAAGTACCAATGTGACTTTTTCAAATTATTATGTACTTCCTAAGTTTACTTTGGACATCACAGACAAAGGTGAAGGAAACCATCGTGTGGAAACCTGGACCTATATATAGCTAATGTAAGTCTAAAATAGCCAAGTCAGTGGCCTGTGGGGTTCCCAAAGGCGGCTTTATTAATTAACTCTGACACCAGAGGTGGCCACATTCGGCGGACAGAGCTCCGGCAGGATCTCATGGCGACATGGAGATGGCGAGTGTCGCAACTCAGCGCTGGGTACGCCACAATCGGGGGCTCACAATACGGTGTGTTGTGTGTTAGAGGGTTCTTTGAAGAGTGGCTTGAGGGAGTCCGATAAGGACCAGGCCTGAGTTAGAGGCGCGCAGCGCGCCTCAAAGAAATTTCAGCAAAAGGGACGGGGCTCGCTACGGCCTATGCCTGTCTGGGTCGCGGATAAATTTGAAGGAGAGTTACACAAAAGCAACTGAAGGAACACAGGTGGGATTTAGTCAGTAAAAGCCTGACACGCTATCCCGCTTCACCCAGATTGGGAGAAGTCATTGGATGATAACCCACCCAAAAAAGAAAGAAAGATGTGGCCACATCCACACATTAAAAGATGAATACTCACAAAAGCGACGCCTGGGTCCCAGAAGTGGGAACATAATAGATTGATTATGCAAGTGTTAAGAATCCTCCATTCCTTAATACATGTGCCAACGTAGCTATGACCTAAATTAGCTTCGAAGGATATTTCTCTCGGCTTCAAAAGTTTTTAGAGCGTTTTAAATGGATCTAACATGGCGTAACGTAAGACCTGTTTTATGTTTTGACGTGAAATGAGGATAAGTATGCGTCTAATAATTTTAGTAACTGGAATAACCGCTTTTTAAGGCGTGCTAGGCAGGTAGGATCTTGTATTTTATCAAAGGGCCCTTCCGCGAATGAAAATACTAGAGCTTTTAAGTGTAACAGTGACTTAAACTATTATCTATTTATTCTTGGCAATTTTTCGGATAGCAAATATTTGTTGCTTATTGTGACTGCTATTTTATTATAATAAAAGGTTTGTGTATTTTATCAAATCATTTTACGTTTTAAAATAACTAATATAACACGACGCCTTACGCCATCTACCGGATGGTGTGCAAAGCACTACACCACCCAAGTAGAACTAAACACAAACAAGATCAATCATAGATAAGACGATAACAAGTAAGAGTACCAATAGACTACTAGCGACATCTAACATTCGACATGTGAAGCGCCCGTGACGTCAACGAGGATTACAACCACATGCAAGCGTGAGATGATGGAGACACACAGTTATCTGTCAGCCGCCTATATAAACCCGCACCACGGAGGAACGACTCACTCGCTACTTAGGAGGCACAGTGGTCGATAGCCCCGCAGTCACCACTGTTGTCATCAGCTCGACCTGAGCGGAGGCCCCGTCGCCCTCAGGAAAAGCCTTAGCTAGGAGGTTAAGGGATAGGATAGCCCCGCAGTCCATCCCTGGAACCACCAATAGGTTTAACTTAAGTCTAACTTTGTTTGCTAAAGTCTGTAAAGTGTTATAAGGAAAGTAATAAACCCCCTACTTGTCATCCAACGTTGGTTTTATTCCACCGCCACCATTACATTGGCGCCCAACGTAAATCTTCTTCTACCCGCAACAATTTTATCGGAGTACCCACATTTTTACGGTGTACCCACATATTGGCGGATAAACAGGAGCCTACCCTCAAGATAATTTATATTATTTTGACATGTCTGAGAAAAAACAAGAGATGGTGGTGATGACTCAGGACCAATTCACTGCACTTATAACAAAAGTGACAGAAGCGAACGAAAGTGGAAATAGACATTTTAAAAGTTTTGCTGCGTGCACGAAGCGTTACGAAGGTGAACGAAATTTTAATAAAGTCGAAGAATTTGTGACCAGTATCTCAGTTTACAAAAAAATTGAGAAAATCAGTGACGAAGACGCCTTGGAAGGTTTAACTTTGTTATTGTCTGGTGCTGCTGCTACGTGGTGGAACGGTATAAAAAGTGACGTCAAAAAGTGGAATCAAGCTCTCGACGCCATTAAGTCCGCTTTTGCGCCAAAAATGCAGCCGCACGAAATTTATTTGGAATTGTACTCAAAAAAACAAACAATTGAAAAAATTGACGCGTTTGTGTGTGAAAAACGTGCCTTACTCGCACAGTTACCCGCAAAACGGCATAAGGAAGAGGAACATTTGGACTTTGTTTACGGACTTCTCAATATATCCTATAAAAAGGAGATTGCTCGCACAGACGTGAAGACGTTTGCTGAACTTCTGGAGCGCGGTCGTCATATTGAGAGTCTGGCCAAGGAAGCTGGTGAGGTAACGACAACAACACAATCAGAACGGAAGCCGCTCAAAAGATGTTCTTTTTGTGGCAAGAAGGGTCATCTTTATGACGTATGCCGCAAAAGGTTGGCAGAACAAAAGGAAACGGCAGTAACCGAAGCAGAAAAGAAGCCAGTCATCACGTGCTATGGATGTGGAGCGCCTGGTGTTTACAGAAGCAACTGCAGTAACTGTAAAACCAAAGAAACGCCACCAAAGCCCGTTGCATTTTATGCAATACAAAATAGCTTACAGATACAAGCCAAAATACCGACGATAAAGGTTAACATAAAAGGGGAAGAAGGGTATGCATACATAGATACTGCTGCCCGCCGTAGTATTGCCAGTATGCAACTCTATAAGATGTTGTTACGTAAAGGAACACAGTTTGACCAGCGAGTAACTGACATCAAATTAGCAGATGGAACGGTGAAAACGTCAAACTTACTAACAACCACAACTGACATACGTATTGGAGAACGCACACTACCAATAACATTGTCAGTCATACCAGAAGCTGTTGACAACCGTACGTTGTTAGGTATCGAATTCCTAGAACAGGCAGGAATCATACTTAATGCACCGCAACGCAGTTGGAATTTTATTGACGAACCTCAAATAGTATACAACTTCATGCAACTCAACAATGACGCCATACCAATGCAGGCAGTGAAGCGGTTGACATTTGAAAAGGAGTCAGTGGAACTGAAGGCAGTGTCGGAGTTCATCCGTTGGGCTAACGAGTTGGACATGTTGTCACCGTTACCCATAACACCAACAGGATCCGACGTACAAGACAGTCCACCGGTAAACAAACGACCAAAATGGACTTTACACAAATTGGACACGCCACCAGGTCATAAACACCCACGAGAACCCGCTGACAACCAATCTTGTTTAGATCCACGTATTATTTATTTACCAATAAACCCAACTTCTATGTATTCTGTTGATCTTTATTTACATCCCGATGAAGGAACCTTACTTACAAAGAATGAGCAAAAGATGTTCAATGAATTGTTAATTGAGTACAGCGACATCTTTGAGAAAAACACGGAACCAACTCCATTTACACAACATAGAATCGACACAGGCAATCATCCTCCTATTAGTGTTAAGCCATATAGATTGTCACCAACAAGGCAACAACAATTAAGACAAAAGCTGGATGATATGATAAATGATGACGTTATCGAGGAATGCGATTCCCCATGGTCAGCACCTGTAATTCTAGTTCCAAAAGGAGAAACCGATGTTCGAGTTTGCGTAGATTATCGACGACTCAACGAGATAACTAAACCTGACAGATATCCGTTGCCTCGTATTGACGACTTATTACATCAGGCAAAAGCGATGCCATACATGTCAACAATTGATTTACAGTCAAGTTACTGGCAGATTATGGTACATCCAGATGATTACGATAAAACAAGCTTTGTTTCACCATTTGGAACGTTTCGTTTCAAGCGAATGCCATTCGGTCTTCGAAACGCGCCTGCTACGTTCCAAAGATTAATGGACAAATTCATACAAGGATTGCACGCGAAGTGTGTATTGAGTTATTTAGACGATCTAATTATAAGATCAATAACTTACTGTCAACATTTAAAAGACTTAAGAGAAATATTTATTAAACTGAGAGAATACAAGCTACGAGCCAACAGAAAGAAATGTAAATTTATGTGTTCAGAAATTAAATATCTGGGCCACCTTATAGTATCTGACGGGATCAAAACAGACCCAGAGAAAATCTCTGCTATTGCAAACCGTCAGGCGCCTAAAAATCTAAAACAATTAATATCATTTTTACAAACCGCATCATGGTATCGGAGATTTATTCATAATTATGCAGACATTGCTCGACCGCTTACTAACCTAACGAAAAAGAAAATAAGCTGGGAGTGGGAACGAGAGCAACAAGAAGCATTTTTGAAATTAATAAGTGCCTTAACTACTTCACCAGTGTTAAAACAGGCAAGTGACGATTTACCCTTTGCTATCAAGACTGATGCCAGCCAGTATGCCATTGGCGCAGCTTTAGTGCAGGGGGAGGGAGATAATGAACACCCTGTTGAATACGCAAGTAGACTCTTAACACAAGCTGAACGCAATTACAGCGTAACAGAAAAGGAAGCACTAGCCATAGTATGGGCTATTGCAAAATTTCGTGGCTATATAGAAGGTACAAAGTTCATAACTATTACAGATCATCAACCGTTGAAATGGTTAATGAATCTTAAAACACCTACTGGTCGCTTAGCACGATGGGCACTACAGCTGCAACCATACGAGTTCAAAATCCAATATACTCCAGGACGTACTAATGTAGTAGCTGATACATTGTCTAGACCACCGTGTGAGCAGCATGATGGAAAATGCCTCATATGCAGCACAGAGTTAGATCTACCTAGATATAATGAAAAACAGTTAAGAGATGAACAAATGAAAGATGACACCCTTCAGACTATCATAAAAACATTAGAAGAAGGAAAAGAAATACCAAGTTATGTAGACTACATTAAAAAAGGGTACCTAATCCATAAAGGTGTCCTGTATCTTTACATGCCAGAACAAGAAGACGACAATGCAAAGTTAGTTGTTCCACGTCATGAAATACAAAATGTACTGAACGCTTACCATGACTCACCTACTGCTGGTCATATGGGAGTAGAAAGAACAGTACAACGTATAACAAATAAGTTTCATTGGACAGGACTACGGAAAGATGTAATAAAATACGTGAAATCATGTATTGAATGCAAAAAATATAAGCCCACTAATAAGAAGCCAGCAGGCTTATACCAGTCCACCCCAAACTCTCAACGATTTGAGGTGTTGTCCATTGATCTTTTTGGACCTTTACCAAAAGGACCATCAGGAGAAAAGTGGATTCTGATCATAGAAGATACTACTTCAAGATGGGTAGAATTATTCCCACTGAATGAAGCAACTAGTGAAAATTGTGCCATCATTTTACTCAATGAAATATTTCTTCGATATGGGTTGCCAAGGAAAATTATCAGCGATAATGGAGTACAATTTATATCAGCAATAATGCAAAAACTAGCATATTGCTTGGAAATTCAACAAATATTCACACCCGTATATCACCCCGAACCAAATGTGGTAGAAAGAAAAAATAGTGACATGAAGTCACAAATTGCAATTATGGTGAAAGACAAACATAAGAACTGGCCATCGACTTTACCAACAATAAGATTCGCAATGAATACAGCTAAGTGTCAAACAACAGGATTCTCACCATCTTACCTTACATTTGGGAGAGAACTGCGTACGCCATATGAGTTGACACATGATCTAAGCTCGGTGGTAGAATCAGAAAACTTTGTCGCAGAAATCACCCCAAAGTTAAAACAACTAGCGCAAGACTTGGAGCTAGCAAAAGAAAATATAGAGTGTAACAAAGAAACGACACGCCAAAGAGCAAATAGCAAGAGAAGACCAGACCCAGACTATAAAGTTGGAGACTTAGTATTGATAGAATCTCATCCCGTGAGCAACATCAATAAACAGTTTACCTCGAAATTTGCTCCTCGACGAGATGGGCCGTATGTTATATTAAAGAAACATGGAACCTCCACTTATGAAATTGCTCACTCAGAAACTCCAGACAAGCCTATTGGAAAGTATCATACGTCAGCGATAACTAAGTTTGAAAAGAGAGACGACGTGATATCCAAACCAACTTATCCGATACGCCAAAGAGGAAGGCCGCGGAAACAAACTGGTGCTGGTACTCAGTCGGGACGACCATAGAGTACCAGAGGGGGAGAATATAACACGACGCCTTACGCCATCTACCGGATGGTGTGCAAAGCACTACACCACCCAAGTAGAACTAAACACAAACAAGATCAATCATAGATAAGACGATAACAAGTAAGAGTACCAATAGACTACTAGCGACATCTAACATTCGACATGTGAAGCGCCCGTGACGTCAACGAGGATTACAACCACATGCAAGCGTGAGATGATGGAGACACACAGTTATCTGTCAGCCGCCTATATAAACCCGCACCACGGAGGAACGACTCACTCGCTACTTAGGAGGCACAGTGGTCGATAGCCCCGCAGTCACCACTGTTGTCATCAGCTCGACCTGAGCGGAGGCCCCGTCGCCCTCAGGAAAAGCCTTAGCTAGGAGGTTAAGGGATAGGATAGCCCCGCAGTCCATCCCTGGAACCACCAATAGGTTTAACTTAAGTCTAACTTTGTTTGCTAAAGTCTGTAAAGTGTTATAAGGAAAGTAATAAACCCCCTACTTGTCATCCAACGTTGGTTTTATTCCACCGCCACCATTACACTAATTTATAAAGTGCTACTGAAGCTAAACTTTGGCAGTGGTTTCACGCGCATAAAACTCAATAATTATTATCTCATGGAACACATTACCTACCGAAATAAAAAGTGTCCTATAACCTTATCCAGGCCATGGTTTAACCGTGTTCAAACGTACACACAACACAGGTAAACACAAGCACAGGTATCACGCTTTAACGGCTGACTGCAGCAGTTGAAGGGGTAATTGATTACCAAACATCCCACACATACACAGACAGACTTTCACATTTAACATTTATTAATACTGTACCTGTGTAAGTATATCTAAATGGTGATTAGTAGTTACTAGCTTATCATAATAAGACCAGCCCTTACATCATATGATTACAAAACAAATGAATGCCCAAAACACCATTGACAAGTTTATCTCATAATAGCCACGTCAAGGTGTTCCTTTCGATACCTATACTTAACCTCAATTCAAATCAATCAATCATAGGTGCCAATAGGGTGGTCCTCTGAGTTAGGAACACGTCAAACCAGTTCGAACAAAAGTTGGATTGAAAGTTGGATCAAAGTGACGTTAAATGATAGAAAAACTGGATAATTAATCGATAAATGGAGCAAGTTTTGTTGTTATTTGAATCGTAGTAAGTAAAGGCGATTCAAATAACAATAAAACTTGCTTGCTTGCTTGAACCAAAGGTGGTTCTAAGATATGCATCTGTGTGGTAGCTTGGGACTTTCACTGCAACTGAAATGATACACAAAATTTGGCTGCCTCGTAAGTCTAGTGGTCGCAGGCGCTAATGCTGCACATGAGATCCTGGGTTCGATAGCTGGGTCGAGTAAAGGGTTTTTCCATCTGGTGTTTTTTAGTAGCAGTCTAGAGACATACCCAGTTGATAGCAATAGTCTCGCTCTCTACATGGGATTTTAACTGGTTAAATGTGGGTGACCTAACGTACATCTCTACCTATGCCTTCGGGGCACACAGGCATGATGTTATGAACGTAAAACACAAACGTGGCCTCACGCTGGGAATTTCTCCTGTATCACTTGGATGTGTTAACAAACATTTGTACTCACAAACATAACTCAAACACCCAGTTTCGGAACAACTATCTTAGGCTATACAAGAACGTGCGGGAACCGAACCCAACAACAACCAAACAACCTGAATGTTCCATGTAACCAGTCTTGTGACCGAACCAAACAAATATTGGTCAGACCAAGATTGGCATATCAACATGCATATTCACAACACTATTATGTCAATTTTAGTGTCACTGACATATGTCTTCACATCTTGATAACTATAATTGTGTACGATCTAACCATTCGGTGTGACTCATGTTGTATTAATTAGCTATTAGTTCAGTCATTAGCAGTACAGTTGGCGACATTGTTAGTACTAATGTTTAGTGAAACTGCTAATAGTAGCTGGTTATGTTTGACATTGAATTTGAGGTAATTCAAGCAGGATATCTTTTTCCCATACTTTTATATTTCTTTCGAACTCGGCTGAATCAAATTGACATTAATAAGTACCTATAATTAGTTATAATTATATAGAGTAATCTAGTTTTTTTTCGTTGCAATGGCGACTGAGTCTAGAGAAATGGAGCCTTTCTAAGGGGCTTAAAATATAGACTTTTACTTGGTAATGGTCTTTTTTAGTATTAAGAGACAAAAATTGAAATAAATAGTGTAATAAAAAAAAACACAATTTATAATTTTCAGATTATTTCGTTAACAATGAAACATTAACAAAAAATAATAAAAACATTAAGTGATCAAAATGCAACCGTTTAATTCAAACTGCTATCAAATAAATAACTTCCCGAAACATCAAATAACTGTGAAATAAGAACACTCAAAAATTCCTGTCCATCGACAATAAAAATCTTATAAACCCGTTCGGATATCTTAGTCACAATCAAGACATAATTATTATTAACAAAATCCAATAAAAAACACACAATAACAAATATGCGGGAACCATAGGTAAACATACTAAATCTATGGCGGGCACGTACAATACGTCTTTGACGTGCGGCCACGTTCTTGATTCTCTTTTTTTTTGACTATCATGCGTCAATGGCACCTCATTATTATTCCACATAATAATCGAATAAAGGATAGATTTTACGCTGTCGATTATCTCAGTTACAAGGAACGATCGCTAGATTATACGAGAAATGAACGGCCTCTTTGTCGAGAAGGATTCTGGACTAGAGCTTGAGAACACCTGGCGTGAGTCGTTACTAGTGTTGTGTTACTACTAAGGGTGGGTTATCGATATTTTTATCGATGTTTGATGTGAGTTATGACCCGAGATTATTCCTTTGGTTCTGACTTTTTCTGACTTTTTGATTTCAGCGAAACATTTTATAAATATGTCGGGTTTAGTCAATAGTACGGACGTCAAAACAAATCACAAGCAAGCCCCTAGCGGCAGTCAATAGCAACTACGCATTGGCGCTTTTATAAGCACTTGCGAGGTGCGGAATATGACAGTTGAGTACTGGCAGCCGTAGAGCTAAGACGTCGTAGAATCAGTGTCGATCCGTAATATTAGTAAGCAAGAATGTAACTTGAGTCTTATTTGAAAATACACAGTGTATCGAATAACTTATGTGATTTCATTTGCACGATTGACCCACCTACCTGCCCACACACGATGTGTCTTAACCTAAGGGAATACATCCTGACTTCCCGATGGTTTACATCTATCGGCCAGCCTTGATGTTACATCAGAATTGGGATTCGGTCGTGCTAATGAGATCACACGTAAAAACAAAGCTAGTGAAAATGTCGGTTACATTCTTGCAAAAAAAAAACGTGATGTCAGTTGCGACTACCCTCGAAAACAAAATAATGAAAATAACTAGTCTGGAGCGGAGCAGCAAGGAAGCTAGCAACAACCAAGGAGCAGCGTGTAGACGTGTGGAAAGATCCATACACACGTATCTTTATGCCAATCTGGTGAGTCGTTTTCATTTTGTTATGACTATGGCCAAGAGTGTTCATTATTCAAAATTCTGGTTTTGTGTACGGTATGGCGGTCAGTAGATCGTCGGCGTGGCCCCTGTCGGGTCATAGTTTCACTTTAGTTACAATCGATGGTCAAGTTTTGGTTTTGTTGAAGAGTTATTATTCTACTAATACTGGCAATAGCCCTTGACTGGCCTTGGCTGACTGTTATTGGAAGTTAGAACGATGACAGTGACGTACCTACCTTATACTTCAGTCTGAAAAATATCATAATTCCAAATGAATTATTTTGATTAGTTTTGTAGTGTGATAGTTTTATGTAGTGAGAATTAAATAAGTTTGAGGAGAAGCATAGTATTCTTCTTTTGTGGTCGGAGGGCCAAACTATCTAAAAGGTGATAAACCCTACCAGGCCTCGTTAATTGCGACTTAAAATTCCACTGACGCTATGGCATTCATTGGATTCTCTAAAGCCCATATACCTACCTGGACTATTGGGTTCTGTACTGTGTGGTCTGTGTGCTTCATGTCCGCAATAACCCATTTTGCTGTGCCGGTTTAGTTTACTACACCGCTGCACCGGTTAATTTCCATGAAATCTGAGTATGGTTAAGATAACTGTGTGAACATATACTCTCGTAATGTTTTTCACGTTTCAGATACCGTATTGCGTCGCAGTGGAGCCTCTGCTGCAGGCTAGTGGTTCAGATGGTGTATGCCAAGGCTGATGTGTCAACACCCGAGAGGTTAAAAGGAACGGCAGGTTAGCAGTTC
Organism: Orthosia incerta; assembly: GCA_948252205.1. Taxonomy (NCBI): domain Eukaryota; kingdom Metazoa; phylum Arthropoda; class Insecta; order Lepidoptera; family Noctuidae; genus Orthosia; species Orthosia incerta. The sequence goes on from OX411761.1 coordinate 12,709,436, forward strand.
GCAGGTGGTAGCCGAACATTACGACCACAGCTGAGAAGTCGGGCGCTCGCAAGTTTCGAATGGAACACTCGGTGAGTCGCTTCCATATTATTTCGATAGTGAGGTCGAATATTTTCTAGTGAAGAGATGCTAGTTAGAGTTTTAAGTGTTCATGTTTGTCCACTGAATTGGTAGTGGTTATATCTAGCACTATCACTAGGTAATTAAGACACACTTAGTAAAGTGCAAGTAGTTAATGAGTTTCCTATAGGCGGTATAGTTTCATCATTTGGTTCAGTACGAACTTTAGGATTTAGTATGCCATAAGAAGATGAGCTCGTGGCTAAATAATAACAGCCGCACGGGTCGATCATCAAGGTTAAGCAACGCTTGGCGAGGTCGGTCCGTGGATGGGTGACCATTTCAACATACCGAGTTTCCTCCGTGCCTCGGAAAGCACGTTAAGCCGTTGGTCCCGGCTGTCATTTGAAGATCTTTGACAGTCGTTACGGGTAGTCAGACGCTTGAAATCTGACATTAGTCTTGCCAAGGGGTACCGTGTTACCCAGTTACTGTGTTGTGGAGATCAGATAGGCAGTCGCTCCATGTAAAACACTGGCGCTTAGCTGAATCCGGTGAGACTGGAAGCCGACCCCAATATAGTTGGGAAAAGGCTAGGCAGTTGATGAATAAGATGATCTATCCAAAGTGACTTAACAACTAGGCATTTTCAGTGGCAAAGCGAGTTAGTAAAGTCGTTGGGTGAAGGCAATTGTATCGAGTTAGTTAGTAACGGTACTGGTCATTTACCTGTATTCAGAAAAGATCTTGTTTCTCTCTTGCTTACTTTCAAAGTAATATTATGATAGCAGTAGATCTCGCGATCGTTTTCCTTACATGAACACTGAGTTAGTGTGCGATAGTAAAGTGTTACTGTTGATAATAAGATTTTAAGAATATTGATCCGAATTAATTTGTAAAGCTCCTACACACGAGCTATTAAGACGCAAATAATATCGGGTTTAATTGTTCCCCTGATATGAACGGTCGGTATATTCCGAGATCTTTGAGTAGAAAGCGTGAATCTTGTGAGAAGGATCCCGGATCACCAAGTTCCTCGGGAATTGAATGTCATAGTTGATGACATTGGTAGTGAGACCAAATATGATTGACATGTCTACTCATACTCGAGGCTCCGGACCGCACCTCATGAGTAACATGTGGCGATGGGTTTACGAAGAGGTTTGAGTTGAGTATGCATTGCAAGAATTATGGTAAAGAGTAACAGCATTGTTACAATTACTTTGTTTAGTTGTTGAACTTGTTGATCGTCGGACCTTTTTCTAATGAATAGTGTTGTGTGGGAAACTCTTAATACGAAAACTAAATTGGCCCTGTATTAGGTACACGATAGGAGATTGTGACAGGACGGTGACCGTTATACACCGAAAGCTTTAAATAGGTACGCTTAGAACCCGCAAGTATGCACAAGGTAGGTTAGGTCAGATGCCAGCGGGTCATGTACCAGTCGATGTTGATGTCAAAAGGATTTTGATGATAATGAGCAAGCTTAAGGTGTCGAGTAATTCAGTCTATCGAACGTATTATGTTTGACCGTACCAGTGGATTCTGGTGGAGGTCGGGGTCTAGAGAGAGACCGAGAGACCATTGTGAGAGCAATATAATTGCTGGTCGGCTAGGGAGCCGTGGCGTTGGAGGTTTTACTCGAGGGTTTCTGTAAGCTTGGCAGTTTTTGCTGCAGAATAAGTTTTAAAATTTGTTTGGAGCGACTAGTGGTACATGGCCCAGGGTAATGATTTAGTTAAAGAGTAGGGTTCTAAAATTGCTCTATTTTCACGAACCCAATAATCTAGTTCGGTCAGGAGTAGCCGAGCGTTGTTTGGCAGCTGTGAGCCTAGGTGGCAACTGTTGGCCTGTGTGGCAGCTGTTGGCCTGTGTGGCAGCTGTTGGCTTTTATGGCAACGGTAGGCCTGTATGGCACCTGTAAGTATATCTGACACTATGGCTGGTGTGAAAATTCATGTTTTTGTTAGGAACCTTACAGAAAGTTCCTATTGAGTCATGAGGTTAAAGGAAAGTAAACTCGCAGTCACGCGTGTGGAGAGATCATGTTAATGTTGACGACGTTCGATTCGTCAAGCCCTCATTACGAGAAATTTAAATAGTTTTGGTTTTCTAATTTTGATGACTATGCGTAGATCGTGTTGGTAAGACACACAAAGCTCAAGTACCAATTGAGATTGTAGATAAAGTAGTAAGTACTAAATCTCTGTGTGAACAAGTTCTGAGTTCAGAGAGTAGAGTTGACTCGACATCGTGGAGATGTGCGAGTAGAGGCAATTTGAGATAGTTAATATGGCTAAAGATCGTGAATAAGAAACCTGGTGTATTGTTTCTTTTGTTTGATTCAATTTGAGATTAATGACTATCAGTGGTAGTTGAACTTTGTAATCACGTAGATAAGGTGCTTTTAGGTACCAAATCGATGATTTAGTTGCTATTTTCTTTAAATTGGAAATAGAATTACTTGTTCCTTGCAATAGTGAACAGAGAGATTTAAATGATCATGTTTGATTGTTTCAAAATGTTTCCTCACTCTAGAGTTTGAGTCAGGATTGGACGAGCAAATACTGTTTGAAAATTTTGTATTTTTCAGAAAAACATCCCTTGTATGATGGGAGATTACCAGGATGGAGTGGACTATGACAACGTGTGGTGCAACACGAGGTGACCATGAGATGGCATGGAGCGAGGACAAGATGATGATGCCTGCGGGTGATAGATTTGGGGATCTGTCACCTGAGAGAGGCCCGAGAAGGCGACGTGTGTGTTCCACGTTCGCCTCTCAAGAGGAATTACGGCCTAGAGAACACCATGTGGTTTTAGTCAGTAGGAGTCTGACAGACCCCTCAGCTTTCCCCAAGGGCTGAGGACATCCATTGAGGATTTCCACATGATTCGATACACTGTTAAAACCTGACAATTAGGAACAGACGAGGACGCCTGTCTCGCAGGATGGCCGTGTCGGGTTTAGTCAATAGTACGGACGTCAAAACAAATCACAAGCAAGCCCCTAGCGGCAGTCAATAGCAACTACGCATTGGCGCTTTTATAAGCACTTGCGAGGTGCGGAATATGACAGTTGAGTACTGGCAGCCGTAGAGCTAAGACGTCGTAGAATCAGTGTCGATCCGTAATATTAGTAAGCAAGAATGTAACTTGAGTCTTATTTGAAAATACACAGTGTATCGAATAACTTATGTGATTTCATTTGCACGATTGACCCACCTACCTGCCCACACACGATGTGTCTTAACCTAAGGGAATACATCCTGTCTTCCCGATGGTTTGCATCTATCGGCCAGCCTTGATGCGACAAATATGTTAGTCGTAGCTTGTGATTTATCATAGTCTAAGAAACTGCTTATTGTTTTATTAAAGTTATAATAGATTCCTTCACTAACCAATTATAAGCTGAAAGCTTACATGTTCACGTTAAAAGCTAGTGAATGCCTTAATTAATACCTAATACCCAGGGTAAGCCTGTAATACTATTAAAATAATTGCTTAGTTATAAACCTGTAATTAATAACATTGTACAATTACTGCCAACGACAGCGAAATTACAAAATCTTACATTTCTTCGGAAACAATACCATTATTCCTGCTAATAATTATTTTCTTTATAAGGTTCATGCACATAATATAATATATTAAAATATGAATAAGTTTTAAAACAAAGCCTGAATGACTTGCGCCTTACTCACACTCAATGAACTTGCAAGAATTATTGAACTTAATAATAACGTCACAATAATGTCACCTCTAAAAGCAGATGCGTGTGTGCGACAACTTAGTCGCCGTTTAACTTTTTAACATTTTATAATCAGGATCAACAATAAACCGAATACCAAATCAACAACTCTCAATGTAATGTAATTTGTATATAAAATAACTGAAATTCGTTCGATATCGATCTCTTATGTCTAATTAACACTCCATCCCTACACAACAGACCGTAAGTTCATAAAATTTAACTACAAAGGCATTCCTTCCACGATGGTTAACTCCGAATAGGCACATATGCACAAAATATCGTTGAGAACACAGACTTAGTCCGTATGTAAGGGCCTCAAACAATACACTTCTGTTTGGCACACAATACGTTCGATGAATATCATGAGCCCGTTCGGTTCCGAACTCCAACCCACTAAAACGCCACGGTGTTCTGTAGTGCCGCTTATGGCGGGAACCCGCCGCGGCTGTCCAACACCAAACCCACCTCGTGAGTGCACCCCATCACTCCTCTCCCGCCGCGGCTACCAACCCTCAGATGCGATGTCGTATGGGATGGGACGCTCCATACAACATCGCGGCCCGCCTCAGTTGTGATGTCGCCTCTGTTACCAAGCGGCACCACAACCTACTTGTTGGCTACGTCATTGACATAATCGGCAAAAGACCTGACAAGCGGCCCCTGCTCGGGTCTTCGCTTCACTTGGCCCAATTGAAATAAATACATTTGACTTTGACACTGAGTGACCAAGCCACGGCTACTGAGCCTCCCCCGCCTGGACAATGCAGGAACCCATCGAAGGGGGATATTACATACTTAGTTCGTTATTATAACGATTGCGACTATAGTTCTATATTTTATACCTGCCACCAATAAAGGATGAAACTAAATACCCTGACCACAAAAGCTCATCTTACTTATATTCTACTATGTTTAATTATTGCAAATTTTATGTCAAAATATAATTCATCTGCAAATGTAATTAATTAATTATTGCAAATATACTTTATCTGTCAATTTCAAATTATTATGATGAAAACATCATGATGGTATATTGGTTCCCATTCCTGTCCATTTAAAACATGAATACGAACCTTTTTTGCACGATGCTCTCCATGATTGCAAAGACAGGAGCAGATGGCACAAGTTGGTGAAGTAGAAGTTGTTTCTACGAAGACCGAGGATTTACAACCCTCAGTAATAAGGAACACGATGCGAGGAGCGACACACTTTATTTAAACAAACACGCACTCCTAACTATAATAATATCACCCTACAATTTAATGATACAGGCTTGCCGCAGGTGACCAAGGGAAGTAATAAATAAGAAGTAACAAGCGAAGAGATTTTAATTAAAACTATAATAAAATAAAATCCCATTTTTATCATAAAGAAGATCAAATACATCACTATGATCGAAAGTTAAAGTTATGTTACGCTTTGTGAGGAGTGGGAACGTCACTTGTAGATTTTTTTACTTAGAATTTATTTAAGGATAGAACTTTTACTAAAGAACAATATGGGTAATGAAACTATCGTTCGACTTAATCTGTGCTGTAAGTAGAGAAAAAGATTTAAAAAAAAATGTTCAAGGAAAAACTGCAACACAAAAACTGTCGGTATCTGGCTGCACGCTAGGAAATAACTTCGTTCCTTTTTACTAGTGTTAATTAAATTATTTTTTTTGAAAATAAATATATGAAATGCTCGTTTTCTTTTGTCCTAGTTAGATCTGTTATGCAGTACTAGGCTTTATTTGGCAATAAATTAGCAACTGAAACTATAACTAAAAACCAAAAAACTTGACTGCTTAAGAAACAAACTAAAAAGACGTAAACAAAAAGAAAATCTTTATGTGCAGTTGGAGGATATATATTCTCGAGCTGGCTGACCAAAACCAGATGTATCCTCCGACTGCACAGCATGATTTTCTTCTTGTTTACGTCTTTTTAGTTCGCTTCCTAAGCAGTCGGGTTTTTTGATTATTGAATTAATTTTGTTTATTTATAACTCTTTAGCTAACTTATTTTTTCGAATTAGGTACATTGAAACATATAAGTGTTATAATTTTATACCCAATTAGCGGATCAAAATAAAAAGCTCGATTTAAAAAAAAACTACGTCTTAATTTTTAAATCTTATATTAAGACAGGTTTCCTTACTTAAAAATACACCTTTTAAAATAAAAATCAGATCGCATCTAGTAAATTTTGTGTGGAATATATGATTTAATGTGAAAACTGCACATTGTTGATTTTTAAGGTTAATAGGGACTGTTAAAAAAAGAAATAAAATAACATTTTTACAATAAAAATAATCACATGATATTGAGTGTTTAATTCATGTTCTATAAATAAAGTTTGAGAATAGGTAGACATGTTGAGAATAATGTTATCCGTTGTCTCGTGTGGTAGTTTCAATCATTCCTATACAACGGCTTCGCACTTCACCCACATTGACAGGTATAGTTATTATGAATTTTACCCCTAGTTTCAGCAGGTCCCAAACGTGTTCTATAGGATGCCTATCTGGTGATCTCGCCGGCTATTCCAAAACTGCGATATTGAAAGTTTTTAGATAGGCTGAAGTTATAATGCTCAGCCGTATACCATGTGGTATACGGCTGAGCATTATCCTGGATATAAACGAAGTGACCGCTGATAAAGGGGAAAATGCTATCACATTTTATTCCTATATAACATGTTTACAAGGATCTGCAATAAGATCATCTCCATCGATAAAAAAAAGGGTAATTGTTTTTTCGCGTCTCCCTTTTCTTGTATATAATATTTAAAAATTGTCAAAATAGCAAATTGTCAAAATATTTTTTGCCAATTTGCATGGTTTAGGTCAACAAGACACGTATACAGTGAAAAATTGAATACATTATTAGCTCCAACCGTTTGGATGTAAAACCCGTGTCACAGATGACGGACAGATAGACAGACGGACACGTGAGTGACAGCAATAGGGCTCCGTTTGGACCCTTCGGGTACGGAACCCTAAAAAGCCAAAAATGGTCAAACAATTTTCTTGTCATTTACCTAAAAAAATTGAATTTAATAAACTTGTTAAAATATTGAGAGATGAATTCCTGGCAAGACAATAGTATTGGATAATTAAAAATACCACCTTATACACGAATATCCTAGAAAATAGTCTGCAATTAAACAAGGGTGGAGGAGGCACGCTTTCCAACAAAAAAAATAACAAATCAAAAATCGCTCGAAAATTAAATTTAATATTTGTCGTCGCGTAACCTCAATGTGTTTCCTTTATTGATATTCAATCTATGAGAAGGGTAGGCAGCAATTAAACATATGTTTTTTGTTTCATTTTATTCAACCGTTCGGTAGCCGTCTGGTCAGCAAATTGGTTTTCGTGGTAGGAATTCGTAATTGTTCACACATTAACAGATGGAATTGTGATCAAAAGATATGTTATATGTTATTATGTTCATTTCATATTACATTTAAATAGGTCAGATGCAATTTAATGGGTGTTGCTCCCTTTTCATATAAGAATGTTGTGCCTGGTAAAATATTCCTTTTAAATATTGTGTTCTCAGCGTGACCTTGAATTGAAGGTGTATATTATGACTGAAATTAGGCATCACAATGACCGTTTTACTTTATAAGAGATCTCTTTGTCTTAAGGAATTATTAATTTAAACTTTTGCCATCGGGCTTCGGCTTCGTAAAAGTCCGAAATTATATATAATATACGATAATTTCCGTAATACTATCGGGACCAAAAAGCATCCTTTGTCCTATACTGTAGTATTATATGATCTGTGCTATGTCCTAATGCTACTTGGTGCACCGTGTGTAGTTATTGCAATAGTTCAGCCACTGCGGCGTGATTGATTAACAAACATTCAAATACCCAGACAGAGAAGTAATAGCCCGGAGTAAAGATTGATGTCAACAGGCTCTCCCTGTTACATGGAACTTAAACATGATTGGCGAAATTTGGATCGTATACACCTCTGCCTAACCCTTCAGGGGATACAGATGTCATGTGTCGATTCATCGGTAAAAACTGAGCAAACAAAACCTATATTAATGCCTGTTCATGTCCCTATTTTAACGGGTATAGATTTTTACTGCAACAATATTAACCAACTTTTTGCTACGGTTACTATTGAGAAAAGGCTGTTCCTGGTAGCATAGCCTTGAGGTATCGCTGATTGAGCTAATGTAATAAAAATTGAAGTAGATTTCACTTCGATCGGGAAATAGGGGGTTTTAAGATTGTCAATTTTATAGTAATTATTTTGCTGTTTGTAATTTTAGACCGTCTAATTATTGAAGATGACAAATGGGTCGCTAAAATAATTTAGCCGTTTGTACGCAAATCATTGACACAATATGTATTATGTAACACACGAACGTAATTAACGATTATTGCGGGATTGTAGATTGTGGTAAACAATCGTGGGATTGTGGTCAATCGATTTTCAAAAGTTTGTTATTGCTGTAGTAACGTGGCAGTTATCAAACTTCAATCCTGTATTCTCGATTACTACAAAAAAGTGATGATACTATACAAGTTGCTCTAAAGGACTGTTTTACCTTTGAAAATACTTTTTATACTTGGCCGCGTCTATTCTGCCGGGGTAAAGGCTATTGAACAAAACTATAGAGTATCTTTCTACTTGTGGTAGAATTTTGAATTGGATTATAGACACAAACAAATAAACAATTGCACCTCTTTGTAAGATTCGTTTCGATTATATTGTGGGTTGGGTGGGAGCCTAGTGGGTTGTTGACGTACTATCCCAATTTATTACCATAAAACATCGTACCTACAGGATTGCGAGCCCATTATAACAGACCTAATTAAAATAACGTACCTACCAAAAACACGGCTGAAAAAGCCCTACATTACAGATGAAAAAAACACGTAAAAATGCTTGAATATTTCGTGCTTTGCTCTTCCCTGACCTATAGACTTAATTTAAATAAAAGTGTCCTACAAACTGATATACGAACAAATATATCAATCTCTCCTTTTAACCAGTTTAAAAATGTCGTTAATACCAATTCGATTTAATTTCACGAGGGTAGTTTTAAGAGGAAATGACGTCACGTGCAATCTGCTACATTGCCATTGTTCTGGTAAAATGCCAGATGGGTGCTTTACTAAAAGCTGCGTCTAGTAAATAAATATCCCGCCTTTTTTTGAAGCGGCTGGATTTTGTGCAGTGCGCTTGACAGGTTTTTTGCATAGCCATTCTTTGGTGACGGTGCCGAAAGACAGTATTTAAGCTTTGACTGTATAATTATTGTGCAAACCGAACTTTCTTGTATACAGAGTAAGTAAGCGACGGCGAGCTCTATTTTGTGTCGTGGTTTCATTTCTGTGGCCATTCAAACCATTCATTTTTCGGTGATCAGAAGTAGTCTTATCTTAGTCATTCACTTATTGAAAGCTACACGACATGTAGCTTTCAATAAGTGAATGAAATTTTGATAATCGAATCAGTTAAGTACCTAATTCTAAGTCTCCTAAAAAAAATCGTCGATTGCAGAAAACTGTTCCTTATAATCAGTCATAGGTCCCAGCAAAAGGGAATTTCGTAAGAAACTTGGCCCAGTGACAAACATCCGTCTTTATGTCTTTGTAAAAAAAAGTAATTGCCTTTGCCTGTCCCTAAAATCAGCAGAAATTGTCGAAAGTTGTCACAGCATTGAATCCAAACAAAATGAACAAACTTAATCCTATTAAATACACACGGGATCGAATCGTCGAGTCAGTTTATCGAAGCCCTTATTTGGTACAAATAAACTGCTTTAATTAATATTTGATTAGTCATATTTGTACTTGTTAATTTGTATAATCGTATTATCTGATTCCATGTTTTTACAATTGCATTAATTGAATTCTTGATAGTTCATGAAATAAACCTCGTTTATGAATTAGGCCTGTGATCGCAAGCTGGCCATGAGCGCGAGATGGGCACTAGACTAGTGACATTCTATCAACGAAAATGTCAAAAACCTCAATTTTTTTTTATTTTTTATTTGTAATGGTTTTGCTGCTGCGCCCTTGTTATATTTTTGGTCTTCCTCTACACTTAGAAGCATCCATATTCAGATTAAAACTTGCCACATGACATTTTGCTCATTCTGTTACATCGCATGCCCAAACCATGACTATATCGGTACCTATTTCGACATGACTCACATTTTTTTCAGTAGCTACACGTCATCTGCAAACTTTTAATCCGCCTCTATCAACACATTATCCATAAGAGTCGCTAAAGGCCACAAAAAAATAAAACGCATTATGCACTTTATTACCGCATCGTCGGTTAAGCAAAATTCGAAGTTCAAACTTCCACAATTGTGACCGAAAGCAATCGTTGAAATAATTCCCTTGCTCACTGCTGTATCATTTTAGCCCAATTTCTTCACGGATCGCAATTTTATCGCGATAAACAACAGTCACAGTAAAAAACAACAGTCTTCAACTGTTGTTAATACAGCTTGAGGGCAATTCGCTATATTAAAATGATTGCTATATTTTTTCATCGTTAAGTTCTGAAAAGGATATAAAATGACGTGTCAAGTGATTGGTGATTCTTTGCGGGATGTAATTCGGTAGTTAAGGTAAATAAATCATTATTGACAGAAGGTGTTCGACCTCTAGGCGTGTACAGTGCGTCCATTATAACTTGTCCCGTGACGCGATAGGTAGGCAGTTACTATTAGTAGTTTCGACATTGAAACTAAGGCGTCAAACAGACGAGCAGCACTTTGCTGTCGACAGTGAACTTCAACTGTCGACAGAGGCAACTGCTACTGTCGACAAAAGCATCTGCTATACTCTCCCTAAGCTTGGCAGGCTATGGTTCCAACATGACGGCAAGGTACAAGTTATAGCGAACGGTCTGTAGGCATCTTGCCTGCAGGCGGCCATCTTTGGGGCGGCTCCAGCCATTTTGTTTCAAATTGGGCTGTCATCAGCAGCTGTAATTTCGCGGTATCTTATTGTATCGATACCGGTGTTTATTTTACCCCATACTCATCGCCGTTCATCGAAACGAAACGTTTTCGTCATTATTTATTGATAAAAAGACACTACAAGATAATGATGTGCATAACAAATATGGTTAACTGCCTATAGATAGAGAAATTTTTTCGTAAAAAAAAAATGTTGTTGTTCATGTTCATTTTAGGTATTTTACCGTCGTCGTCGCTGCGATTGGTGTGATATTTGTTTTTCAATATGATAGAAAACCAAGTTTGTGGTTTCATAAATAAACATAATTACTACTCACCACGACCAACTATTTGTTGTGGTCGCAACCACGACTGCTTAGGGCTCTAGGTTCAATCCCCGGGGGAACTAAGAAATATTACGCGTTTTTCTTCAGCAAGTTATCCATATCAGCTCAGAGTCTGGATTTGTGGCCGTTTAGTGTCAATAGGCTTGCCTTCTATTACTGTATTTCACCTTTACTTTTTGGAAATACACAGGTGTAGTAAATGCAATATTATTATGATTATATTATCAAATCATCATCATCTCTCCCGTCCATATCCAACTTTTTTTTGGGATGGCAATCTACAAGATCTACTACTTCTTCAAATTGTTTTATTTACTCTTCTCTCTTGTTGCAGCATCAATTGAGTCCCTGCATGCGCCGACAGGGGGTGGTGTGGAGCTGCCCTGTGACGTCACTCCGGCGCTGCTAGACGATCGCATGGGGCTCGTCATCTGGTACAAGCAGGGACATGAATCACCTATTTATACGTGAGTACTATAGATAACTGTAATTTTTTACTACCTCGTTATTAATACGGATAGTATTAATAACGAGGTAAGTTAAGGCATACGCCTTAGGTTTTAAAGTGAAAAAAATATTAGTAAGCACTTTGTAAAAACTACAAAACCCTAGTCAAGCATCAATATTTTTTGGTTGCCTCGACTTTTCTTTAAGTTGTTTTATTTTAGGTTAAAAATATAATCTGAATAGGTTTCTAAAAATCTATTCTAATTTTGGCTAATGTCTACAAATACAGGCGTGATATTATTTTATGTCAAAGAAATTTCACATTAATTCAAACCCTTCTTGAAACAAATCAACACTATATAAGTATGTGTAGGGTCTAGTCTACCGGTACAACTTTACATGTCTTCATGGCTTTCTCTTACTCCGTTACGTAAACAAAACCTTGATACTAAAACTAGATACAAACTTAATTAATCCTCTGACGTTACGTGTAAGGCTATGAGTGGTATGACTCAATAAACATCAAACTTAGACGCTTGCCTTGCCTTCAAATATTATATGTATGACACTGGGTACGAAAATGCAGAAAGCTCAAATTTATTATGAAAGGGCTAGGGAGAAGTCAGAGTATGAAAGCAGCTTTCTCCCAAGAGGTATCTTTTATCTCCATTTTATTGCACCTTTAACAAAGGTCTAACTTGTTAATAAACAGTAAGGTATAACTAGACAAGGAAGCTAGAATAAAATAAATAATAAAGATTGAAGCTTACAAGCGAATGCGTTCCATTGTGATTTTTTGTTCGACTTCTTCGTAGATTTTCACGCGTAGTTTTAATTAAGTCCGTATCACGAGAGAAACTTCTGCAAACTTTAGATAGAAACGCAGAGGTTAGCTCCCTGTCCCTTTCATCGTGGGAATGATTTTACTGTTAATGTAAAGATGACGGTCAATACAGCAAACATTTGCTGTATACACGTATCAATAAGTAAAAAATTGCACTTACGTCGGCAACTTGATAACACTTTTCGTGCACTATTAGTTCCCTTTCATCTGGCGTTAGTTGATGCCAGATGTCAAGGATATCTCACAGTTGATTTCCTGCGTCTATATTAACATTCGCCTTAAGTAAGAAGTCTGCTTTTGAGTGACGACAAGATGAATAGTCGGATATCTATCAATCAATCAATCTGCCTAGCCTTTTCCCAACTATATTGGGGTCGGCTTTCAGTCTTACCGGAATCAGCTGAGTACCAGCGACGGCCTATCCTCAACCCAGCAACTGGGTAACACGTTACCCCTTGGCAAGACTGGTGTCAGATCTCAAGCTTCTGACTACCCGTAACGACTATCTAAGATATTCAAATGACAGCCGGGATCAACGGCTTAACGTGCTTTCCGAGGCACGGAGGAAACTCGGTATGTTGAAATGGTCACCCATGCACGGACCGACCTCGTAACTGCCTGATATAATAAACATCAATCGATACTGGTACCCTAAAGACATCTTTGAACATTTATTAAAATAATCAACAAACACTTTAACTATCTTATCTTAAAAGAAACAAAAAAAAATAAACACAAAACCGGTAACAGAACTCAAGTAGCGCCACGGCATAAACTATTTAGTACACATTAATCCTTTTAATCTGTCAATTTCGATCCTTTGTCTATGGTGTCAACCGTTTCCTGACGCTGTCATTGAGATGTTTTGTTTTTTTACTAATCGAAGGCTTAGTCGTGATCAAGTGATTTGGGTTTTTTTTTTTTCTTTTTTTTTATTAAAAAAAAAAGTCGGTATTTTACTAACGAACGTAGGGTTATTTGGTATATGTTTGGTTGGTACGTGGTATAATGTGGGACATGGCTTTGAATGGGATCGCCCAGTTTTTAGTTGTGTAATAGATTGTTAAATATCTCGAAGTTACGGAAACGTAGCTAGATTTCTAATAAAAAGTGCCTTGCTGAGACTTCATTACAGTTTTTGTATTGGCAATAAGAGTTTGACTTATGGAAAGTGAATCACACATCTCATCATTACTTCACCTCTGTGTTCCCCGAGGACGCAGAGCTAAACCTATAGAAGACCCTCGTATTATAATAATAAAGTTCAAGTTATAATAGGGAGTGACAATACAGGCGTACCATTATCATCATTATCAGCCTTTTAATGTTACCACTGCTGCGACACAGGCCTCCTGTCTGTGAGAGTCGCTGTTACAATCAATTGGGTACAAATCCATATTCCGGCTGCTACTGAGAAAATCTAGATGTTAAACCCCATAACCTATTGCTGGATCCGGGAAATGAAACCAGAACTTCAAGCTAGAAACAATAATATAAAATAGACTTACGGCCTAAAATACCCTCCGATTCTAAAACTAAATTCAAAATTGCACACAAAACAATATAATGAAATACCAAAAAATCAAACACAGTTGAAACTCACTATTTCCTGAAAAGTCTAAATGAGAATTGCCAATTTAGACGCTATTAATTGCATTTACGTTATTTATTTATATATGCTTTATTGAAGGTACACCGAGTTAAAACAAAGAAAAGGAATCTTAAAACTAAAATACATACAACGGGCGGCCTTATCGCATAACGCGATCTCTTCCTGGCAACCTGGAATGGACGGTGATAGCCTGGACATGAAATGGGGTTGACATTGATGTAACACATAACAATACGAATATTTACTTTAAACACAATAATATTATTATAGATACACAAATATATACATATGTTCTAACTATAATAGATACATAAATACATACATACTCAATAAATATATAGGCAATGAAAGTAGATGTTGACTAACGACAATCACAGTGACAGGTAATGTTCTTTTACGAGTCTTTTAAATACAAGCAAAGACTGGGCGCGTTTTATTGGGTCGGGCAATGCATTCCACAGACGAGCAGCTTGGGCAGTAAAAGCTTTATCCAAGAAAGTAGTGGAATGTATTGGCATTTTAAGTCGCAAGCTATCCGATGAACTAAGTGATTTCGTGTGGGAATCGCAGATTAACTGTAAACGATCCTTGAGGTAAAGAGGAGTAGAAGGAGTAAAGAGCACAAACCAAACAAATACGTTATTACGGACAAAGTTTGAGTGAACAGATTTAGGAAGAATTATGTACAGGAGAAACAATTTTATGTTAGTATCTAATTTAAAAGTTATGTAGGTTGGTTTTGTTTGCATGTCTGTGGAAGTGTATCGGTTTATTTAAAACGAGAAAAACATAAATATTTCTAAAGAAACTCTACTAGTAGAGCCTTAAGTTAGAAAAGTTGGCATGTTATTTTTATTCTAATTTTATGTAAACAAAAAACATGCGCAATTAAAATTTTTAATTCATAAATGCCAACGTCTGACGTTATGAAACATAAAATACAAACAATATTAAATAAATAACAAAAACTATTTATTTATTTAATGAACTGTTGAAATTTATAATAGCCATACATTAGGAACTAAAATGCTTTAAATAATATATTAAACTATTTTCTTTAATATTTCATTGACAGTTTGAAGTAGTCTGACTGTTCAAAATCATGACAGCTTCATAAAAACATCTTTAGCATGCGTTACACGATCATCATCCTCCTGCCCTTATACCAGTTTATTTTGGCGCAGCATATAAATTTCTTCCATAAATCTCAATTTGCAGTAATCTTAATAGTCACTTCCTTTCTAGCCCTATTAATGACTGTCAAAACTTTTTGTGACGTCAAAATGCTTGCCTAAATATTTGAACACCTTATACGCGAATTTGGGTAGGTTAAAAACGCGCATTATAAAATGTTCAGAGTAAAACATAGCATTTTATGATATTAGTCCAAAGAACGAAAAGGAATATGAGTAAATGGAATTTAGGTTCTTTCAAACTTAATGTTGTACCTTTTGTCAAAAAGCCAAACAATATGGACGCTAGGCAGGACTTAGATATGAGATCTGACAAAGCCTACTAAGGAACCCATTCTTCTGGTCTCTTCGGTTCACAACAATTGTGTAGGTTAAATAAAGTCACTTTAAAATATAAGTTTACGTCATAGCATAGCGTAAGCTAACGCTACTCTCCTACTAACATTATAATAATTCCGTACTTCCTAACCGAAGATGAGGCGGCCTGTTTGTGCCACCATACCGATAACCGAAACGATAAACCGATTCGATATTTAACTATTTTATTAGCCGCTATTTAACGCGTTGTTATTTATATTATGGAGGAGCGTGATTATAAGTTTCGGTTATTCAAATGTTTTGTTAATCTATCTATATATTTAAAAGAGAAAGTATGTATGTATGTTCCTTATAGACTCCGAAACGGCTGGACCGATTTTAATGTTTTTTTTTAAGAATCTTTAGATTGACCCAGCGGATCATCCTGTAAAGTTTAGTGGCGATTTTTTTAACTTTAACGCGGGCGAAAAATCAGTAAGTATTAACATTTTAAACCATGTTATCCGATAATTTCCAATTGTTATAGATATCGGAGGTCAGTTGTAAAGAAAAGCAGTAGGTACAGTCAAGGATCAACAGTGCAGTCGCAAACACGCAAAGTCAAAGTGCCTATAATTTATTTTTAGGTATTGTAATAATGTGCGCGAGCGCTTTACGAATAATATTTTTCGAAATGCGGCAATGCGCTCACACACAATCAGATATAAAAAACAGTATCCTTTTTTTATAATAGGAACCGCCGCAATGGCCCCGCTACCTGAGGTAAAGCTCTGTCATTTGAAGCACAAGTTTCAATTTAACTAATTAAACAAATAAACCGCTGAACTTGTTTATCTTGCACGTAAATCGAAACATTTTAACCCCGCATAAAACTACGGAACCCTGAAAATCGTAATTTGTTACATCCAACAAACAATTCGTAATTGTTATATCCCAGGATTCATACTATTCCATTTTAATGCCGAGATTTCAGACGAAGTGTATATCTACTCTACAATATTTACCCTGCAGTATTTTAGTTTAATGAGTCCAATCCATGATAATGATAGGTACACTAATATCTCAAGTCATTAATTTATCTGCGGATAAATTAATGACTAGAGATAAACTACATAATAAAACAACAATAAGGGAATATAAAGAACATTCAATATTTAAACAATTAAAACAACAACAAGCCATGAGAAACCACCCGTGTCGAACATAACAGATAAAAAAACACTATCCCTTTAAACGATAAGGGATGGCAGCACTATTGCTAGAAATATTAGGGCCGTTATCGCGCTCCCTGTCGCTCCTCGGGTATTTGTATAGTCACGTTTCAAGTGATGTTAATAAAAATCCAAATTTCTCCTAGATTAAATTTCAAAAATACATTTTCGAGAAAGATAAATTTAAACGGTATTTATTTAAGTAGATTTGAATCTGTTTGATTGGTTATTAGTAGCAAAAACAGTAAAAGTCCTAAATCGCGCTATTAATGTTTTCTTCGCCCTTTGTATGAGTATAATCGCGGCGGTCATACTTTCGGGAAGTCCCTTTCTACGCAGTGAAGTAGTTCGGTGGAGCTACCCTAAATCCATCCACCCACAGTTAAATCCGCCTTCAGTTGATACAACGTAGCTGGGGGTTGTGTACACGTCTCTCACGGGTGGACGTATACAGATAACACAGCGCATCAGGTGCCTGTTTTCAAACTCGTGACTCATTCAGATGTCCACCTCCGGGAGGAAAGAGGGATATTAACCGGTCGTGTGTTCGTAATTACCGAAACAATAAAAAGCCGATGTGTCTCGCGTGGATCAACGTCTTTAACACACGAAAGGTTTTACCCTCAACCCCACTGCTGTAGAAGATTTGACTTCCTTTTTTTTCACAGGAGTTATGGTATAAAAAGACATGTTGCGCCGCCGATCTTTAATGAATTGGGCTGAGGGCAAGGGCATTATTATGATGCTTTACAGATTTCGGATAAGACCTTTTTTGATTATTTTGTTATAAAAGCTAAGCGTGTGTTTAATCATAGGTACTAAAAATGATCTCACTTCTTATCCTACTAATATTATAAACTAGCTGTCCCACGCGGCTTCGCTCCCGTCAACTGGCTACGTACCTACCCTACCCTACACCTTCCCTACACCTACCCTACACCTAATATTCTTTCCCGTTTTTGCAACATTTTTCATTTATGCTCCGCTCCTATTGGTCGTAGCGTGATGTTATATAGCCTATAGCACTCTGGAATAATGTAGTTTTCTACCAGTGAAATTATGATTCTGGGATTATGATTATGATTATGACCAATGTTAGCTCGTGGATGAAAATGAGAGTGGACTGTATAAAAAGGCGAATGGTTTATTGCCGTTAATTACAAATTAATGTCCCGGTCAAACAATTGTATGGGTTTTAAGAGAGAGGTGTCGACTGTCGCGGTGGAGTCCGTGGTAGCGAGTGTCCTCGACCCGCGCCGTGCTGCGTTGATGTCGCGCCGCTCACCCACACATCGATGCCGCGTGGGCCGCGCGCGAGTGTGCCAACTGCAGACGGCGCGCGCTGGCCGCGAGTGTTGGGTTCAAATCCCAACATACTGCCCGGGTTGAAGCGATGGCTTCAAAAGTCTGGAAGGGGACATATATTATTGAAGGCTCTTCGTATGGTGCCTCTCTTTGTCTTTACCTCCGCGACTCTGGTGATTCCGTCGCCGCCAGGGTAGACATGCACGACCCTTCCCAAGGACCAGAGAAGTGGAGGAAGAGCTCGGTCTTTGACGATGACCAGGGAGCCCATCCTTAGATCTGTCTTTGGTGACTGCCACTTCACCTTCTGCTGCAGTAGTGTTACGTAATCAAAGCTATAGTAAACTTTGGAGACTTGACATTTTGTCCGCAAAGATTTTGCGAATATACCTAACCCCAAAATGTAATAACGTTTATAAGTGATCTCATACGGGATTCTTAAGACTTGAATTGCTCTCGGAGTGTTTGAAATATTTTCATACTAGTGCGTTATTAGTTTTAACATTAGTGCTGAGGATTTTGTGGCTTCATCTTTATATTGTGAAGTTTTCGAAAACTTTGGCACAGACTTTTAGTGAGGTAAACACTTAAATTAAATCTGCGTTAAGGTTTAATTGGATTTATTTTTATTAAAATAAAAATTATATCCAAAAATGTAGTCCATACTTAACCCACTGAGTTATGTGAAACCAGGCTTTTAAATTATTTAAATTAAAATGAATGAGCTAGCGCTTTTCGAGATGGTGTTGGGTGCATATAAAATGAATTGATACCCTTGATTTGTGTGAATTTTGAAAATGCGGTTAGTAGCAGTAGCCGCCAGGTGTCACAGTGCTCTGTGCTTCTGGCAACCTGATTAACAAATCCTCTTTGTTCGCAGACTGGATACTCGAGAAGGTTTGACGTCACACTGGGCGGATTCCACGCTAGGAGTCAGAGCTACTTTCAGAAGCGACACCAGACCTGCAGTACTGGTCCTCACTAAGTTAAGGTAAGCAGTTTTTATGGTTTATCATTTTGTTGCTGAATACGGAAGACCGAGGACGGTATATTATGGTGCAGTTTGGAAGAGGTCTAACTACAGTTGCGTTCTGCGAAATGCTTAGTTGTAATAATTGAAGTTAATTGATGTTTTTTTTTTGCTTGGAGCCCATTCGATAAGACTAGCTGGCAGTTAGTAGATTTTTGCATGACTTTGAAGTATCGTTACTGTAATTAATAATTTTAATTTCATGTGCATATTCATTTTAAATATGGCTTCATAGCACAGTTAGCCATCTAACTGGAGTTATAACGAATCATATTGTAATTCATTATGTAGCAATACCTTTTATTTTTATGATTGAATCACATTCATTGCGTCATTTGTGCTGACAAGCAGACGAATTTTCTAAATCCTCCTGATTATGATAGAAAGTATTTTACACAATTTCAGTGCTGGTTTTGTCTGGCAATGTTCAATATCAAAATAGTTTTACAGAATTTTGGTAATTTATTCCGCTCCTAATAAAACAATATCTCTTCATTTTAAAACATTTAAAAGCCCATCTAAACTAAAATGATGATCCCTCCATTACTAAAACCTAGATAACACAAACTACAAAGATAAATTAAAACCCAGTTGAAAATAACTCGGCTCATATGTCCGACGCTTTATAGTCCAAAACATGCTATTAATTAAGGCGGGAACACAACGGGCGCAATATGGCCGCCGACTAATGATCTGTTAGCCTAGAGAGTGTAGACTAGTGTAATCTGTTACTATAATATTAGCACTTAGGAATGTAGCTTGGTTTTAGTTTAATAAAAAATATTTGAACATTAATATATTCGCGCGTTCTACATTAGGCATATTATATACTAACTACTGCCTGCGGCTTCGCCCGCATGAAAAGTATTTTATTTTCCCTACGAATCATTATCGGGATAAGCAGTTTCGTATTGTGTTAATCCAGGTTATAAACTATGTGCAAAAGTCAAACAAATCTGTTCAGCCGTTTTGGCGTGGGCTTAGTAGGTGTTTCGGCCGATGAGGTTCGCCCGATCCGGCCGACGCAGGAATTTCATTATTATTAATATTTCTGAGTGGTGTTTCGGACTATACTTTTTTTAAGCAATTTTTGTACGGTCAGAATGTAAAATCTTAGGTAGGGTTATATTATTTAAGTAAAAGACAGGCAATTTTTGGAAAAAGATAAAGCTTTATACCATTACAACAATCAACAGTAAACATGATAAATCACAATAATCAGTCTTATATATATCAATTAAAAAGCATACAAAATGGCACCAGAGGTGTTTCACGTACGGCACCTATCGATATTTTTCACACGTGCCATACCAGTAATTACTAGTGTTGGATCGTTTATTTTTTAAGACGTCAAAATAAAAAAAAAACAACTAAAACAGTTGAGAGTTTAATAACATGATAAAAATATAACTTCTAATAATCTTCTTAAAATCTCTTTTGCTTTTTTAGTTACATGTTGAACATTAATACACAAACTCTAACATTAACATTAAAAGCGGGACATGGTAAATATCCCGCTTTTAATGTTTATGTTAGTGACCATGAAAGTTTAAAAACTTATACACAAACTACCAGGAGGCCAGAATCATGTAGAAGTATTTGCGGGCATAGAATCATAAGCGGTAGAGATAAACGGAGCAACAGGAGATCAGAATTTAAAATTCAATTCAATTTTTTTTATTGATTTAATTTTTTTTATATATTTGTCTATATAATATAAATATATATTTATTTATAAATAGTACACCAAAGACTACCTACAGTACTGTCTTTCCTTTCATTTTTAAATCCATCCAAAGGTTGTCTTGAAAAGATCGCTTTTAGCGATAAAGCCGCCCATTGTGTCACCCAGTGTAATGTTTTCTTCGTCTATACTTTCTGTAACTTATATGGTGTACATAATAAAGAGTATTCTATTCTATTCTATTCTATTCCAGCCACGGTAATACTTCCACAAGATTATAATCTCCTGGTAGTTAAGTTAGTCTTTACCGGTAATGATTTCAGCCCCGCAAGTATTAAGACTTCTTCATGATTCTGGCCGCCTGGTAGTTTGGTTATAAATGCTTATAATTTTCAATATCTAACTAAAAAAGCAAAAGCGGAAGTTATATTTTTATCATGTTAATAAACTCTGTACCGATTTTGTGTTTCTGACGTTACTTTGCCTCTAAAAATTCGTCCGAAACACCACTCTAAAATATTAATAATAATGAAATTCCTGTTTCGGCCGGATCGGGCGAAACTCATTGGGCGAAACGCCTACTAAGCCTTGGCGTGATTGCTAAAACTTAAACATTCTACAACTTTCACATTATAATATTAGTAGGATAATGCTTTTTAAAAACAGTAGAATTCATATAATTTCTTTCTTTCCAAAGTGTATCGTTTTCCAAGAAACTGGATTGTGGAAGTCACAGTCGCTCCATTTAACATACTGATATTCAGCTTTATTCGGTTAGACTGCAAGCCAAACCCAGCATACATGTTTGAATTTAGATAAAAGAGTAAAAAGGTTCTAGTTTAGCTATTATCTTTAATAATTGTATCGACTGTGGGGAGTTTCCTGACCTAATGAAAAATAGTAAAATAATACCTTTGTTTAAATCAGGTAGTACATCAGACCCTACAAATTATAAACCTATTTCAGTACTACCTACGTTTAGTAAAATATTTGAGAAATTAATGTTAGAGCAATTGCAATAATTTTTTAATAAACATAAATTATTACATAGCAAACAGTTTGGTTTTACAAGGGGTCGTTCAACTACTGATGTGATGTGTTGAGCTTCTAGGACATATTTATAATGCATGGGAAGATAGGTGCCATGCCTTGGGAATCTTTTGTGATTTGTCCAAGGCATTTGACTGTGTTCTTCATGAAACGCTAATCAGGCAACTCCGCCACTACGGGATCCGGGACAGCGCTCTGGATCTTCTTACTTCATACTTGAGTAATAGGATTCAGAGCGTTGACGTTAATGGAAAAAGATCTCCCGGATCTATAGTAACAATGGGAGTCCCGCAGGGCTCAATTCTTGGTCCTTTCTTGTTTCTTATTTATATTAATGACTTGCCTTACCTCATAAAGGATAACCATGATATAGTGTTGTTTGCAGATGATACTTCACTTTTGTTTAAACTTAAACTTCAGCAGCTGGTTACTGACGATGTAAATAGCGCGATCTCTAAAGTAGTTCACTGGTTCAATGTTAACAATTTACTTCTTAATGAAAAAAAAACCAAATGCATTAAGTTTACCCTGCCTCACGTCAGGCAGGTGAAAACTGATGTGTTGATAAAGGGCGAAGAATTGAATCCTGAAAATAGCACAGTATGCTTAGGCTTAACCTTGGATGCTAAGCTTCAGTGGGGCCCACATATAGATAAATTGTCAAAAAAGCTAAGCTCCACAGCATATGCTGTAAGAAAAATTCGTAATTTAACTGATATAGAGACAGCCCGTTTAGTGTACTTTAGCTATTTTCATAGTGTAATGTCGTACGGTATTCTGTTGTGGGGAAACGCCGCCGACATCCAGACTATCTTTGTTTTGCAAAAAATTGCTGTTCGTTCAATTTATAAATTAAGCCCGAGATACTCTCTCAGAGAGAAATTTAAGGAGATTAATGTAATGGCTGTGCCTTCTCAGTATACGTGGGACACTCAGAAAGTTTTGCGAAACTAAAAAAAATTGTTCTATACGTACATATATTTTTATTAAATCTTTTCAAAGTACTTTCCACCAGCCTCTATACAAAGATTCATGCGCCTAAACCAGTTTTCAAAACACTTTTTCCAGTCCGCCGCAAACACCTCGTTTACAGCCTGCTCGAACGCAGCCAGCGCATCTTCCGGCGACGAAAATTGTATCCCATTGAGCTGATTTTTTATTTTTGGGAATAAAAAGAAGTCACACGGTGCTAGATCAGGGCTGTAAGGAGGGTGACCCAGGAGTTTGACTGGCGTGCTGTCCAGGAAGTCCCTCGTTTTGAGTGCGGTGTGCGCAGGTGCATTGTCGTGGTGGAGCAGTAGCCCGCGGAGCCCTGTGTTTGGTCGCTTGTTGCTTATAACAGAGAAAACTTCTGGCAAACATTTGGTAGTATACCATTCGGCATTAATGCTTCTTTGATCCCGTAAGGGAATTGATACCAAGTGGCCAGTCAAATTAAAAAAGCTAGCGATCAAAATCTTACCCCCGCTTCTAGATCGCTTCACTTTGGTAGGCGTTGGCTCATTTTGAAACACCCAAACAGTCGACTGGCGCTTGGTTTCTGGGTCGTATTGATAAATCCAGGACTCATCACCTGTAACGATGTCGTAAACACGCCGAGACGAGCCTGCTTCAAATTTGTTAAGCATATCACGGCACCATTCCACCCGGGCCTGCTTCTGAGCATCGGTGAGGTTGTGCGGCACCCAGCGTGATACTATCCTCCTCACGCGAAGATGGCTGTGTAGAATCTCGTGAACGCTTCCCGATCCAATCTTCAATATGTGTTGAATCTCCTGATATGTAATTCGCCTATTGTCTTGGATTAAATTTTTCACTGCTAGCACGTTTTCTTCGGTAACAGCCGTCAAAGGGCGACCGCTTCTTTCGTCATCCCCCAAAGTTGGTCGACCGCGCTTGAATTCGTTATACCAACGATACACGGTTGCCTTGGAAGGGCCTTCATCCATGAATGCCATTTGAAGTCTATCGTACGATTCATCCGGTTTCAGGCGACACTTGAAATCGTATAAAATCATAGCTCTAAAATGTTCCCGGCGCAGATCCATATTTCAGTGAGACACAATACTTTGAATTAACTCGCAAAAAATGTGGAGGGAAATTTTGAAATTGGAACTTACTTATTTTTACTTATAAATAATCGAACTTATTTTTACTTATAAATAATCATATTTTCGAAAAACATTATAACTGGCCAGTCTCCCATATATAAAAACTTTTTTTCGCAATACTTTCTGAGGGGCCTGGTATTTATGAAAATCTTTTGTATGCCCATAAAAATATAAAATTGTTTAAAAAATACAGTGATATCCATAACATAAATACTAGGAACAAACACAAATTTGTAGTACCAACAACAAGGCTCAAGCAAATAGATGTCTCGTTTAGATGTCAATGTGTGCGCTTTTATAATAAGCTTCCAAGCCACGTACAAGTTCTAAGTCTTAATAAATTCAAATCATTCATTAAACGTAAGTTGTGCCAGAAAGCGTTTTATACCATTAAATATTACGTGGAGGACAAAAAGGCTTGGGATTGAGCTGCTCCAATTAAAAATTAATTTTGATTTTTTATATTTTCCACCGTGAATTTTTTTTTTTTTTTTGGTTTTCTTGCAATGACAAGAATATTTACTTTTTAAAGTATTACATTATTTTATTTTAATTATTGTGAATGTGAAGACGATGTGGACTATATTTATTTTTTTGTTTTTGTTTTTAATTTATCTTAGTTTTTAATCGTGGTCTGGCAGTTTGAGTAGTTTTGTGGCCTACCCGAATGTCCTTTCTTTGGTATTGTTCGTCGAATCGTTGAGCTCCATAAATTCTGTGTTGAGCTGCTCGGTTATTGACAAATGCGTGCACTGACTGGACAAGTCCACTCAATCTGGCTGGTTCTTTCCTCAAAATACCATTTCAGACATCAATCTACATGGTCTTCACATGATCTAACCAAGCTTTTTGTCTGAACTGTAAAAGAGACTGTGACCGCTGAGTTTGTTTCGGCCTTTCTTCTCAGAGTAGCTAGATAGGAAACGCCGACCTCATCTAGTTTTAAAAATATGATCGACATGTAAAAGTGTTTGTACAAACCAACTTAAATAAATAAAATCATTTATCATTTATCATCTAACCTATTTAATTCTACAGATTTATTATATGTATTGATGATGATGATAGTCCGGATATGAGGTATAAATTCAATGACATCACTGTTATGGATGCAATCGCTCTTTGGTTTTATAGTTTATCGATTAGCTGTCAACACTATATTTGTAAAAAGTTTGTGATGTTTTAGTGACGGTATTTTTAAATTTTGTGTTGTTAGTTCCTCGATAAACCTATTTCTCAGTAACTACAAAGATATAAAAGTGTTTGTGTGTGTCTTTGTCAATATGAATGTTGGTCTTTGTAGTCGGTCGCGAAAAAGCTTTTCATCCATTCAGTGGCAATTCATCAAAATTTTCTGTGTTTCGAAATTGCCTATATATTATTCACCAAGTAAATGGACGGCCTATAAGTCAAAAATTCCGAAGCATAATCATCATTTTTAAATCAGGCTTTCGAAGTCAATCAAAATAGCTAAAAAGCTAAAAGCGTTCAAAAGCTTTGACATTCAGGTGCGCCATATGTATTTTAGTATCGA